>CM049376.1:1829486-1846986 GCA_026937815.1 Etheostoma perlongum
ATTAAACCAGCTCAGGTTTTTTTTTAAACTTTTTAAAAAAAAAAAGAGCCAAAAGCTGGAAAAAGTGATAAAAACATTGGAAAAGCACAAAAAAAATTAATTTTCAATTTTGACCCGGAAGGACGAGTCCATGGTTAACGGGAAGACAACACGAGGGTTAAAGCTACGTCGTTATGCAGCGCCTGGTCTCTGGAGCGTCGCGGATCTAGACCACGCAGCGCCTGGTCTCTGGGCGTCGCGGATCTAGACCACGCAGCACCTGGTCTCTGGTCGTGGATCTGAGCGCCTGGTCTCTGGGGCGTCGTGGATCTAGACCACGCAGCGCCTGGTCTCTGAGCGTCGTGGATCTAGACCACGCAGCGCCTGGTCTCTGGGCGTCGTGGATCTAGACCACGCAGCGCCTGGTCTCTGGAGCTGCCTGGTCTCTGGGCGTCGTGGATCTAGACCACGCAGTGCCTGGTGCCTGGTCTCTGGAGCGCCTGGTCTCTGGGCGTCGTGGATCTAGACCACGCAGCGCCTGGTCTCTGGAGCGTCGTGGATCTAGACCACGCAGTGCCTGGTCTCTGGAGCGTCGTGGATCTAGACCACGCAGTGCCTGGTCTCTGGAGCGTCGTGGATCTAGACCACGCAGTGCCTGGTCTCTGGAGCGTCGTGGATCTAGACCACGCAGTGCCTGGTCTCTGGAGCGTCGTGGATCTAGACCACGCAGCGCCAAACGGACTCATTTTTGCAATTTGGGGCACATCCAATCCCAAAAGAAATGTCCGTGGAAACTGATGATGGAGTTGTATCGCTTGCATCGTATAGTACAGTATAGTATCCGATCATATCAATACGATAGGATCCAGTATCAGGTCTCGGGGGCAGCAGCTCCAGCAGGGGGACCCCAAACTTTTTGCAATCCCGAGCCACATCAACCAACTGGGGGATGTCGAGGTGTTCCCAGGCCAGGTTGAGATATAATCCCTCCACCTAGTCCTGGGTATCCCCGAGGCCTCCTCCCAGCTGGGATCCCTCCACCTAGTCCTAGGTCAGCTCCCAGGGGGCCTCCTCCCAGCTGGACGCCCTCCACCAGTCTTGGGTCTTCCCCGAGGCCTCCCCCCAGCTGGACGTCCCTCCACCTAGTCCTGGGTCTTCCCCGAGGCCTCCCCCCAGCTGGACGTCCCTCCACCTAGTCCTGGGTCTTTCCCCGAGGCCTCCCCCAGCTGGGACGTCCCTCCACCTAGTCCTTGGGTCTTCCCGAGGCCTCCCCCAGCTGGACGTCCCTCCACCTAGTCCTGGGTCTTCCCGAGGCCTCCCCCAGCTGGACGTCCCTCCACCTAGTCCTGGGTCTTCCCCGAGGCCTCCCCCCCTCCACCTAGTCCTGGGTCTTTCCCCGAGGCCTCCTCCCAGCTGGACGTGCCTGGACCACCTCCCTAGAGACCCCCCAGGAGGCATCCTTACCAGATGCCCAAACCACCTCAACTGGCTCCTTTCGACGTGAAGGAGCAGCGGCTCTACTCCGAGCTCCTCTCGGAGGACTGAGCTTCTCACCCGATCTCTAAGGGAGACCAAGCCCCCCCCGCCCCCCTTCATGAGGAAACCCATTTCGGCCGCTTGTACCCTGGATGTGAATGGTATCGTATCACATTCATATTTCATGGTATGGTATGGTATCATATCCTATTGTATTGTATGGTATGGTATGGTATGGTATCATATCCTATTCATATTGTATGGTATGGTATGGTATCATAGCCTATTCATATTGTATGGTATGGTATGGTATGGTATCATATCCTATTCATATTGTATGGTATGGTATGGTATCATATCCTATTCATATTGTATGGTATGGTATGGTATCATAGCCTATTCATATTGTATGGTATGGTATGGTATGGTATCATAGCCTATTCATATTGTATGGTTTGGTATGGTATGGTATCATAGCCTATTCATATTGTATGGTATGGTATGGTATGGTATCATAGCCTATTCATATTGTATGGTATGGTATGGTATCATAGCCTATTCATATTGTATGGTATGGTATGGTATGGTATCATAGCCTATTCATATTGTATGGTATGGTATGGTATCATATCCTATTCATATTGTATGGTATGGTATGGTATGGTATGGTATCATAGCCTATTCATATTGTATGGTATGGTATGGTATCATATCCTATTCATGGTATGGTTGTATGGTATGGTATGGTATGGTATCATAGCCTATTCATATTGTATGGTATGGTATGGTATCATAGCCTATTCATATTGTATGGTATGGTATGGTATGGTATCATAGCCTATTCATATGGTGTGGTATGGTATCATAGCCTATTCATATTGTATGGTTTGGTATGGTATGGTATCATAGCCTATTCATATTGTATGGTTACAGCTTCATAAAGAGCACGCCAGTGACGACGGCGAAGCCCGCCAGCAGCATGGCCACCTTGGGGATGCGGTTCCCGCCGGAGCCGAGCTCATGCGGCAGGATCTCCATGAAGGTGATGTAGACGAAGGTTCCCGCCGCCAGCCCCTCCAGGGTGCAGCGGGCCAGCTGGTGCTGGGGGGGCGCCCTGCTCTCCCTGAGCGCCAATCCCACGCCGATGCCGATCGGCGACATGGCGGCGAACAGCAGCAGGCAGCCGGCCGCCGCCACGCGCCGCAGCCGGCCCTGACTCAGCTTGAACGCCAGGCTGAAGGAGACGACGCTCTTGTGGATGATCAGCGCCAGGCAGATCTCCGGCACAGCCTTCCCGCCGTCCAGCAGCCCCACCGCCAAACCCTCAAACACCGAGCGCAGCGACAGAGCGAAGACCAGGATGAAGACTCGCAGGGCCGACCGGGAGCCCGAGTCCACGGGAAAGTTGCCGCCATCGGACTCCTGTGACGCGCGGCGGCGTTGGGAGCGGATGCCGGAGTCCACAAGCAGCGCCCGGCACTCCTCCACGCGTGGCGATGATTGGTCCTTGAAGGCCAGGACGGCCTGCTCCAGGACCAGGACCAGGAAGAAGCCCATGGCCAGGATGAACTCCGGCAGGGGGAACTGGAGCTGCGAGTAGAGACGACAAACTTTATTGATTATTCAAAGAATTCTGCATAGTCTCATGAACGGGTTTGCATGATGTACACACACACACACACACACACACACACACACACACACACACACACACACACACACACACACACACACACACACACACACGGAGTGTTAACATGTTCTGCTACTTTCTATTTTCAGTCCTCTACATCTCATCCGTAATAATGCATTTTTTACCACACTACATATGTATGACAGTTTTATTAACGTGTGATCTAATAGAAGATTTTTTTAATAATGGGAGGGGGGTATCTCACACACACACACACACACACACACACACACACACACACACACACACACACACACACACACACACACACACACACACACACACACACACACACACAATTAGACTTTTGCCTGTTGAAGCAGCTGAAGGTTAACTTTTTCTGAGGAAGGAGCGCTATTCCCATTAAACACTCCCAACCCTCCCCACACACACACACACACACACACACACACACACACACACACACACACACACACACACACTCCCAGCAGTGTCTTTTTTAGTATCGACCTTCAGCCGTTCTACATATCTGACGGTTTGTAGCCGTTAAAGATTGAAAGAACTGATTATTTATGGTGAATGTGTTTTTATAGCCAAAGGTTTTATTATTATTTTTATTAGTATTATTATCATTATAATGTCTTTTTCCTCTCTCTACACTGTATTTTTCTTGCTGAAAACTGCTGCTGGAAATTTCAATTTCCTTGCGGGAGTCATCCCAAAAGGGTTAATAAAGAGAGTCTAAGTCTCTAACTCTCTAAGTTAATGTGATAAAGAGAGTCTAAGTCTCTAAGTTAATGTGATAAAGAGAGTCTAAGTCTCTAAGTTAATGTGATAAAGAGAGTCTAAGTCTCTAAGTTAATGTGATAAAGTTAGTCTAAGTCTCTAAGTTAATGTGATAAAGAGAAGTCTAAGTCTCTAAGTTAATGTGATAAAGAGAAGTCTAAGTCTCTAAGTTAATGTGATAAAGAGAAGTCTAAGTCTCTAAGTCTCTAAGTTAATGTGATAAAGAGAAGTCTAAGTCTCTAAGTCTCTAAGTTAATGTTATAAAGAGAGTCTAAGTCTCTAAGTTAATGTGATAAAGAGAAGTCTAAGTCTCTAAGTTAATGTGATAAAGTTAGTCTAAGTCTCTAAGTTAATGTGATAAAGAGAGTCTAAGTCTCTAAGTTAATGTGATAAAGAGAGTCTAAGTCTCTAAGTTAATGTGATAAAGAGAAGTCTAAGTCTCTAAGTCTCTAAGTTAATGTGATAAAGAGAGTCTAAGTCTCTAAGTTAATGTTATAAAGAGAGTCTAAGTCTCTAAGTTAATGTGATAAAGAGAGAAGTCTAAGTCTCTAAGTTAATGTGATAAAGAGAGTCTAAGTCTCTAAGTCTCTAAGTTAATGTTATAAAGAGAGTCTAAGTCTCTAAGTTAATGTTATAAAGAGTCTAAGTCTCTAAGTTAATGTGATAGAGTCTAAGTCTCTAAGTTAATGTGATAGAGAGAGTCTAAGTCTCTAAGTTAATGTGATATAGAGAGTCTACGTCTCTAAGTTAATGTGATAGAGTCTAAGTTTCTAAGTTAATGTGATAAAGAGAAGTCTAAGTCTCTAAGTTAATGTGATAAAGAAAGTCTAAGTCTCTAAGTCTCTAAGTTAATGTGATAGAGAGAGTCTAAGTCTCTAAGTTAATGTGATAAAGAGAGAGTCTAAGTCTCTAAGTTAATGTGATAAGAGAAGTCTAAGTCTCTAAGTTAATGTGATAAAGAGAGTCTAAGTCTCTAAGTTAATGTGATAAAGAGAGTCTAAGTCTCTAAGTTAATGTGATAAGAGAAGTCTAAGTCTCTAAGTTAATGTGATAGAGAGAGTCTAAGTCTCTAAGTTAATATGATAAAGAGAGTCTAAGTCTCTAAGTTAATATGATAAAGAGAGTCTAAGTCTCTAAGTTAATGTGATAAAGAGAGTCTAAGTCTCTAAGTTAATGTGATAGAGAGAGTCTAAGTCTCTAAGTTAATGTGATAAGAGAAGTCTAAGTCTCTAAGTTAATGTGATAAAGAGAGTCTAAGTCTCTAAGTTAATGTGATAAAGAGAGTCTAAGTCTCTAAGTCATCGTTGACGTTCGACTCTAAGTCTTTCTGTCAGCTGTCAGGAGACCTGTGGGATCCTACCGTGACTCCCGCGTCGCTGAAGGCCTCGTTGATGGTCTGCAGGTAGTCCGGCAGCAGGTCCAGCAGACAGGTGGCCAGGAAGACGCCACCGGCAAAACAGCTGATCAGGCGCCGCAAATCTGAAAGAGTACACACACCGAATACTGCATGCATGTAATTTATAATCACGCTGAGACATATATTCAAATGATAGATACAGTATACATACATACAATATACAAAGGAAATAATAATAGGAATAAATACAAGTACAAATATTTGAATATATACAGTTTGAGAAAAACAAAATGACGCGGATCCTAATTACTGTTTATCATGTTGATGTGATATTGGTAATATTAAAGAAAATAAAATAAAGTATTATAAAAATAAAGTTTAAAGTATTATAATACAATAGTAAAATAATAAAATATAGAGGAGTAGATGTGGATCAGATGTGGATCAGATGTGGATCAGTGGGTGGTAATAAAGAGGATGTGGATCAGATGTGGATCAGTGGGTGGTAATAAAGAGGATGTGGATCAGATGTGGATCAGATGTGGATCAGATGTGGATCAGATGTGGATCAGATGTGGATCAGATGTGGATCAGTGGGTGATAATAAAGAGGATGTGGATCAGATGTGGATCCGATGTGGATCAGTGGGTGGTAATAAAGAGGATGTGGACCAGATGTGGATCAGTGGGTGATAATAAAGAGGATGTGGATCCGATGTGGATCAGTGGGTGGTTATAGAGCTGGTGATCCAGACCTGGGTCCAGGCTGCAGGGGCCCGCCCCCCTGAACAAGCAGAGTGGGGCGAACCCAACCAGCACGCTGACGGTCAGCAGGGCCACCAGAGCTCCCAGTTGGACCTCCAGGACGGGGACGTCCTCCAGGTCCCCCCCCCCCAGGAGACAGCAGGACGGGGGACACTCTCCCCTCCAGGACGGGGGACACTCTCGCCTCCAGGACGGGGGACACTCTCCCCTCCAGGACAGACATCTTTAATCAGGATTATCTTCACTTAGGGAGTCACACGGTTGCCATGGAAACACAGGAGACCAGCGTCTGTCCGACAGATACAAGTACAGTTTAACCCAAGTATCTGTACTTCTACTTTTACCAGAGTATTTAACCCAAGTATCTGTACTTCTACTTTTACCAGAGTATTTAACCCAAGTATCTGTACTTCTACTTAAGTTGAATCAGTACTTTTACTTTTACGAAAATATTTAACCCAAGTATCTGTACTTCTACTTAAGTTGAATCAGTACTTTTACTTTTACGAAAATATTTAACCCAAGTATCTGTACTTCTACTTTTACCAGAGTATTTAACCCAAGTATCTGTATTTCTACTTTTACCAGAGTATTTAACCCAAGTATCTGTACTTCTACTTAAGTTGAATCAGTACTTTTACTTTTACGAAAATATTTAACCCAAGTATCTGTACTTCTACTTTTACCAGAGTATTTAACCCAAGTATCTGTACTTCTACTTAAGTTGAATCAGTACTTTTACTTTTACCAAAATATTTAACCCAAGTATCTGTACTTCTACTTTTACCACAGTATTTAACCCAAGTATCTGTACTTCTACTTTTACCAGAGTATTTAACCCAAGTATCTGTACTTCTACTTTTACCAGAGTATTTAACCCAAGTATCTGTACTTCTACTTTTACCAGAGTATTTAACCCAAGTATCTGTACTTCTACTTTTACCAGAGTATTTAACCCAAGTATCTGTACTTCTACTTTTACCAGAGTATTTAACCCAAGTATCTGTACTTCTACTTAAGTTGAATCAGTACTTTTACTTTTACCAAAATATTTAACCCAAGTATCTGTACTTCTACTTTTACCAGAGTATTTAACCCAAGTATCTGTACTTCTACTTTTACCACAGTATTTAACCCAAGTATCTGTACTTCTACTTTTACCAGAGTATTTAACCCAAGTATCTGTACTTCTACTTTTACCAGAGTATTTAACCCAAGTATCTGTACTTCTACTTAAGTTGAATCAGTACTTTTACCAGAGTATTTAACCCAAGTATCTGTACTTCTACTTTTACCACAGTATTTAACCCAAGTATCTGTACTTCTACTTTTACCAGAGTATTTAACCCAAGTATCTGTACTTCTACTTTTACCAGAGTATTTAACCCAAGTATCTGTACTTCTACTTTTACCAGAGTATTTAACCCAAGTATCTGTACTTCTACTTTTACCAGAGTATTTAACCCAAGTATCTGTACTTCTACTTAAGTTGAATCAGTACTTTTACTTTTACCAAAATATTTAACCCAAGTATCTGTACTTCTACTTTTACCACAGTATTTAACCCAAGTATCTGTACTTCTACTTTTACCAGAGTATTTAACCCAAGTATCTTTACTTCTACTTTTACCAGAGTATTTAACCCAAGTATCTGTACTTCTACTTTTACCAGAGTATTTAACCCAAGTATCTGTACTTCTACTTAAGTTGAATCAGTACTTTTACCAGAGTATTTAACCCAAGTATCTGTACTTCTACTTTTACCAGAGTATTTAACCCAAGTATCTGTACTTCTACTTAAGTTGAATCAGTACTTTTACCAGAGTATTTAACCCAAGTATCTGTACTTCTACTTTTACCACAGTATTTAACCCAAGTATCTGTACTTCTACTTTTTACCAGAGTATTTAACCCAAGTATCTGTACTTCTACTTTTACCACAGTATTTAACCCAAGTATCTGTACTTCTACTTTTACCAGAGTATTTAACCCAAGTATCTGTACTTCTACTTTTACCAGAGTATTTAACCCAAGTATCTGTACTTCTACTTTTACCAGAGTATTTAACACAAGTATCTGTACTTCTACTTTTACCACAGTATTTAACCCAAGTATCTGTACTTCTACTTTTACCACAGTATTTAACCCAAGTATCTGTACTTCTACTTAAGTTGAATCTGTACTTCTACTTTTACCAGAGTATTTAACCCAAGTATCTGTACTTCTACTTTTACCAGAGTTTTTAACACAAGTATCTGTACTTCTACTTAAGTTGAATCAGTACTTCTACTTTTACCAGAGTATTTTTTAATGTATTTCTACTTAAGTTAAATCTGTACTTCTACTTTTACCAGAGTATTTTTTAATGTATTTCTACTTAAGTTGAATCAGTACTTCTACTTTTACCAGAGTATTTTTAATGTACTTCTACTTAAGTTGAATCAGTACTTCTACCACAGTATTTAACCCAAGTATCTGTACTTCTACTTTTACCAAGTATTTACTTTTACCAGAGTATTTAACCCAAGTATCTGTACTTCTACTTTTACCAGAGTATTTAACCCAAGTATCTGTACTTCTACTTAAGTTGAATCAGTACTTTTACTTTTACCAAAATATTTAACCCAAGTATCTGTACTTCTACTTTTACCACAGTATTTAACCCAAGTAAGTATCTGTATTTAACCCAAGTATCTGTACTTCTACTTTTACCAGAGTATTTAACCCAAGTATCTGTACTTCTACTTTTACCAGAGTATTTAACCCAAGTATCTGTACTTCTACTTAAGTTGAATCTGTACTTCTACTTTTACCAGAGTATTTAACCCAAGTATCTGTACTTCTACTTTTACCAGAGTTTTTAACACAAGTATCTGTACTTCTACTTAAGTTGAATCAGTACTTCTACTTTTACCAGAGTATTTTTTAATGTATTTCTACTTAAGTTAAATCAGTACTTCTACTTTTACCAGAGTATTTTTAATGTACTTCTACTTAAGTTGAATCAGTACTTCTACTTTTACCAGAGTATTTTTAATGTACTTTTTTTTAATGTACTTCTACTTAAGTTAAATCAGTAGATACTTCTACTTTTACCAGAGTATTTTTTAACACAAGTATCTGTACTTTTACTTAAGTTAAATCAGTACTTCTACTTTTACCAGAGTATTTTTAATGTACTTTTTTAAATGTACTTCTACTTAAGTTAAATCAGTAGCCTACTTCTACTTTTACCAGAGTATTTTTTAATGTACTTCTACTTAAGTTGATCAGTACTTTTAATTTTACCAGAGTATTTCTTATTTTTTAAGTATCTAGGCTACTTCTACTTAAGTACCGAAAGTGAGTACTTTTACCATCTCTGCCCGGGACCTACATAGTTGGAGATCTGCCCCCCCAGAAATGAAACTTCTCCCATTTCTCTATCTCTGTAATGAGTCCGGGTCCCGTACCTGAATCCGGATCCGGCGGCTCAGACGGACCCTCCTCAGCAGAAACAGGGACCAGTGGACTAGCGGGGTCCGAGGAGACTGAAGCCCGGGGTGGTGTGCTGTTCCCGGGCCGGGGGGTTACATGGTGTCGGGAAGCGGTGAGTCAGTCGGTTCCCATCAGCTGATCGCGTCTGGAACGTCACAACAACACACTACATCCTGTTTTCAAAATAAAAGCTGGTTTTGGTGTGTGTGTGTGTGTGTGTGTGTGTGTGTGTGTGAGAGTGTGTGTGTGTGTGTGCGTGTGTGAGAGTGTTTGTTTGTGTGCGTGTGTTTGTGTGTGCGTGTGCGTGTGTGTGTATTATTACCTATTTTTTGCGAATCTATTTATAAATACTTTGTATCTAAACGTGTTTAGTGGCATGCCTGGTTGTGCCTCATTTTATTTTACTATATATATATATGTGTGTATATGTGTGTATATGTGTGATATATGTGTGATACATGTGTGTATATGTGTGTATATGTGTGTATATGTGTGTATATGTGTGATATATGTGTGTATATGTGTGATACATGTGTGTATATGTGTGTATATGTGTGATACATGTGTGATATATGTGTGTATATGTGTATATGTGTGATACATGTGTGTATATGTGTGATACATGTGTGTATATGTGTGTATATGTGTGTATATGTGTATATGTGTGTATATGTGTGATATGTGTGATACATGTGTGATATATGTGTGTATATGTGTGATATATGTGTGTATATGTGTGATATATGTGTGTATATGTGTGATACATGTGTGTATATGTGTGTATATGTGTGATACATGTGTGTATATGTGTGTATATGTGTGATATATGTGTGTATATGTGTGATATATGTGTGTATATGTGTGATACATGTGTGTATATGTGTGTATATGTGTGATACATGTGTGTATATGTGTGATACATGTGTGATACATGTGTGTATATGTGTGTATATGTGTGATACATGTGTGTATATGTGTGTATATGTGTGATACATGTGTGTATATGTGTGATACATGTGTGTGTATGTGTGTGTATATGTGTGATACATGTGTGTGTATGTGTGTGTATATGTGTGATACATGTGTGTGTATGTGTGTGTATATGTGTGATACATGTGTGTGTATGTGTGTGTATATGTGTGATACATGTGTGTGTATGTGTGTATATGTCATTCACACTCCAGTCCAGCTGGTGGCGGTGGTGCACCTTCTCGTCGGTTTGCCAACCGCCAATAAACCCCAGAGGAGCCAGAGGGGGGACGCCGACTTGGTGCGTTGTGGGCTGTGCAGGCTGGACCCGGACGCGGAGCGGACAGCTGGACTCTTTAATCCGTAAGAACCGACAGAGACGCAGCGGGCTGACGCGGTTCGTTTAGTCCGTCCTGCAGCCGCGGAGGGCGGCCCTGCGGTGCGCAACCGACCGACTCGAGTCTCACAGACCCGGTCGGTGAGTTGTACACTACTTTACTGTTTACTGGTCCGGGATCAGGCCTGAGCACTACTTTACTGTTTACTGGTCCGGGATCAGGCCTGAGCACTACTTTACTGTTTACTGGTCCGGGATCAGGCCTGAGCACGGACACACAACCAGCACCTCTCAGGGGCCTACCTGTTGTACTGCTCTATATTTTATATTATTATATATTTCTTACAGTATTGTTCGTGTACTTTGTTGACTTGAACTGTTGTTAGTAGTAGTCCGGATATGTAACCAAGTACATTTAGTAACTGTACTGCAACCTAAGTGTAAAGGTTGAGGTACTTGTACTTAAGTTGATATTTACTTTCTACGGACCAAATCTTAAGGTTCAAGTCGTGGATCTTTTTAAATTCATCGTACATTTGACACATTAAGGAATAATTAAATACATATTAATATTAATATTAATTATTACAACAATTCAGGGCAGAGTTTATCATTTTAATTATTAATTTTCACTGGTTGTTGATCCCCAGCGGGGGAATTACAATAGTACAAGTGTGTGTGTGTGTGTGTGTGTGTGTGTGTGTGTGTGTGTGTGTGTGTGTGTGTGTGTGTGTGTGTGTGTGTGTGTGTGTGTGTGTGTGTGTGTGTGTGTGTGTGTGTGTGTGTGTGCGTGCGTGCGTGTGTGCGTGCGTGTGTGTATGAGACTGCGTGTGTGTGTGTCTGACTCTGACTGTGTGTGTGTGTGAGAGAGACTGCGTGTGTGTCTGTCTGTATGTGTGTGTGAGTGTGTGAGAGACTGTATGTGTGTGTGTGTGTGTGTCTGTGTCTGACTCTGACTGTGTGTGTGTGTGTGTGTGTGTGTGTGTGTCTGACTCTGAGTGTGTGTGTTATGGGTGGGTGTGTGTGTGTGTGTGTGTGTGTGTGTGTGTGTCTGACTCTGACTGTGTGTGTGTGTGTGTGTGTGTGTCTGACTCTGAGTGTGTGTGTGTTATGGGTGTGTGTGTGTTATGGGTGTGTGTGTGTGTGTGTGTGTGTGTGTCTGTGTCTGACTCTGACTCTGACTGTGTGTGTGTGTGTGTGTGTGTGTGTGTGTGTGTGTGTGTGTGTGTCTGACTCTGAGTGTGTGTGTTATGGGTGTGTGTGTGTTATGGGTGTGTGTGTGTGTGTGTGTGTTATGGGTGTGTGTGTGTGTGTGTGTGTGTGTGTGTGTGTGTGTGTGTTATGGGTGTGTGTGTGTGTGTGTGTGTACCAGGATATCCTCCTCCTGTTTCAGGATCTTCTCCGCTGTGCTTTGTGTTCCTTCTCTCTGACGTTCACGGGTCGGCTGTGTGTGTTACTGCAGATGTGTGTTACTGCGGGTGTGTGTTACTGCAGGTGTGTGTTACTGCAGGTGTGTGTTACTGCAGGTGTGTGTTGCTGCAGGTGTGTGTTGCTGCAGGTGTGTGTTACTGCAGGTGTGTTACTGCAGGTGTGTGTTGCTGCAGGTGTGTGTTGCTGCAGGTGTGTGTTACTGCGGGTGTGTGTTACTGCAGGTGTGTGTTACTGCAGGTGTGTGTTACTGCAGGTGTGTGTTACTGCAGGTGTGTGTTACAGGTGTGTGTTGCTGCAGGTGTGTGTTACTGCAGGTGTGTGTTACTGCAGGTGTGTTACTGCAGGTGTGTGTTACTGCAGGTGTGTTACTGCAGGTGTGTGTTGCTGCAGGTGTGTGTTGCTGCAGGGTGTGTTACTGCGGGTGTGTGTTACTGCAGGTGTGTGTTACTGCAGGTGTGTGTTACTGCAGGTGTGTGTTACTGCAGGTGTGTGTTACTGCAGGTGTGTGTTACTGCAGGTGTGTGTGCGGTGTGTGTTACTGCAGGTGTGTGTCCGGATTATTCGACAATCACTAGGACCTGAACATCATAATTAATTATGTATGATTTACTTTTTAGATGTAATTTTTAGATAAATTAAATGTAATTTTTATTTATTTTTTGTATTTTCTACATTCATCTCTCGTACATTCATTTTATTTAATAGTATAGAATTCTTGTTCATTTATTTAATTTTATTGTATGTAATTAAATTAAATTTAATAAAATAAAAAATCTAATTGTATTTAAACAAAATACATTTATTTTTTATTTTAAATAAAATGAAAATGTAATTTTATATTTAAATGAAACAAAATTAAAAATGTAAGTTATTTGAAATAAAATAAAAAATCTAATTTTATTTAAACAAAATACATTTTTATTTTTTATTTGAAATAAAAGATAAAAATCTAATTTTATTTAAATAATAATATTTTTATTTGAAATAAAATAAAATAAAAAATCTAATTTTTTTAAAAATAAAATAAATAAAAAATTTAATTTTATTTAAACAAAATAAAATAGTTTATTTTAAATAAAATAAAAAAAATTATTTTATTTCAAATAAAATAAAATGAAAAATTTAATTTAATTTTAAATAAAATAAATAAATAAATAAATATATGGAATTTATTTTAAATAAAATAAATAAAAAATGTAATTTTATTTTAAATAAAATAAAAAATGTACTTTTATTTTATGTTTTCTGTACATTCCCTGACGTGAGGCGTTGAACCAGCGTCCCTGGTTCCCGGTGTGGTGCAGCGGGTCTCAGCCGTTGTGTCTCTTTCAGGCGATGGATGCAGAGAACGGCGAGCTGTTCCTGGGCGCCATGGCGACCGACGGCTGGCAGCTCGACGCTCCTTTCTCCTGCTCCGACCTCGTGTTCGGCGGCTCGGCGAAACCCCTGCAGGACTGGGCGGGGGACCCCGACTGTGTGAGTCTGTCATGAGGAGCAGGGCTGCAACTAGTTTCTTATTGGGGGGGGAATTATAGGAAATTATAGCTAATGTTTGAGTTAGAAAAGCAGAAATTAGGAATTATTGAGACTAAAATTAAAGGAATGGATGTTGATGATAATCACAGACTGGAATATGTCAACTTTTACTCAATACTATTTCAAAAACACTTCCATTTGTTTTACAATGCTATAAAATTGAATAAGACGCCCCAAAATTAATGAAAGTAGAGATTTGTACTTGGCAAAGAGCGTTGGGTGGAATCAATCATGTTATTTTGGGGAATTAAAAAGAACATTGATATAGGACAACATGAGGACAACATGAGGACAACATGGGGACAACATGGGGACAACATGAAGACAACATGAGGACAACATGGGGACAACATGAGGGCAACATGAGGACAACATGAAGACAACATGAGGACAACATGGGGACAACATGGGGACAACATGAGGACAACATGGGGACAACATGAGGGCAACATGTGGGCGACATGGGGACAGCATGAGGACCACATGGGGACAACATGGGGGCAACATGAGGGCAACATGAGGGCAACATGAGGACAACATGAGGGCAACATGAGGGCAACATGAGGACAACATGGGGACAACATGAGGACAACATGAGGACAACATGAGGACAACATGGGGACAACATGGGGACAACATGAGGACAACATGAGGACAACATGAGGACACCATGAAAACAACATGAGGACAACATGGGGGCAACATGAGGACAACATGAGGGCAACATGAGGGCAACATGAGGGCAACATGGGGGCAACATGAGGACAACATGGGGGCAACATGAGGGCAACATGGGGACAACATGAAGACAACATGAGGGCAACATGAGGACAACATGAGGACAACATGGGGACAACATGAGGACAACATGAGGACAACATGAGGACAACATGGGGACAACATGGGGACAACATGAGGACAACATGAGGACAACATGAGGACACCATGAAAACAACATGAGGACAACATGGGGGCAACATGAGGACAACATGAGGACAACATGAGGACAACATGAGGGCAACATGAGGACAACATGACGGCAACATGTGGACAACATGAAGACAACATGGGGACAACATGAGGGCAACATGGGGGCAACATGGGGACAACATGAGGGCAACATGAGGGCAACATGAGGACAACATGGGGACAACATGAGGACAGCATGAAGACAACATGAGGACAACATGAGGACAACATGAGGACAACATGAGGGCAACATGAGGACAACATGAGGGCAACATGAGGACAACAGCAAGACAACATGAGGACAACATGAGGGCAACATGAGGGCAACATGGGGGCAACATGGGGGCAACATGAGGACAACATGGGGGCAACATGAGGGCAACATGAGGGCAACATGAGGACAACATGAGGGCAACATGAGGACAACAGCAAGACAACATGAGGACAACATGAGGACAACATGAGGGCAACATGAGGGCAACATGGGGGCAACATGAGGACAACATGGGGGCAACATGAGGACAACATGGGGGCAACATGAGGACAACATGGGGACAACATGAGGACAACATGGGGGCAACATGGGGGCAACATGGGGGCAACATGAGGGCAACATGGGGGCAACATGGGGCAACATGAGGACAACATGGGGCAACATGAGGACAACATGGGGGCAACATGAGGACAACATGGGGACAACATGAGGGCAACATGGGGGAAACATGGGGGCAACATGGAGACAACATGGGGACAACATGAAGACAACATGAGGGCAACATGAGGACAACATGAGGACAACATGGGGACAACATGAGGACAACATGAGGACAACATGAGGACAACATGAAGACAACATGGGGACAACATGGGGACAACATGAGGACAACATGAGGACACCATGAAAACAACATGAGGACAACATGGGGGCAACATGAGGACAACATGAGGACAACATGAGGGCAACATGAGGACAACATGAGGGGGCAACATGAGGGCAAGGACAACATGAGGGCAACATGAGGACAACATGAGGACAACATGAGGGCAACATGAGGACAACATGAGGGCAACATGAGGACAACATGAGGACAACATGAGGACAACATGGGGGCAACATGAGGGCAACATGAGGGCAACATGAGGACAACATGAGGACAACATGAGGGCAACATGAGGACAACATGAGGACAACATGAGGGCAACATGAGGGATAATATAAATCGCGATATTTTCAGTGTTGATGCTGTATACAGGCGCCAAGTATGGATCTGGTATAATATATAATATATATATTATATATATATTATATAATATATATATTCTATATTATAATGTGTTGGTCAGTTTGTTCCATTCTGCAGCGATAACATTGAATTGAGATGAACAAACAGAGAAATGTTATAAAAAATAAATTACAATATATTGCGGAATATTTCATTATGTATAAAATCTCAATAACATCGTATGGTGATGATATCGTATCGGGGCGTCTGGTGACCCCCTCCCCCCCCTGCTGGCACCAGGTGGACGCTCTTTATATTTAATAAAGACTAACTTGTAATTTCGATGTCTGATGGCGAGGCCGTGTCTCCGTCTCAGACGCTGGACCACAGCGACCCGGAGGACGTCCTCCACGCCGTCGACCCCAACGAGGTGTTCCCCAGCGGGCCGCCTGCAGACTCCTCGTCCGAGAGCGACAGCGGCATCTCCGAGGACCCTGTCGCGGAGAGTCCCGTCGCCACGGCGACAGCCCCGGCGACTGTGTACCAGGTGGTTTATGACATCAGCGGCCTCGGCGGCGTGAAGGCGGAGCCGGGGCTGGAGAACGTGATCTCCATAGAGCTCGGTGAGTCCGGCACGCTTCTCGTTTTATAGATCAGGGCTGCATAGAGTGTGTGTGTGTGTGTGTGTGTGTGTGTGTGTGTGTGTGTGTGTGTGTGTGTGTGTGTGTGTGTGTGTGTGTGTGTGTGTGTGTGAGAGTGTGTGTGTCTGTCTGTGTGTGTGTGTGTGAGAGAGTGTGTGTGTGTAAGAATCTGTGTGTGTGTCTCTGTGTGTGATTGTCCCTGTGTGTGTGTTAAGTGTGTGTGTGTGTCTGTGTCTGTCTGTGTGTGTCTGTGTCTGTCTGTGTGTGTGTGAGAGAGTGTGTGTGTGAGAGAGAGTATGTGTGTGTGTGTGAGAGAGTGTGTGTGTGTGTGTGTGAGAGAGTGTGTGTGTCTGTGTGTGTGTGTGTGTGAGAGAGTGTGTGTGTCTGTCTGTGTGTGTGTGTGTGTGAGAGAGTGTGTGTGTCTGTGTCTGTCTGTGTGTGTGTGTGTGTGTGTGAGAGTGTGTGTGTCTGTCTGTGTGTGTGTGTGTGTGTGTGCATGCTTCTGTATGTCTGTGTGTGTGTGTCTCTGTGTGTGACTGTCTGTGTGTGTGGGTTTGTGTGTGCGTCTGTATGTCTGTGTGTGTGTGTGTGTGTGTGAGAGACTCTCTGTGTGTGCGTCTGTATAACTGTGTGAGTGAGTGGGTGTGTGTGTGTGTGTGTGCGTCTGTGTGTGTGTGTGTGTGTGTTAAGTGTGTGTGTGCGTCTGTATGTCTGTGTGTGAGTGAGTGAGTGTGTGTGTGTCTGTGTGTGTGACTGTCTGTGTGTGTTAAGTGTGTGTGTGCGTCTGTATGTCTGTGTGTGTGTGAGTGAGGGGTGTGTGTGTGTGTGTGTGCGTCTGTGTGTGTGTGTGTGTGTGTGTGTGTGTGTTAAGTGTGTGAGTGCGTCTGTATGTCTGTGAGTG
>CM049376.1:1851986-1856986 GCA_026937815.1 Etheostoma perlongum
AGACAGACAAGTGTCCAGAGATAGATAAGTGTCCAGAGATAGATAAGTGTCCCGTGTCCAGAGGATAGATAAGTGTCCCAGAGATAGATAAGTGTCCCAGAGATAGATAAGTGTCCTGTGTCCAGAGGATAGATAAGTGTCCAGAGATAGATAAGTGTCCTGTGTCCAGAGGATAGATAAGTGTCCAGAGATAGATAAGTGTCCTGTGTCCAGAGGATAGATAAGTGTCCAGAGATAGATAAGTGTCCCAGAGACAGATAAGTGTCCCAGAGACAGATAAGTGTCCCATAGAGATAGATACGTGTCCCAGAGACAGATAAGTGTCCCAGAGAGATAGATAAGTGTCCCAGAGATAGATACGTGTCCCAGAGAGATAGATAAGTGTCCCAGAGACAGATAAGTGTCCCAGAGAGATAGATACGTGTCCCAGGGACAGATAAGTGTCCAGAAGATCTGCGGTATCTCTTATGTGATGCTAAATGCAAGCAGGACCACTGATGCGTTGGTTGTGATCCGGCTGTCCAGGTCTCTGCTGAGTCAGCTGAGACAGCTCCAGGCCCTGATCAAGCAGACGGTCAGTAAGGGAGCCCAGACCAGCACCTGTCTACTGGTAGGAGACGCTGTCTGTCTGTGTCTCTGTCAGTGTCTCTGTCTGTCTGTGTCTCTGTCAGTCTCTTTCTCTCTCAGTGTATGTATCTTTGTCTGTCTGTCTCTTTGTCTGTCTGTGTGTCTCTCTGTCTGTCTCTCTCTCTCTGTGTCTGTAAGTGGGTCTCTCCCCCCCCACCCCCCGTCTGTCCGTCCCGTTGCATGATGCCTGTTTTTAACTTGTCTTTGCTTGCAGCTGATTTTGAGGCACTGTGTGTAGGGCTGGATTTAAATAATCGATATCTACAATGAAAATGGGTGGTGGCTGGGTGGAGGCTGGGTGGAGGCAGGGTGGTGGCTGGGGGTGGGGGGGCTGGGTGGTGGCTGGGTGGGGGCTGGGTGGGGCTGGGTGGGGGCTGGGTGGAGGCTGGGTGGGGGCTGGGTGGGGGCTGGGTGGAGGCTGGGTGGGGGCAGGGTGGAGGCTGGGTGGGGGCTGGGTGGTGGCTGGGTGGGGGCTGGGTGGGGGCAGGGTGGAGGCTGGGTGGGGGCTGGGTGGTGGCAGGGTGGAGGCTGGGTGGTGGCAGGGTGGGGGCTGGGTGGGGGCAGGGTGGAGGCTGGGTGGGGGCTGGGTGGTGGCAGGGTGGGGGCTGGGTGGTGGCAGGGTGGAGGCAGGGTGGTGGCAGGGTGGGGGCAGGGTGGAGGCAGGGTGGGGGCTGGGGGGGGGCAGGGTGGGGCTGGGTGGGGGCAGGGGGGGGCTGGGTGGGGGCAGGGTGGAGGCTGGGTGGGGGCTGGGTGGGGGCAGGGTGGAGGCAGGGTGGAGGCTGGGTGGGGGCTGGGTGGAGGCAGGGTGGGGGCTGGGTGGGCATGGAAAGCTGTGCTTAAACTGTAGAATGAACTTTCATTTGGATTTCTTGTGAAATGCAATAATACATATAAAAAGATAAAGTGTGTGTGTGTGTGTGTGTGTGTGTGTGTGTGTGTGTGTGTGTGTGTGTGTGTGTGTGTGTGTGTCCTCAGATCATCCTGGTGTCTCTGGGTCTGATCATCCTGCCGAGTTTCAGTCCGTTCAGCCGCGGCACGTCTGCAGACGACGACTACAGACCCACGGGAGGTCAGTCCCTCTCCGCATCACTTCCTGTCGCCACGGCGATTCATTCAGAGCTACAGACGGCTAAAATATCAGGGACTATACACCCCCCTATGTTAAAATACAGGGGCATAAGCATACACCCCCCTATGTTAAAATACAGGGGGCATAAGCATACACCCCCCTATGTTAAAATACAGGGGCATAAGTATACACCCCCCTATGTTAAAATACAGGGAGCATAAGTATACACCCCCTATGTTAAAATACAGGGGCATAAGTATACACCCCCCTATGTTAAAATACAGGGGGCATAAGTATACACCCCTCTATGTTAAAATACAGGGGGCATAAGTATACACCCCCTATGTTAAAATACAGGGGCATAAGTATACACCCCCCTATGTTAAAATACAGGGGGCATAAGTATACACCCCTATGTTAAAATACAGGGGCATAAGTATACACCCCCCTATGTTAAAATACAGGGGCATAAGTATACACCCCCTATGTTAAAATACAGGGGCATAAGTATACACCCCCTATGTTAAAATACAGGGGCATGAGTATACACCCCCCTATGTTAAAATACAGGGGGTATAAGTAGACACCCCCTATGTTAAAATACAGGGGGCATAAGTATACACCCCTATGTTAAAATACAGGGGGCATAAGTAGACACCCCCTATGTTAAAATACAGGGGCATAAGTAGACACCCCCCTATGTTAAAATACAGGGGGCATAAGTAGACCCCCTATGTTAAAATACAGGGGCATAAGTATACACCCCTATGTTAAAATACAGGGGGCATAAGTATACACCCCTCTATGTTAAAATACAGGGGGCATAAGTATACACCCCCTATGTTAAAATACAGGGGCATAAGTATACACCCCCTATGTTAAAATACAGGGGCATAAGTATACACCCCCTATGTTAAAATACAGGGGGCATAAGTATACACCCCCTATGTTAAAATACAGGGGGCATAAGTATACACCCCCCTATGTTAAAATACAGGGGGCATAAGTATACACCCCCTATGTTAAAATACAGGGGGCATGAGTATACACCCCCTATGTTAAAAATACAGGGGCATGAGTAGACACCCCCTATGTTAAAATACAGGGGGCATAAGTAGACACCCCCTATGTTAAAATACAGGGGGCATAAGTATACACCCCCCTATGTTAAAATACAGGGGGCATAAGTATACACCCCCTATGTTAAATAATATTTTTCTACACTTTTCTCAATGTTTTTTTGTCAATTGTATTCTTATTTTTTGTTACTTTTTTGACGTTTTTTTTTTTTTTAATTGTTTGAGTCCATTTTGTAAGTTTTTTTAATCTTTTTTTCTGATGTTTTTTTTTTTGTCACTTTTTCCAATTTTTTTATCACTTTTTCAGCGTTTTTGTTGATTTTATTCAACATTTGTCACATTTTCATTGCTCTTTTGTCATATTTCTGATATAGAAAGTTTTCTGTAAACGGGTCAAATTTGCCCCGAGGACAACAGGAGGGTTAAAGCATTAAGACCAATTTCCAAAAGATGATTTTTTCCTGAACTCACGAGCAGCGCTGCATATGCTTCAATCTTTGCAGTTATTTCCAGAAACATCCTGACAGACCCGTCCTCGTCCCAGCCGGCGGCGGACAACGCTCCGGCTGCGCCGTCCGACGCCACGTTCCCGCCCCCTGAGCTCGGCCAATCGGGACCTCCGGACGGCTCCGCGGGCTTCGATGGGACGGCTCAGGAGGGGAGCCTATCGGGGAACGGCTCCGCTCCCGTTGCCGGGGAGACGGAGCCGCTGGCGCTCGGCCCGAGGGCGGCGGAGGGGACAGGAAGCCGAAATCCCGCCAAACCTGCACATGCCGACGAGATGTAGACGCCTTCAACCACCGTGACTGGACGTCATGTTGGACGCCTTGCTCAAAGGCCCCTCTCATTCCCCCTGCTCTGGTGTTCCCCCTCTCATTCCCCCTGCTCTGGTGTTTCCCCTCTCATTCCCCCTGCTCTGGTATCTCCCCCTCTCATTCCCCCTGCTCTGGTGTTTCCCCTCTCATTCCCCCTGCTCTGGTGTTCCCCCTCTCATTCCCCCTGCTCTGGCGTTTCCCCCTCTCCCCCTGCTCTGGCGTTCCCCCTCTCATTCCCCCTGCTCTGGCGTTCCCCCCTCTCATTCCCCTGCTCTGGTGTTTCCCCCTCTCATTCCCCCCTGCTCTGGTGTTTCCCCCTCTCATTCCCCCTGCTCTGGTGTTTCCCCTCTCATTCCCCCTGCTCTGGTGTTCCCCCTCTCATTCCCCCTGCTCTGGTGTTTCCCCTCTCATTCCCCTGCTCTGGTGTTCCCCCCCTCTCATTCCCCCCTGCTCTGGCGTTTCCCCTCTCATTCCCCCTGCTCTGGTGTTTCCCCCTCTCATTCCCCCTGCTCTGGTGTTCCCCCTCTCATTCCCCCTGCTCTGGCGTTTCCCCTCTCATTCCCCCTGCTCTGGTGTTTCCCCCCTCTCATTCCCCCTGCTCTGTTGTTTCCCCCTCTCATTCCGCCTGCTCTGGTGTTTCCCCCTCTCATTCAGTGTGCCGATGTGCAATCGGCACAATGACTATTATTGCCCATACTTATTCAGTGTGCCGATGTGCAATCGGCACAATGACTATTATTGCCCATACTTATTATTATTCTTCTTCTTCCGCCACATTTTCGTCCCACTACTAGTCCCAAAGCGTTGCCAACACGCGCACCACATTTCACCGACATGTGGGTAATGATCGGGAATAGTGTGCTATGACTTTTCTAAGAGATTTGCCGAGCGGTTTTACCGAAATCGGCAAAAATACGGCAAAATTTTCTCATTGACTTGAATGGGAAATGTTCGGGAAATCGCTCAACATCGCTCAAAACGCCCCCTCTTTGGGACCGTGCTGTATCGCCATACTTTAACGTAGAAACATGATTAAAAGTTTAAACCGAAGACAAGACTTTGGCGTTTATTGGGCTGAATGGGCGTTCAGATATCAAGCACGGTTTCTCCCAAATCACAGTTGACGTTTCGCGTCCGTTTTCAGACCGTCTCAGATTTTCCAATGTGTGTGTATGTGGCGGAATGTTCAGAGTTAGAGTGGGCGACAGAGTGGGAGGCTTCGCACGGATCTCTGGAAGTTTCTCAAACAAATTACTCTCTCTCCTCCAGTTTTCAGTCTACAGACTTCATTATTGGTGAAAATGTAGGGAATCTTGTTCGATCGCAGACATGTAACTATGGAGTCTATCGGACTTAAATTGTTGGCTGTGATCTACCAACTGTCGACAGAAGCTGAAAAAACCAGTACGA
>CM049376.1:1869486-1874486 GCA_026937815.1 Etheostoma perlongum
TAATATATACGGAACATTTTAATATACCCGGAACATTTTAATATACCCGGAACATTTTAATATACCCAGAACATTTTAATATACCCAGAACATTTTAATATACCCGGAACATTTTAATATACCCGGAACATTTTAATATACCCAGAACATTTTAATATACCCGGAACATTTTAATAACATTGTAATATACCCGGAACATTTTAATATACCCAGAACATTTTAATAACATTGTAATATACCCAGAACATTTTAATATACCCAGAACATTTTAATATACCCGGAACATTTTAATATACCCGAACATTTTAATATACCCGGAACATTTTAATATACCCAGAACATTTTAATATACCCGGAACATTTTAATATACCCGGAACATTCTAATATATACGGAACATTTTAATATACCCGGAACATTCTAATATATACGGAACATATTAATATACCCGGAACATTTTAATATACCCGGAACATTTTAATATATACGGAACATTTTAATATACCAAGAACATTTTAATATATACAGAACATTTTAATATACCCAGAACATTTTAATATATACAGAACATTTTAATATACCCAGAACATTTTAATATATACAGAACATTTTAATATACCTGGAACATTTTAATATATACAGAACATTTTAATATACCCAGAACATTTTAATATACCTGGAACATTTTAATATATACAGAACATTTTAATATACCCAGAACATTTTAATATATACAGAACATTTTAATATACCCAGAACATTTTAATATACCCGGAACATTTTAATATACCCAGAATATACCCAGAACATTTTAATATACCCAGAACATTTTAATATACCCAGAATATACCCAGAACATTTTAATATACCCAGAACATTTTAATATACCCAGAATATACCCAGAACATTTTAATATACCCAGAACATTTTAATATACCCAGAACATTTTAATATACCCAGAACATTTTAATATACCCGGAACATTTTAATATACCCGGAACATTTTAATATACCCGGAACATTTTAATATATACGGAACATTTTAATATACCCGGAACATTTTAATAACATTTTAATATACTCGGAACATTTTAATATACCCAGAACATTTTAATATACCCGGAACATTTTAATATATACAGAACATTTTAATATACCCGGAACATTTTAATAACATTTTAATATACTCGGAACATTTTAATATACCCAGAACATTTTAATATACCCAGAACATTTTAATATATACAGAACATTTTAATATACCCAGAACATTTTAATATATACAGAACATTTTAATATACCCAGAACATTTTAATATGTACAGAACATTTTAATATACCTGGAACATTTTAATATACCCGGAACATTTTAATAACATTTTAATATACCCAGAACATTTTAATATACCCAGAATATTTTAATATACCCGGAACATTTTAATATACCCGGAACATTTTAATATACCCGGAACATTTTAATATACCCAGAACATTTTAATATACCCAGAACATTTTAATATATACAGAACATTTTAATATACCCAGAACATTTTAATATACCCAGAACATTTTAATTTTAATTTTTTAAACTTTTTCTTACGTTTTATAAACCAAACGATAAATGGAGAAAAATAATGAGAATATAATAATAATAATAATAAGAAGAATAATTGTTAGTTGCTGCCCTGAAAGCAGACATGACATCACTCAGGTAATGCAGCCGAGTCTGTTAGGAAAGTGTCATTAATTCTGTTATTTCTTCGGTGGATCTGAAATGTTGGAGCCAGTCTTTTAACGTCGTTGATGACAGGTTTTATTACAGGATGACAATGTGTCCCTCCCCCCTCACCGGTCTGAGATCTTCAGGTTCAGGTTGCACCTGCACCGTGCACATAAGGTCAAGGTGCAACTCCCGAGCAGCTCTGGACAGAACAGGAACTGAAGGACTTTTCTCAGATCTAATGGTTGTAGTTGGACTACTTTAACTTTAAATTTGTCGTTAACCCTTGTGTTGTCTTCCCATCAAAATTGATGTTGACGCTTTTTATTGACGTAACACTAACTTATTAACTTTAGTTTTCCAGTTATTTTTGGAATTTATGGTCAATAAACCTCATTTATAGGAAATTATACCTAATGTTTGAGTTAGAAAAGCAGAAATTAGGAATTATTGAGACTAAAATTAAAGGAATGGATGTTGATGATAATCACAGACTGGAATATGTCAACTTTTACTCAACACTATTTCAAAAACACTTCCATTTGTTTTACAATGCTATAAAATTGAATAAGACGCCCCAAAATTAATGAAAGTAGAGATTTGTACTTGGGAAAGAGCGTTGGGTGGAATCAATCATGTTATTTTGGGGAATTAAAAAGAACATTGATATAGGACAACATGAGGGCAACATGAGGACAACAGGAGGGCAACATGGGGACAACATGAGGGTAACATGAAGACAACATGAGAACAACATGGGGACAACATGAGGGCAACATGAGGACAACATGGGGACAACATGAGGGCAACATGGGGACAACATGAGGGCAACATGAGGACAACAGGAGGGCAACATGAGGGCAACATGAGGGCAACATGGGGACAACATGAGAACAACATGAGGACAACATGAGGGCAACATGAGGACAACATGGGGACAACATGAGGGCAACATGGGGACAACATGAGGGCAACATGAGGGCAACATGGGGACAACATGAGGGCAACATGAGGACAACAGGAGGGCAACATGGGGACAACATGAGGGCAACATGGGGACAACATGAGGGCAACATGAGGACAACAGAGGGCAACATGGGGACAACATGAGAACAACATGAGGGCAACATGAGGGCAACATGAAGACAACATGAGAACAACATGAGGGCAACATGGGGACAACATGAGGGCAACAACATGAGGGCAACATGGGGACAACATGGGGACAACATGAGGGCAACATGGGGACAACATGAGGGCAACATGAGGACAACAGGAGGGCAACATGGGGACAACACGAGGGTAACATGAAGACAACATGAGAACAACATGAGGGCAACATGAGGGCAACATGAGGACAACATGGGGACAACATGAGAACAACATGAGGACAACATGAGGGCAACATGAGGACAACATGGGGACAACATTGGTTAAGCTTTTTTGTGTTATATATGTATGCATTTTGAGATATGCGTGTATATGTCAATGCTGAATACCTTGGGCGTAAACATACATGGGTTTGGGTGTCAAGAAGGGCCATCTTGGAAGTTTGTGATCAAGGGGCTAGTGGTAGGGGTAAGGGTAAGGGCTAGGGGTAAGGGCCAAGGGCTAGGGGTAAGGGTTAGGGGTAAGGGGCTAGTGGTAAGGGGTAAGGGGCTAGGGGTAAGGGCCAAGGGCTGGGGGGTAGTAAGGGGGCCAAGGGATAGGGGTAAGGGCTAGGGGTAAGGGCCAAGGGGCTAGGGGTAGGGGTAGGGGGCTAGTGGTAAGGGGTAAGGGGTAAGGGCCAAGGGATAGGGGTAAGGGCTAGGGGTAAGGGGGGTAGGGGGTAGGGGGTAGGGGGTAGGGGTAGGGGTAAAGGGTAAGAGCCAAGGGCTGGGGGTAGGGGTAGGGGTAAGGGGTAAGATGGAGAATTGGGATTCAGCCTAACTCCATCCACGCCCCGAAAGTACTTGTGTGTAAAACGACGAGTTAATAGTGAACGCTAACGCTCACTAGCGTTACAGTAATATGTCTCTTGTGTGTGTCTGCAGTTGTCGGTGATACATAAGTGATCTGCGATGGAAGTGGACTCCCTGCTGGGCTGGAGGATGGCGTGTCGGAGGAAGGGCGCCGCTCTCCCGCCGGTCCTGCTGGTCCTGCTGGTCCTGCTGGTCCTGCTGGGCCAGCAGCCGGTCGCCGGGCGATCATCTCGACACCGCGGCTCGAGTCGTCAAACCCGCGGGCCCCCGAGCGCCGGGCGCTCCAGAACATCACGCTGGCCGTCATCTTACCCCAGAACAACACGGCTTACCCGTGGGCGTGGCCTCGCATCGGGCCCGCCCTGGAGCGCGCCATCAGGACCGTCAACGCCGACCCCACCCTTCTGCCCGACCACCACCTCACCTACGTCTTCAAGAACAGCGAGGACAAAGGCGGCATCTGCTCCGAGTCCATCGCCCCGCTCATGGCGGTGGACCTCAAATTCGCGTACAACCCGTGGGCGTTCATCGGGCCCGGCTGCTCCTACACGTCGTCCCCCGTCGGCCTCTTCACCACCCATTGGGACGTTCCCATGGTTACGGCGGGCGCGCCGGCCGTCGCCTTTTACGGCGGGGTCTACCCGTCCATCACCAACACGGGCCCCACCCACAGGAAGCTCGGGAAGTTTGCGCTGAGGATCTGCGAGCACTTTGGGTGGCGGGAGCACGTGATGCTCATGTTCAACGACAACAAGGTGGACGACCGGCCGTGCTACTTCGCCGTGGAGGGGCTGTACACCGAGCTGAAGAGCATCAACATCACGCTCGTCGACCGGGTGTTCGAAGAGAACAAGCTGCCCATCAACTATTCCCAAATTATCTCCGACATTCGGGCGGACGGCCGCGGTGAGTTCCCACGCTACACGTGGACGGGTTCATTAAGGTCAAGGTCAAGGAATCTTTATTATCCCCGAGGGGCAATTTGTTGTGCAGCAGCATGTAACACACAAGTTATACAAGACAACAGCCGTACATCTAGAAATAAAATAAATACATACTACACGGAAGACCACACCTCACATTGACTTTTTAAGAAAGCAGCAGGGACAACAGAGTTTTTGTGTCTGTTTGTCCTGCATTTTCTGTTCAGGGGTGACTAGGGTCTGTTCAGGGGTGACTAGGGCCAGTTCAGGGGGGACTAGGGTCGGTTCAGGGGTGACTAGGGTCGGTTCAGGGGGGACAGGGTCGGTTCAGGGGGGGCCGGTTCAGGGGTGACTAGGGTCGGTTCAGGGGGACTAGGGTCGGTTCAGGGGTGACTAGG
>CM049376.1:1879486-1921986 GCA_026937815.1 Etheostoma perlongum
TCCATCTATCTATCTATCTATCCATCTATCTATCTATCTATCTATCTATCTATTTATCTATCTATCTATCTATCTATCTATCTATCTATCTATCTATCTACATATCTATCCATATCTATCTATCTATCTATCTATCTATCTATCTATCCATCTATCTATCTATCTATCTATCTATCTATCTATCTATCTATCTATCCATCTATCCATCAATCTATCTATCTATCTATCTATCCATCTATCTATCGATCCATCTATCTATCTATCTATCTATCTATCTATCTATCTATCTATCTATCTATCTATCTATCTATCCATCTATCTATCTATCTATCTCTCCCTTTTATTCTGCAGCTGCTTGTTCCAACTCTTCTTTTATTTACCCAAATATAACATAATTAAGTCTTTAAAATACCTTTTCTGCACCATTAACATCACAAGTTCCTGTTTTCTTCATAATTCTGGGCAGATTCCCATGACATATTGTGTGTTTTTGGGATTTAAGGAGGTTCAGGTTCCAGACTTCACCAGTCAGCTGTAATTGCCAGGAAGTGGTCTCAGTGCTTATCTACATAAATGGAAAGCATTGCCCCTGCATGAACAGCTGTGTGTTCCCAGTCTCGGTGGGACCTCTTCCCCTCCCAATGCATCCCTTTCCAAGCATGTATAAATAACTGAATCAACAACCGAACACGTTACCTGTGGTGGTTAACAGGACTCGACCCTCCCGGGGTCCTCGGGTCCTATTGGCCCGCTTTCAACAACTGTCTACATCTGATATTTGGGTTTTTGGGCTTTTGCAACCAAATTGTCAAAAATGACATAACGTGGATGGTTCCATTCGACGCTCTTCACAAGTAATATAAATGCTCAGTTCACTGCTTTCATTGAATTTGGTTGTTTTCATTCAATTGTTTAGCATTTGGAAACGAAAATGATGACAGAACGTTGAAAAAAGAGAGAAATCTGTCCGGATTCCGACCGTTTTTCTATGGTCGCGGACTTGTCTCGGAATCGCTAGTATTTGGACTCGGACTTGTCTCGGTCTGGGCCACTGGTCTTGCCCAATATGGCTTCTGGTCTGGACCGAGTCCAGGTGTCTTTATCATGTTGATAATAATATTGGAGGGAAAGGGAAACCCAAAATGATTGTCTTGATACTGTCATGCATAAGACCTTTATTCTGTCCTGGACTCTGTCTTGACTCGGACTCGACTAGTCCTGGTCTCGGACTTGTCTTGGACTTGACTAAGGTGGTCTTGATACTGTCATGCATAAGACCTTTATTCTGTCTTGGACTCGGTCTTGACTCAGACTCAAACCTCTTTGGACTCTGTCTTGACTCGGACTCGACTAGTCCTGGTCTCGGACTTGTCTTGGACTCGACTAAGGTGGTCTTGATACTGTCATGCATAAGACCTTTATTCTGTCCTGGACTCGGTCTTGACTCGGACTCAAACCTCTTTGGACTCGGTCTTGACTCGGACTCGACTAGTCCTGATCTCGGACTTGTCTTGGACTCGACTAAGGTGGTCTTGATACTGTCATGCATAAGACCTTTATTCTGTCCTGGACTCGGTCTTGACTCGGACTCAAACCTCTTTGGACTCGGTCTTGACTCGGACTCGACTAGTCCTGGTCTCGGACTTGTCTTGGACTCGACTAAGGTGGTCTTGATACTGTCATGCATAAGACCTTTATTCTGTCCTGGACTCGGTCTTGACTCGGACTCAAACCTCTTTGGACTCGGTCTTGACTCGGACTCGACTAGTCCTGGTCTCGGACTTGTCTTGGACTCGACTAAGGTGGTCTTGATACTGTCATGCATAAGACCTTTATTCTGTCCTGGACTCGGTCTTGACTCGGACTCAAACCTCTTTGGACTCGGTCTTGACTCGGACTCGACTAGTCCTGGTCTCGGACTTGTCTTGGACTCGACTAAGGTGGTCTTGATACTGTCATGCATAAGACCTTTATTCTGTCCTGGACTCGGTCTTGACTCGGACTCAAACCTCTTTGGACTCGGTCTTGACTCGGACTCGACTAGTCCTGGTCTCGGACTTGTCTTGGACTCGACTAAGGTGGTCTTGATACTGTCATGCATAAGACCTTTATTCTGTCCTGGACTCGGTCTTGACTCGGACTCAAACCTCTTTGGACTCGGTCTTGACTCGGACTCGACTAGTCCTGGTCTCGGACTTGTCTTGGACTCGACTAAGGTGGTCTTGATACTGTCATGCATAAGACCTTTATTCTGTCCTGGACTCGGTCTTGACTCGGACTCAAACCTCTTTGGACTCGGTCTTGACTCGGACTCGACTAGTCCTGGTCTCGGACTTGTCTTGGACTCGACTAAGGTGGTCTTGATACTGTCATGCATAAGACCTTTATTCTGTCCTGGACTCGGTCTTGACTCGGACTCAAACCTCTTTGGACTCGGTCTTGACTCGGACTCGACTAGTCCTGGTCTCGGACTTGTCTTGGACTCGACTAAGGTGGTCTTGATACTGTCATGCATAAGACCTTTATTCTGTCCTGGACTCGGTCTTGACTCGGACTCAAACCTCTTTGGACTCGGTCTTGACTCGGACTCGACTAGTCCTGGTCTCGGACTTGTCTTGGATTTCGACGAAAAGGTGGTCTTGATACTGTCATGCATAAGACCTTTATTCTGTCCTGGACTCGGTCTTGCAAAAAAAAAAAAAAAAACTCGGACTCAAACCTCTTTGGACAAAAAGTGTTGGGTCTTGACGACCAAAAGGTTGAAAAAAAAGTTTTCATTTTAAACTAGTCCTGGTCTCGGACTTGTCTTGGACTCGACTAAGGTGGTCTTGATACTGTCATGCATAAGACCTTTATTCTGTCCTGGACTCGGTCTTGACTCGGACTCAAACCTCTTTGGACTCGGTCAGGGCCCCGCCGCCTTATATGGAAACTCCCGCCGGCCTATGTTTAGCATTTGGAAACGAAAATGATGAAAGAACGTTGAAAAAAGAGAGAAATCTGTCGGGAAAAAGACTCAGAAAAAGTGGCGATAACGGCAAAAAAAAAAAAAAAAAAAGTGGAGAGAAAAAACTTCAGGAAAAGCGACAAAAGTGTTGGAAAATACGACCAAAAGGTTGAAAAAAAAAGTTTTCATTTTAAATTTTGACGCAAAAAAAACAAAAAGTGGCACGGGCGACCGGGGAGACAACACAAGGGTTAAGCTAGTATTACTCAGATTAACCTGTGATACTGACATGTAGTCTACAGCAGGGCTGTAGTCAAGACCACCTTTGTCGAGTCCAAGACAAGACCGAGTCCAAAGAGGTTCGAGTCCGAGTCAAGACCAAGTCCAGGACAGAATAAAGGTCTTATGCATGACAGTATCAAGACAATCATTCTGGGTTTCCCTTTCCCTCCAATATTATTATCAACATGATAAAGACACCTGGACTTGGTCCAGACCAGAAGCCATATCTGGCAAGACCAGTGGCCGAGACAAGTCCGAGACAAGTCCAAGTCCTAATACCAGCGAGTCCGAGACAAGACAAGTCCGAGTCCAAATACTAGCGAGTCCGAGACAAGTCCGAGTCCAAATACTAGCGAGTCCGAGACAAGTCCGAGTCCAAATACTAGCGAGTCCGAGACAAGTCCGAGTCCAAATACCAGCGAGTCCGAGACAAGTCTGAGTCCAAATACTAGCGAGTCCGAGACAAGTCAGAGTCCAAATACTAGCGAGTTAGAGACAAGTCCGAGTCCAAATACCAGCGAGTCCGAGACAAGTCCGAGTCCAAATACTAGCGAGTCCGAGACAAGTCCGAGTCCAAATACTAGCGAGTCCGAGACAAGTCCGAGTCCTAATACTAGCGAGTTAGAGACAAGTCCGAGTCCAAATACCAGCGAGTCCGAGACAAGTCCGAGTCCAAATACTAGCGAGTCCGAGACAAGTCCGAGTCCAAATACTAGCGAGTCCGAGACAAGTCCGAGTCCTAATACTAGCGAGTTAGAGACAAGTCCGAGTCCAAATACCAGTCCAAGTCCGAGACAAGTCTGAGTCCAAATACTAGCGAGTCCGAGACAAGTCTGAGTCAAATACTAGCGACAAGTCGAGACAAGTCTGAGTCCAAATACTAGCGAGTCCGAGACAAGTCCAAGTCCTAATACTAGCGAGTTAGAGACAAGTCCGAGTCCAAATACCAGTCCTAAGTCAGAGACAAGTCCGAGTCCAAATACTAGCGAGTCCGAGACAAGTCCGAGTCCTAATACCAGCGAGTCCGAGACAAGTCCGAGTCCAAATACTAGCGAGTCCGAGACAAGTCCGAGTCCAAATACTAGCGAGACCGAGACAAGTCCGAGTCCAAATACTAGCGAGTCCGAGACAAGTCCGAGTCCAAATACCAGCGAGTCCGAGACAAGTCCAAGACCATAGAAGAGTCCTACAGCCCTGGTCTACAGAAATCTGATCTCAACACATTTTCTCTGTGTACAATAACTGTGTTTTACTAAAATATTACAGAAACATTATAGAGCTTTGTTTTCTTTGTGACTGCTGAGGTCTTAAAAATGCTCTCTGCCAATTTTGTATCGTAAAATCGAAATAGTATTGAGTAAAAGTTGACATATTCCAGTCTGTGATTATCATCAACATCCATTCCTTTAATTTTAGTCTCAATAATTCCTAATTTCTGCTTTTCTAACTCAAACAGGTTTAATTTCCTATAAATGAGATTTATTGACCATAAATTCCAAAAATAACTGTAAAACTAAAATTAATAAGTTAGTGTTACGTAGTGTTGAAATGGAAAACTGAACAAATGTGCAATTTGACATAAATTTGGACCGTTATTATCACCATATCTGTGTCTAAAACGCTGGAATAGCTACAAATAATAAATTAATAACACTGAAAAACCTTAAAGACAAAACTTATTAAAGAATTATTAGATCTGAAAAGCCTCTCAGGTCGTTTGATGCTTTTTTTACACCATTTTTGGCGCTTTTTTTGCAGCATTTTACATTCCTTCAGCTTAGCTACTGCACCACAGATTTATGACAGGATTTCCCTAGAAAAATATTTGGCAAAGGAAATTATCCGGATATAAACATCCAGATCCTAGAAGACTGTTGGACCAGGATCTGAGAGCAGAGGACTACTTAATTATTTACAACCACTGCATGAGTCTTCATCCTTCCATGCATGAATTATTGAATCATATATCATAAACCTGTGGTACACAATGTGACAGGGCTGTAGTACTCGAGTCCGGTCTTGGACTCGAGACCGTTTTTCTATGGTCTCGGACTCGCTAGTATTTGGACTCGGACTTGTCTCGGACTCGGCCGCTGGTCTTGCCCAATATGGCTTCTGATCTGGACCGGGTCCAGGTGTCTTTATTGTGTTGATGATAATATTGGAGGGAAAGGGAAACCCAAAATGATTGTCTTCATACTGTCATGCATAAGACCTTTATTCTGTCCTGGACTCGGTCTTGACTTGGACTCGAACCTTTTTGGACTCGAACCTTTTTGGACTCGGTCTGGTCTTGGACTGGAACCTTTATGGACTTGGTCTTGTCTTGGACTGGAACCTTTATGGACTTAGTCTTGTCTTGGACTCAAGCCTTTTTGGACTTGGTCTTGTCTTGGACTGGAACCTTTATGGACTCGGTCTTGTCTTGGACTCGAACCTCTTTGGACTCGGTCTTGTCTTGGACTCAAACCTTTATGGACTCGGTCTTGTCTTGGACTGGAACCTTTATGGACTTAGTCTTGTCTTGGACTCAAGCCTTTTTGGACTTAGTCTTGTCTTGGACTCAAGCCTTTTTGGACTTGGTCTTGTCTTGGACTGGAACCTTTATGGACTTAGTCTTGTCTTGGACTCAAGCCTTTTTGGACTTGGTCTTGTCTTGGACTGGAACCTTTATGGACTCGGTCTTGTCTTGGACTCGAACCTCTTTGGACTCGGTCTTGTCTTGGACTCAAACCTTTATGGACTCGGTCTTGTCTTGGACTGGAACCTTTATGGACTTAGTCTTGTCTTGGACTCAAGCCTTTTGGACTTAGTCTTGTCTTGGACTCAATCCTTTTTGGACTTGGTCTTGTCTTGGACTGGAACCTTTATGGACTTAGTCTTGTCTTGGACTCAAGCCTTTTTGGACTCGGTCTTGTCTTGGACTGGAACCTTTATGGACTTGGTCTTGTCTTGGACACGAACCTCTTTGGACTCGGTCTTGTCTTGGACTCAAACCTTTATGGACTCAGTCTTGTCTTGGACTCGAACCTTTTTGGACTCGGTCTTGTCTTGGACTCAAACCTCTTTGGACTCGGTCTTGTCTTGGACTCTAACTCTTATGGACTCGGTCTTGTCTTGGACTCGAAAATCTTTGGACTTGGTCTTGTCTTGGACTCGAACCTCTTTGGACTCGGTCTTGTCTTGGACTGGAACCTTTTTGGACTCGGTCTTGTCTTGGACTCAAACCTTTTTGGACTCGGTCTTGTCTTGGACTTGAACCTCTTTGGACTCGGTCTTGTCTTGGACTCAAACCTTTTTGGACTCGGTCTTGTCTTGGACTCAAACCTCTTTGGACTCGGTCTGGTCTTGGACTGGAACCTTTATGGACTTGGTCTTGTCTTGGACTGGAACCTTTATGGACTTAGTCTTGTCATGGACTGGAACCTTTATGGACTCGGTCTTGTCTTGGACTCGAACCTTTATGGACTCGGCCTTGTCTTGGACTCGAACCTTTATGGACTCGGTCTTGTCTTAGACTCGAACCTTTTTGGACTCGGTCTTGTCTTGGACTCGAACCTCTTTGGACTCGGTCTTGTCTTGGACTCGAACTCTTATGGACTCGGTCTTGTCTTAGACTCAAACCTCTTTGGACTCGGTCTTGACTTGGACTCGACTAGTCCTGGTCTTGGACTCGACTAAGGTGGTCTTGACTACAGCCCTGCAATGTGATTCTTGTTACACATAAAGTAACGAGTATAAGCTTGATGCATAGCAGCAAAAAGAAATAAAAAAGCAAGAATATGGCATCAGAAATTTTAATTAGCATTATTGTGCATCTTAAAATCCACATCACCCATTTATTCCAAGTTACGAGTGAGTCAAAAGAAAAAAAAAACGTATAAAAATACACGAAAGATAGCTAATAGGAATCCCAACAACCAATATTACACAGGTCAGGGTTAAATGAAGAGTTTGTCGATGTACAGTCAGATCTCTACCAGTTCTCCTATAATCTGATAATCATTATTTTAGCAGCATGATATGCTTTTGTGGGACTATTGATAAGAAAAAAAACATTCTGATAATGTAAAACGCACCGTGGGTGCAGCTGTGTGTGGTTGGCTGTCAGATTACAAGCAACAAAGGAGCGATAAGCTCCCATATTCCCCATATACATATATTTCGTACAGTCCATGGCGCCATTTTAATGCTACGAAGCCATCACCTGCAGTTACCATCCCATTGACTCCCATTCATTTTGGCGCTACTTTGACAGTGAATAACTTTACATCTGAAGAGTTTAAAGACTTTATTTGTCCGATGTTTATTTCTAAAGAAACATGACGATGTATAAAAGGCTCCGTTACCTCGTAGCTCACGTTATGGCTCCGTAGCAGACGTTTGTTATTAAAATAGACTAACGATTGTGTCATAACCACGTGACTTACGGTCGCATAGTCGACAAATCACCGTATTGTCAGGAGAAGCTCGCACACAGTTTGGACTTACATCAGCTGTGTAGGTTTAAATACTAATGTTAACTAGCATGTTAGTTAGCAGTAATTAGCCCGTGCCTATGTTAATGTTAACTAGCATGCTAGTTAGCAGTAATTAGCCTGGGCCTATGTTAATGTTAACTAGCATGTTAGTTAGCAGTAATTAGCCTGGGCCTATGTTAATGTTAACTAGCATGCTAGTTAGCAGTAATTAGCCTGGGCCTATGTTAATGTTAACTAGCATGCTAGTTAGCAGTAATTAGCCTGGGCCTATGTTAATGTTAACTAGCATGTTAGTTAGCAGTAATTAGCCTGGGCCTATGTTAATGTTAACTAGCATGCTAGTTAGCAGTAATTAGCCTGGGCCTATGTTAATGTTAACTAGCATGCTAGTTAGCAGTAATTAGCCTGGGCCTATGTTAATGTTAACTAGCATGTTAGTTAGCAGTAATTAGCCTGGGCCTATGTTAATGTTAACTAGCATGTTAGTTAGCAGTAATTAGCCCGTGCCTATGTTAATGTTAACTAGCATGCTAGTTAGCAGTAATTAGCCTGGGCCTATGTTAATGTTAACTAGCATGTTAGTTAGCAGTAATTAGCCCGTGCCTATTTTAATGTTAACTAGCATGTTAGTTAGCAGTAATGAGCCTGTGCCTATTTTAATGTTAACTAGCATGTTAGTTAGCAGTAATTAGCCCATGCCCATGTTACTGTTAACTAGCATGTTAGTTAGCAGTAATTAGCCTGGGCCTATGTTAATGTTAACTAGCATGTTAGTTAGCAGTAATTAGCCTGGGCCTATGTTAATGTTAACTAGCATGTTAGTTAGCAGTAATGAGCCTGTGCCTATTTTAATGTTAACTAGCATGTTAGTTAGCAGTAATAACTGGTCTCCGTCCAGAGCAACGGGACCTGTCGGTCCATTTCTTTAACTGTCTATGCTCAGAGGTGTCAATGTGAGTCTAAGTTCTTCTTGAAACCAGAATTAGACGAGTGAATATAGTTGTCTGCTGTAGGTTTTAGTTGTGCCTACTCTAGTCTGTGAATCTCCTGCTGAGGGTTGCTCAGTCTTCACTGGAGCTCGGCGGTCTGTGCTCATCAGGGCGGCAAAATGAGGAATGAGGCGGTTCGGTAATCACTGATAAAGACACTTTGTGTGAGGACATTGACGGAGGCGTCTAATCACAGCGGGAACAAAAAGAAGGAGCAACACTAGAGGGTCTAATCACCGCCAGACGCTTGTAATTGCGAATTTATCTTCCAGAAAAACAATTAAACACGGCATGCTGTCAAAGAACAGACAAAGTGATTTATCAAGATAACGCGACGGCTTTCATGTAAAAACATTAGACTGTGTAAGATCTCAGATCACACACACGGAGGGCCGGAGGAAATGAAACCATTGAAGGACATTGAGACTGAAGCCAGAGCTGAATCCCGCCAGCATCGTCTCTGACTTAAAGTAAGGGGACCGGATGTCTCAGACAACATCCGGGGACATTTTCAGCTCAGAAGCGTAAATACCTCCAAAACACGTCATGTTTTTAATTTTTGTAAAACTTAAAACAGGGACACTAGACCTAAAGATGTTCTCATTAGGGCCTGAGCCAGACTCGTTTCTGAAAAAAGAAAAATTGAAACGCTAAAGCTAAACTGGAGAAATAGCTTAAATCAGTAAGAAGATGTTGAAGTAGTGAGAATAGTTGAAAAATGCTGAATAGCTGAATTGCTAAAGCTAACCTGGTTGAACAGCTTAAATCAGTAAGAAGAAACTTAAGTAGTAAAGAATATTTGAAAAAGTAGGAATGGCTTTAATTAAGTTGAATAACACCACTACACCATAAGGAGCTAGAGCTAGATTTTAAAAGGTGAATGGTTTTAATAACTGAAAGTTTGCCAAAGACAACAAAAAACATATGGAATAATAAAAATATCATAATGGTGTTAAAGGCCTTTGTCAGTGGCCTTTGTTTGTTGATGTACTACAGCAGGAATCAAACCCCTGTCCATATCCACTGGGCCATCACTAGGGGTTAACTATCCTGAAGAGGAATACATAGGTTGAGTTATTGCTGTGGGAGTCGATTCAATACTAATTGTGGGAATTGTGGGCATAAACAAGAATAATCTTAATAATTGTGGGAATGCTGTGGCACAGCATTCCCACAATTATTAAGATTAGAGCTTATATACGAAGATCCAAATAGTATTCCCAGTGATATTGGTTTTGAAATGTAAAAATACATTTCTCAGGAGATCAGATGACTCTCAGTCATGTCCTAAAATAAAGAATATAAAAAATAGGGATGCCTGGGCGTTCGTCGATGCTCTCTCCGTCCCCGAAGCTGTCGTTTCCAAAACTCTTTGGCTCCAAAGTGCAAACTGAAACCTAAATTGGAGCTCACACGCTCGCTGACATCACAGGACAGGAACGGGTGATGTCACCGCCTCACGTCCCGTCGTTGCCGGCAGTCGATCATCCTGAACAAATCTACCCACGAGGCCGTGCCTCAGCCCTCTTTTCCTCTTCCTCGCTGCCGTTCCCGTCCATCTGGCAGTAGTTAAAGATTAATACGCTGGAACCTGAGAGCCCGAGGAGCCGAGGACCCGGGAGAGGACTGGTGGTTTCATCTGGGGCAGAAGACACGCACAGCTGCAGCCAGAGCAGTGACATCAAACTGGACCGAGAAGTGAAGACATCAGCGCTGAAGTTCAGCGGGTTCAGAATAGCTCAGTTTGCATCTACGTGTCGATCGAATTATCTGGAAGTTCAGTAAAAAAAACCTGAAAGTGTGTTTCCAGCCAACGGCTTTAAAGCCGATTAAAAACCTGGTGATGACGTCACATGACGCTGTTTTAGGGTCAGACTGGTACATCTGATTGGTTTGAGACATTTTAAGGTGTTTCCATTCATTTTCACTGAATCACATGATCACTATGGGACAACATCACATGATCACTATGGGACAACATCACATGATCACTATGGGACAGGTTGTCATAGAGCTCATGTTCCAGCTGATAAGACATATCGAGCTATAATAAGAAAACAACCACGCTATCAACACATCGCTATGACGACGCAGATGCAACGTGTCTTTTATTGCCCCCCCGGCACCGCTGCGAGACTCTTTTTTGAGACATGTCTCTCTGTCTGAGCGTCTTCCATTGTCTCTGCAGGACGTCCCACGGCTTGTCCTAACCTTCGTCGGACGTTTCCTTCACGAGTTCCTGATGAATTAAATCCAGAAAGTCTCTCGTCTCCTCGTCCGTCCACGTCCATCTGTCTTTGTCCCCCCCCCATGTGTGAGACAGAGAGGACATACTGGGGGACATGAACTACAACTTCTTCTTCTGCGTTTTATGGCGGGTTGCAACCATAAAATGACCTAAAACTTAATCACAACTCATTATGTATTCAGCTAATAATCCATCAGCGTTTATCACATAAGGAGAAAATCATCAAGAGAAAATCAGATGAGACCGAACTTGTTTCCGTTGAGTCGATATTCATGAAATCACATCAAATTTTACTGTTTCCAGAAGACATTTTTCATTCAATATCACTTAATTCAGATAAAAACGTGGTGATGGAAACAGAGCCGGTGTCTCAGTGCACCTACGGACATTAACTCAGTGATTTGCAGCAGTAGTTAACGGTTGTTGTTCAGACAGAACTGCCCCCACTGCTAAAAAAAGCCCCCTAAAGGAAACCCTGTAGCTTGGCTAGTTGTTTCCTCCTTGCCACCTTTCACCTCTTAATGCTAAGCTAGGCTAACCACATCCTGACTGCAGCTCCTGACTCCAGAGCTTTGAAGCCAATTGAACATAATGGCCAAACAGTGGTATTAAAGCGTCTGTGTGTCTGTGGTTCGATGCCCTCTGGCCCAAAAAGACCTTTCCCCACAAAAGAGACGTCTGGAAATCAGTGGATACACAACATACATGCATACATTCATGCTCCAGCTCTGTTCTGAACACACAGGACATGTATGTATTGAGCAAGCCCGCCCAGCTGTTGCAGAGAGCTGGAGGCTGTAGATATATGCATGAATGGGCCCCGAAACACTCGGATCAAGTGTCAGCCAGCTTAATACCTGCTGTCCCTTCCCAGTGCAGATATGGATTTACGCTTATCTTACTCTGGGAGGTACCAGCTGGCTCCTGCACTGTCAAAAAAAAAAAGTACAAACCAGGACCTTTAAGGAACAAGAGCTTGTCCCTGGGGTGGTACCCTCAAAGGGACATTGTTGGACCTTGAATAAGAGGATCACATTTGGACCTCAGCTGTTTGCAGGGCTGTAGTACTCAAGTCCGGTCTTGGACTCGAGACCGTTTTTCTATGGTCTCGGACTTGTCTCGGACTCGCTAGTATTTGGACTCTGACTTGTCTCGGTCTCGGCCACTGGTCTCGCCCAATATGGCTTCTGGTCTGGACCGAGTCCAGGTGTCTTTATTATGTTGATAATAATAATATTGGAGGGAAAGGGAAACCCAAAATGATTGTCTTGATACTGTCATGCATAAGACCTTTATTCTGTCCTGGACTCGGTCTTGTCTCGGACTCGACTAGTCCTGGTCTTGGACTTGTCTTGGACTCAACTAAGGTGGTCTTGACTACAGCCCTGCCTGTTTGTACCTTCTAAGGGACAATATTAAACCTTTGAGGATCAATAATGTACCTTAAAGGTACAAATGTGTACCTTACACCTCAGAAAGTACACACTGTACAACGGAAGGTGCAGAAATGTACCTTCAAGATACATTTTTGTATTTTTAAGGGAACATTTGCTAAGTTTGTACCTCTTTTTTTGACAGTGTGCTGGTGTTCTGGTTCTGGTTTTATTAGACAGTTACAGTCATTTAGGACTGAATAGCTGATGAATCTGTTGGTTTTCTCGACTAATCATTTAGTTGTTTGGTCTGTACGTGCATTCAACGTTGTCCGTTAAAGTAAAGTCAAGTAAGTCTAAAGTACAAACAGTGGGACAGTAAATTTGATCAACAAACAAATTTCGTCACAAAAAAATGGGCCTTCAAAATAAGCGCTGAAAATATCATCATTAGAAATATCAAATAACTTTGGGGAAAAAACATCAAAAAAGCACCCACAACATTGGAAAAGTGACAAAAACGTCATAATGTTGCTCTTCTTTTTGTCGTGGTTGACGGGAAGACAACACACACACAAGTCCTGAATCTAAGGGGACCAGATGTCTCAGACAAAATCCGGGGACATTTTCAGCTCAGAAGCGTATATACCTCCAAGTATGTCAATGTCAAAAAAAAAAGTGACAAACATTGAAAAAAAAATCATCAAAAGGGACCAAAATGTAAGAAAAACGTAAAAAAACGTTGATTAAAATCTTAAACAAAGGGTAGATTTTCAATTTTGACGGGAAGACAACACGACAGTGCATGTCAGCAAATGACAATCAATCAAAAGGAACTGCCTGAAATCATGGCAAGGCACCGTCAGACAGAATCCGGCGGCCAAGCTTTTTTTTTTTTTTTTTGGCACAAAAAAATGGATCGTCGAAATAAGCGCTGAAAATGTCGACGTTAAAGATGTCAAAAAACTTTGGGGAAAAACACCAAAAAAAAACGCCCACAACATTGAAAAAATCATGAAAATGACGACGATAATGTTGATAATTGACCATTGTTGACGGGAAGACATCACAAGGGTTACCTGCACCTCGTCTCTCTCTGCCTTTATAGAATAGAAAGCCTTTATTGGCATTATACACAAGTGTAGTACCACAAAATATAAAAATATACAAATATAAAAACTGCATCCTGACACAGACAATGAAAGCACACCGCTAAAATCAACACATTCATACACTGTAACCTGGAGTTATTGGAGGCATGTACACTAAGGACACACTAACGTTTACCATCACACTGGGACTACACTGATACCTAACTTGGACACACTGTACACTAAAATCCACACTGTATTTCTAAAGGACACACTGTATACTAAGGACACACTGTACACAAAGGACACACTGTACACTAAGGATACACTGTACACTAAGGACACACCTGTTTTTTTTTTGGAAAAAGGACACACTGTAAAGACAAAAAAGGACACACTGTACACTAAGGACACACTGTAATACTAAGGACACACTTTTACACAAAGGACACACTGTACACTAAAAGGATACACTGTACACTAACACATGCTCTGATTCACACTGTAACAGGCATGTAAGGACACACTGTACACTAAGGACACACTGTATACTAAGGACACACTGTAAGGACACACTGTATACTAAGGACACACTGTACACTAAGGTATACACACTGTACACTAAGGACACACTGTACACTCTGGGACACACTGTACACTAAGGACACACCAAGGACACACTGTTTACCTAAGGACACACTGTACACAAAGGACACAGGGACAACACTAAGGATACACTGTACACAAAGGACACAACTAAGGACACACTGTACACTAAGGACACACTGTACACAAAAGGACACACTGTATACTAAGGACACACTGTAGGGACACACTGTATACTAAGGACACACTGTACACTAAGGACACACTGTACACTAAGGACACACTGTATACTAAGGACACACTGTACACAAAGGACACACTGTACACTAAGGACACACTGACACACTGTAACTAAGGACACCAACATACAAGGACACACAACTGTATACCAAGGACACACTGTAAGGACACACTGTATACTAAGGACACACTGTACACTAAGGACACACTGTATAAGGACACACTAAGGACACACTGTTTCAGGACACACTGTAAGGACACACTGTATAAAGGACACACTGTAACTAAGGACAATGTACACTAAGGACACACACTGTACACTAAGGACACACTGTACACTAAAAAAGGACACACTGACACACACAAAGGACACACTGTACACAAAGGACACACTGTATACTAAGGACACACTGTACACTAAGGACACACTGTATACTAAGGACACACTGTACACTAAGGACACACTGTACACAAAGGACACACTGTACACAAAGGACACACTGTAAGGACACACTGTATACTAAGGACACACTGTACACTAAGGACACACTGTACACTAAGGACACACTGTAAGGACACTGTACACTAAGGACACACTGTACTCTAAGGACACACTGTATACTAAGGACACACTGTACACTAAGGACACACTGTACACAAAGGACACACTGTACACAAAGGACACACTGTAAGGACACACTGTATACTAAGGACACACTGTACTCTAAGGACACACTGTAAGGACACACTGTATACTAAGGACACACTGTACACTAAGGACACACTGTACTCTAAGGACACACTGTACACTAAGTACACACTGTACACTAAGGACACACTGTACACAAAGGACACACTGTACACAAAGGACACACTGTATACTAAGGACACACTGTACACTAAGGACACACTGTATACTAAGGACACACTGTACACTAAGGACACACTGTACACAAAGGACACACTGTACACAAAGGACACACTGTAAGGACACACTGTATACTAAGGACACACTGTACACTAAGGACACACTGTACACTAAGGACACACTGTAAGGACACTGTACACTAAGGACACACTGTACTCTAAGGACACACTGTATACTAAGGACACACTGTACACTAAGGACACACTGTACACTAAGGACACACTGTACACAAAGGACACACTGTAAGGACACACTGTATACTAAGGACACACTGTACACTAAGGACACACTGTACACTAAGGACACACTACTAAGGACACACTGTACACAAAAGGACACACTGTACTCTGTAAGGACACACTGTACACTAAGGACACACTGTACACTAAGGACACTGTATACTATGGACACTGTACACTAAGTACACACTGTATACTATGGACACACTGTACACTAAGGACACACTGTACACTAAGGACACACTGTATACTAAGGACACACTGTACACTAAGGACACACTGTATACTAAGGACACACTGTACACTAAGGACACACTGTACACAAAGGACACACTGTACACAAAGGACACACTGTACACTAAGGACACACTGTATACTAAGGACACACTGTACACTAAGGACACACTGTACACTAAGGACACACTGTAAGGACACACTGTATACTAAGGACACACTGTACTCTAAGGACACACTGTAAGGACACACTGTATACTAAGGACACACTGTACTAAGGACACACTGTACACTAAGGACACACTGTACACTAAGGACACACTAAGGACACACTGTACACTAACTGTAAGGACACTGTATACTAAGGACACACTGTACTCTAAGGATACACTGTAAGGACACACTGTAAGGACACACTGTATACTAAGGACACACTGTACACTAAGGACACACTGTACACTAAGGACACACTGTACACTAAGGACACTGTATACTATGGACACACTGTACTCTAAGGACACACTGTACACTAAGGACACACTGTACACTAAGGACACACTGTAAGGACACATACTATAAGGACACACTGTACACTAAGGACACACTGTACACAAATGGACACACTGTATACTAAGGACACACTGTACACTAAGGACACACTGTATACTAAGGACACACTGTATACTAAGGACACACTGTACACTAAGGACACACTGTACACTAAGGACACACTGTACACAAAGGACACACTGTAAGGACACACTGTATACTAAGGACACACTGTACACTAAGGACACACTGTACACTAAGGACACACTGTAAGGACACACTGTACACTAAGGACACACTGTACTCTAAGGACACACTGTATACTAAGGACACACACTGTACACTAAGGACACACTGTACACAAAGGACACACTGTACACAAAGGACACACTGTAAGGACACACTGTATACTAAGGACACACTGTACACTAAGGACACACTGTACACTAAGGACACACTGTAAGGACACTGTACACTAAGGACACACTGTACTCTAAGGACACACTGTACACTAAGGACACACTGTACACTAAGGACACTGTATACTATGGACACTGTACACTAAGTACACACTGTATACTATGGACACACTGTATACTAAGGACACACTGTACACTAAGGACACACTGTATACTAAGGACACACTGTATACTAAGGACACACTGTACACTAAGGACACACTGTACACTAAGGACACACTAAGGAAACACTGTACACTAAGGACACACTGTAAGGACACACTGTATACTAAGGACACACTGTACACTAAGGACACACTGTACACTAAGGACACACTGTACACTAAGGACACACTGTATACTAAGGACACACTGTATACTAAGGACACACTGTAAGGACACACTGTATACTAAGGACACACTGTACACTAAGGACACACTAAGGACACACTGTGCTCTAAGGACACTGTATACTAAAACACACTGTACTCTAAGTTCTCTAATTATTTGAGTTATTGAGTTTTTAAGCTTAAAACATGGCTTCACTTTCTAGGATTTGTCCCGTCTCTGCTGCAGGTCTGACAGCAGAGACGACGTGCTCGTAGGAGGACGTTTACTCCGATGAAAAAACAATGGAGCACATCTGAGCGGTGTAGATGCAATTAGGAAAGACGTCATTGTCCTGTGCCGGAGGACAGAGACACAAGTATGCCGCTCTGCTGCCTCGTGGTGAACAGCGGAGAGGAGCTCTGATTTTAACCCTGGTATTATATTACGGTCAAATTGCCCCAGTTTTCAAATTTTTCAAGAAACGAGGGTACAAATATACATTTTTTTATACCTGTAGATCAGCGTCTTCTCCTTATTTCCTGTGATAAACATGTATTCCTGACTCAATTATTCTGGATATGACACTTATGTTTTTTTCAAAGATAAGAATCATCACATAGTGGATTTTTCAACATGAATTATAACCTGATTAATACTAATCATAACCTTATGACAAAAATCGAATCCCACTTCCATTTTTAACCCTCATGTTGTCCTCATGTTGTCCTCATGTTGTCTTCATATTGTCCTCATGTTGTCCTGATGTTGTCGCTCATGTTGCCCTCATGTTGTCCTCATGTTGCCTTCATATTGTCCTCATGTTGTCTTCATATTGTCCTGATGTTGTCCTGATGTTGTCGCTTATGTTGCCCTCATGTTGTCCTCATGTTGTCCTCATCTTGCCCTCATGCTGTCCTCATGTTGCCCTCATTGTCCTCATGTTGCCCTCATGTTGTCCTCCTGGTGTCTTCATGTTGTCTTCATGTTGTCCTCATGTTGTCTTCATGTTGCCCTCATGCTGTCCTCATGTTGCCCTCATGTTGTCCTCATGTTGCCCTCATGTTGTCCTCATGTTGTCCTCATGTTGCCCTCATGTTGTCCTCATGTTGCCCTCATGTTGTCCTCATGTTGTCCCAATGTTGTCTTCATGTTGTCCTCATGTTGTCCCCATGTTGTCCTCATGTTGTCCTCATGTTGTTCTCATGTTGTCCCCATGTTGTCCTCCTGGTGTCTTCATGTTGTCTTCATGTTGCCCTCATGTTGCGCTCATGTTGCCCTCATTGTTGTCCTCATGTTGTCTTCATATTGTCCTCATGTTGTCCTCCTGGTGTCCTCCTGGTGTCCTCATGTTGTCCTCATGTTGTCCCCATGTTGTCCTCATGTTGCCCTCATTGTCCTCATGTTGCCCTCATGTTGTCCCCATGTTGTCCCCATGTTGTCTTCATATTGTCCTCATGTTGTCCTCATGTTGTCTTCATGTTGTCTTCATGTTGTCCTCATGTTGTCTTCATATTGTCCTCATGTTGTCTTCATATTGTCCTCATGTTGTCTTCATATTGTCCTTATGTTGTCCTCATGTTGTCCTCATGTTGTCTTCATGTTGTCTTCATGTTGTCCTCATGTTGTCTTCATATTGTCCTCATGTTGTCTTCATATTGTCCTCATGTTGTCCTGATGTTGTCGCTCATGTTGCCCTCATGTTGTCCTCATGTTGTCTTCATATTGTCCTCATGTTGTCCTCATGTTGTCTTCATATTGTCCTCATGTTGTCCTCATGTTGTCGCTCATGTTGCCCTCATGTTGTCCTCATGTTGTCTTCATATTGTCCTCATGTTGTCTTCATATTGTCCTGATGTTGTCCTGATGTTGTCGCTTATGTTGCCCTCATGTTGTCCTCATGTTGTCCTCATCTTGCCCTCATGCTGTCCTCATGTTGCCCTCATGTTGTCCTCATGTTGCCCTCATGTTGTCCTCCTGGTGTCTTCATGTTGTCTTCATATTGTCCTCATGTTGTCCTCATGTTGTCTTCATATTGTCCTCATGTTGTCCTCATGTTGTCCTCATGTTGCCCTCATGTTGTCCTCATGTTGTCTTCATATTGTCCTCATGTTGTCTTCATATTATCCTCATGTTGTCCTGATGTTGTCGCTCATGTTGCCCTCATGTTGTCCTCATGTTGTCTTCATATTGTCCTCATGTTGTCCTCATGTTGTCTTCATATTGTCCTCATGTTGTCCTCATGTTGTCTTCATATTGTCCTCATGTTGTCTTCATATTGTCCTGATGTTGTCCTCATGTTGTCGCTTATGTTGCCCTCATGTTGTCCTCATGTTGTGTTCATGTTGTCCTCATCTTGCCCTCATGCTGTCCTCATGTTGCCCTCATGTTGTCCTCATGTTGCCCTCATGTTGTCCTCCTGGTGTCTTCATGTTGTCTTCATATTGTCCTCATGTTGTCCTCATGTTGTCCTCATGTTGTCTTCATATTGTCCTCATGTTGTCCTCATGTTGTCGCTCATGTTGCCCTCATGTTGTCCTCATGTTGTCTTCATATTGTCCTCATGTTGTCTTCATATTGTCCTGATGTTGTCCTGATGTTGTCGCTTATGTTGCCCTCATGTTGTGTTCATGTTGTCCTCATGCTGTCCTCATGTTGCCCTCATGTTGTCCTCATGTTGCCCTCATGTTTTCCTCCTGGTGTCTTCATGTTGTCTTCATGTTGTCCTCATGTTGTCTTCATGTTGCCCTCATGCTGTCCTCATGTTGCCCTCATGTTGTCCTCATGTTGTCCTCATGTTGTCTTCATGTTGTCCTCATGTTGCCCTCATGTTGTCCTCATGTTGTCCCAATGTTGTCTTCATGTTGCCCTCATGTTGCGCTCATGTTGCCCTCATTGTTGTCCTCATGTTGTCTTCATATTGTCCTCATGTTGTCCTCCTGGTGTCCTCATGTTGTCCTCATGTTGTCCCCATGTTGTCCTCATGTTGCCCTCATGTTGTCCCCATGTTGTCCCCATGTTGCCCTCATGTTGTCTTCATGTTGCCCACATGTTGTCCTCATGTTGTCCTCATGTTGCCCTCATGTTGTCCTCATGTTGTCCCCATGTTGTCCTCATGTTGTCCTCATGTTGTCCTCATGTTGCCCTCATGTTGTCTTCATGTTATCCCCATGTTGTCCTCATGTTGCTCTCATGTTGTCCTCATGTTGTCCTCATGTTGTCCCCATGTTGTCCTATACCAATGTTCTTTTTAATTCCCCAAAATAACATGATTGATTCCACCCAACGCTCTTTGCCAAGTACAAATCTCTACTTTCATTAATTTTGGGGCGTCTTATTCAATTTTATAGCATTGTAAAACAAATGGAAGTGTTTTTGAAATAGTATTGAGTAAAAGTTGACATATTCCAGTCTGTGATTATCATCAACATCCATTCCTTTAATTTTAGTCTCAATAATTCCTAATTTCTGCTTTTCTAACTCAAACATTAGGTATAATTGTTTTTTTATTGACCATAAATAACTGTAAAACTGAAGTTAATAGTGTTGAAAACGTCGAAACAAGTGACAGACATTGGAAAAAAAGGCATCCAAAGGGACAAAAACGTAAGAAAAAGTAAAAAACATTGATAAAAAGACTCAACAAAAAGTGCAGATTTTCTTCTTATTGTGACGGGAAGACAACACGAGGGTTAATGGGACCAGATCACGTGTGTGTTGAGCTTTAATGATGAGTTACAGCGAGGTGTGTGATAAACAATAATAACAAACACACGCCGAGAGTGTAATTGAAAGGCTGTGGACTTAATGAAGAAGCTGACAGCCTTCTTCCACACAAGCGTCTAATTAAAGAGGCTGAGAGCGAAGCCGATGGCAGCATCCAGCGCGGCGCTATGCACAGGAACGTTACACTGACAGCAGCCGGCAGACCCAATTAGCTGTGTCAGGCTTGCATAGAGGTAATAAAGAGACTGGGAAACAAACACTCATTAAGATATCGTTCCCTCCGCTCTGAGATCATTGAGGAGAAGCAACTTGTTACAAACAACAATCTTTAACATTGGTTCAGTATCAAGAAACAAGCTGCAAAATACAAAAAAACCCTTCAATTTCCATCCATTTGCCATTGACAGATTATTATTCTAAGTGTCTGACAACATTATAGGAAGGATCCCTACAGAGATACACCTTTTAGTTAAAGAGTTAAAGAGTTTTAGTTTAACATGAAACAGCCCCGAAATCAGCATTACCAAACCCACCAGACTCCATGTAAATAATCACTACTTTTATCATCGTAAAACACATTTCATTCAAAGTTGACAGACAAAAAATATAATGATAAAAAGCCGTCTTGGTTCATCTTTCCACTGCTCCAATAATCACCACTCTGGTCTGGTTGAAATAACCTGAATAAACTGTTGAAATTCACCCATTTACATGTGGAGATATGCTGCTCTATACACGCTAAAAGTAGTGATTATTTACATGGAGTCTGGTGGAGATATGCTGCTCTATACATGCTAAAAGTAGTGATTATTTACATGGAGTCTGGTGGAGCTCTATACACGCTAAAATATGCTGCTCTATACACGCTAAAAGTAGTGATTATTTACATGGAGTCTGGTGGAGATATGCTGCTAAAAGTAGTGATTATTTTATACACGCTAAAAGTAGTGATTATTTACATGGAGTCTGGTGGAGATATGCTGCTTTATACACGCTAAAAGTAGTGATTATTTACATGGAGTCTGGTGGGTTTAATGATTGTGATTTTGGGGCTGTTGCATGTTAAACTAAAATGATCTTATTCTGTAGCGACCTTTTCCATAATGTTGTCAGATACTTAATAATAATCTGAGCCTATCAGCACTTTAGGTGGATGGAAATTGGTGATGCACAGTTGTCCTGTCGGGTTACATTACAGCCCGGTTCATGGCTGCCGGTTACAGCATTCTCCCAAGTTTCTCTCTTTGTTTAATGCATGGAAAGAAAGACTACAGGCTGAAAATCAATCAAACCCAAAAGAAAAGATCCCTTTTCAGCTTGAAGCAAAACTCATTTTCCCTCTAAAAGCATCCCTGTTGTTCCACAGTTCCCTTCAGTCAGTCAATAAGTGATTAAATGTCTGAGTGGCCTCTCCATCCTGTCTGGGTTCAGTAATCAATGTCGCTGCTGATGGAAGGAAGCGTTTGTTGTGTTAGTTCCTGCTCCGTGATGTGTGTTGGTGCTGTCGGGGGAACCATGAACCAAATGGTTTTAAGATATTATCTCACTGGAAGCTCAGTCCACATCCAAAATGATCTTTTCCCCCCATCTTCCCTGGTATTGGTTCAAGAACACGTGCGTCCAAACAGATCCATTTGTAAATGACTCTACACACCACCTTATATAGACCTTAGTGGTCCCCTAATACTGTATCTGAAGTCTCTTTTATATAGACCTTAGTGGTCCCCTAATACTGTATCTGAAGTCTCTTTATATAGACCTTAGTGGTCCCTAATACTGTATCTGAAGTCTCTTTATATAGACCTTAGTGGTCCCTAATACTGTATCTGAAGTCTCTTTATATAGACCTTAGTGGTTCCAGATCCTTCGCCTCATCCTGTGCTGAGTCAGGATTTTCGGCTTTGTACTGTACATTTTACACCGCAGTTCATACTGAATCAGGGGCTATCCAATGCTGGTTGAATCCAAACTATTGTACATAGTGGAGTCCTGTTTCCTTGTTTCTGGGTTGGAAAAGCCATAGAGGTATTTTCATTCCTATCTAATCTTCTGGCTGTGAGGAGACCAAGTCATCTAGACACCTTCAAAGCCAAAGCGTTAAGATTTAGATGGATGGATAGATGGATAGATACGATAGATAGATGGATGGATAGATGGATATTATAGATAGATAGATAGATAGATGGATAAATAGATAGATAGATGGATGGATAGATGGATACTATAGATAGATAGATAGATAGATAGATAGATAGATGGATAGATGGATGGATAGAGGGATAGACGGATAGATAGATGGATAGATGGATGGATAGATGGATAGATAGATAAATAGATGATAGATAGATAGATAGATAGATAGATAGATAGATAGATACTGTAGATAGATAGATAGATAGATAGATAGATAGATAAATAGACAGTAGAGACTTGAGACAGCAGTGAGGATTAGTGAGATGAAAGAGGAACAGAAGTACAGAAAGGAGATTAAAAAGAGAAGAGCACCTTATTTCCTGCATGACTCGTGCACTTCTTCTCCATCACCCCCTCGTGTGAAGAGCCCAGCTGCATGACGGCTTAACTCTGTCATTCTTTAAATGACAATATGGATATGAAGTCTCCGGATGTCTCAGGATTAACTGGAGCGGCACTCGGAGAATGCAGAGCTCCTCGGATGCTCTCGTTTTCTTGAGTTGGGAATTCATTCTTCTGGCTACACCACAGATGCATTATGGGATAGGAGAAGAAACGGGTTGTTTGCATTTCTTTAAACCTCATGTTGTCCTCGGGTCAAATTGACGCGTTTTTCTATATCAATGTTCTTTTTAACTCCCCAAAATAACATGATTGATTCCACACAACGCTCATTTCCAAGTACAAATCTCTACTTTCATTAATTTTGGGGCATCTTATTCAATTTTATATATAATTTTTTGGGGTGACAGTAGCTCAGTATGTAGGGATCGGTTCAAGTCCCCGTATGGACCAATGCACGGAGTGTGGATCGGTAGCTGGAGAGATGCCACTTCAACTCCTGGGCACTGCCAGATGCCCTTGAGCAAGGCACTGTATCCCCCCAACCGCTTAGGGTGCCGGTCCAGCACTGGCAGCCCCCCCACTCTGACATCTCTCCATTAGTGCATGTGTAGGTCCTGAGCATGTGTGTGTATTTCAGGCCTGTGTGTAGTGATTACTAACAAACATAAAATAGTAATTTCCTCACTGGGGATCAATAAAAATATAAATTATTATTATAGCATTTGTTGAAATTTGTTTTGAAATATTGTAACTTTTACACGTTAACAAGTAACTTTTGAACTAGACCAATTGGAAAACTGGGTTGGTTCAGTACTGCTTTGAATCCTATTTAAAGTATAGGGACTACTTTGTGTCTATAGTTAATTATGCATCTGAGCATACAAATATGACGTGCGGCGTTCCCCAAGGCTCCGTTCTGGGGCCTCTTCTGTTTAACATCTACATACTTCCACTGGCTCAGATTATGGAAAACATAACATAACATGCCATACCATGCCTTGCCATGCCATACCAAACCATGTCTTAAATATGCACTAATCTGCATACATTTCCAGAAGAGAAGTTCTATGACTGCTTTGTGTCAATTATGCATCTGAGCATACAAATATAACGTGCGGCGTCCCCCAAGGCTCCGTTCTGGGGCCTCTTCTGTTTAAAATCTACATACTTCCACTGGCTCAGATTATGGAAAACATAGCATAACATGACATGCCATGCCATGCCTTGCCATGCCATATAATACCATGTCTTAAATATGCACTAATCTGCATACATTTCCAGAAGAGAAGTTCTTTGACTGCTTTGTGTCAATTATGCATCTGCGCATACAAATATGACGTGCGGCGTTCCCCAAGGCTCCGTTCTGGGGCCTCTTCTGCTTAACATCTACATACTTCCACTGGCTCAGATTATGGAAAACATAACATAACATAACATAACATAACATGCCTTAAATATGCACTAATCTGCATACATTTCCAGAAGAGAAATTCTTTTTTAATTTTGTTGAGATATTAGAGTCAAAGGTTTTTACTTTTATCACTGCATACATCAGAATATGAAGGATAAAATATGATGATACATACATTCGGTGAGGGTTTAGAACGTGCAGAGCGAGTATTTTTAGATCTGTATTTTTAGTTCAGGGAGAGAGAAACCAAGTGCAGCGATTCAGTTTCAGTGGGAGGGAGGGAGGGAGGGAGATAGGGAGTTCTGCGCTTACAATCAATCGGAAGAAAGCTTTTAGCCCTGCATGGTTTCTGTGGTTTCACCGTTTCACTTCCTGCACAGAGGTTATTAAAGCCTGAAACAATAGAGGAGGAGGGACAGGAACGGGAGGCCGGAGGAATGTCATCACGCCTCGGGAGACTTCCTGACGCTCCGAATGTTGGAGGAAGCCAAGAAAAGTCTCTGCATCGGGGACACGGAGAGCCGAGAACAAGGACACTAAAGACATCTATGTTACTAAGAGTCCTAATCAGACTCCTAACCTCCATTACTAATCAACCCCTACCTTGTTTTGTCCTTGGGACCCGTTTTCCTATATCAATGTTCTTTTTAATTCCCCAAAATAACATGATTGATTCCACCCAACGCTCTTTGCCAAGTACAAATCTCTACTTTCATTAATTTTGGGGCGTCTTATTCAATTTTATAGCGTTTTTTGAAATAGTATTGAGTAAAAGTTGACATATTCCAGTCTGTGGTTATCATCAACATCCATTCCTTTAATTTTAGTCTCAATAATTCCTAATTTCTGCTTTTCTAACTCAAACATTAGGTATAATTTCCTATAAATGAGGTTTATTGACCATAAATTCCAAAAATAACTGTAAACTGAAATTAATAAGTTAGTGTTACGTAGTGTTGAAAACGTCAAAAAAGTGACAAACATTGAAAAAAAGGGACAAAAATGTAAGAAAAAGTTAAAAACATTGATAAAAAGCGTCAATAAAAGTGTTTATTGGTCCAGTATTGAGGAAAAACCAGCGGTGGAAGAAGTATTCAGATCCTTTACTTCAGTAAAAGTACTACTACCACACTGTAATACTCTGTTACAAGTAAAAATCCTGCATTGAATATGTTACTTCAGTAAAAGGGTGCAAGTATCATCAGGAAAATATAGTTAAAGTATTAAAAGTAAAGAAGAATCCTCCCATTTTAGAAAGAGTAAAGGATCCAATCAGCTGTTTAATGGCAACCTGCACAATTGGTCTATTTACATTTTTGTATTCCCAACTTGTATATATTCAAATATTAGTTCTTGTATTTTATCCTATAATTATTTCATGTATATTGTATGCATGTATATTGTATCTTAGTATTTCATTTATAATACACATATGCAAGTGTAGAATACACATATACAAATGTAGTATATGTGTATTCTTCACTTATACACACAGTAGATGTAGGCTACAGTACACTTCATTTCTCGAAGTATATTTTTGAGGTGTTGTGGTATTTGTATCTCATCTTATTTCATTACTTCTAGTATTTTTTGTATTATCTGTATGTGTGTACGTTGACACACATACAGATGTGTTTTGGGTGCAGAAATTTTAATGTGTAAATTAATTAAACCTGTAACAGATGTGCTTTGATATATTTTGCTATATAAATTACATTAATAGTTCCTTTATAATAGGCTACCATAACTAAATGGAAAGCTCCACCTGTGATGCATTACCTCAAAAATAAAAATGTTCAATGAATGTTATTTTACATTTGAAAGGAAGGGAACATGTTTTAGTAACAGTCAAGGCACAAAAGCTGTTTTCTCCAGAGTAACCTGAAAGCCTCATGTGTCTTTGTACTGATGAACTCCAACTAAAGGCTCATTGATTCTGTCTTTATAGAAAATGTATGAGCTACTGGAGAATCAGCCTTAGTTACTAAGTTACTGAGGAATCACTAAATCAGCCTTAATCACTAAGTTACCGAGGAATCACTAAATCAGCCTTAGTTACTAAGTTACTGAGGAATCACTAAATCAGCCTTAGTTACTAAGTTACTGAGGAATCACTAAATCAGCCTTAGTTACTAAGTTACTGAGGAATCACTAAATCAGCCTTAGTTACTAAGTTACTGAGGAATCACTAAATCAGCCTTAGTTACTAAGTTACTGAGGAATCACTAAATCAGCCTTAGTTACTAAGTTACTGAGGAATCACTAAATCAGCCTTAGTTACTAAGTTACTGAGGAATCACTAAATCAGCCTTAGTTACTAAGTTACTGAGGAATCACTAAATCAGCCTTAGTTACTAAGTTACTGAGGAATCACTAAATCAGCCTTAGTTACTAAGTTACCGAGGAATCACTAAATCAGCCTTAGTTACTAAGTTACTGAGGAATCACTAAATCAGCCTTAGTTACTAAGTTGAGGAATCACTAAATCAGCCTTAGTTACTAAGTTACCGAGGAATCACTAAATCAGCCTTAGTTACTAAGTTACTGAGGAATCACTAAATCAGCCTTAGTTACTAAGTTACTGAGGAATCACTAAATCAGCCTTAGTTACTAAGTTACCTGAGGAATCACTAAATCAGCCTTAGTTACTAAGTTACCGAGGAATCACTAAATCAGCCTTAGTTACTAAGTTACCGAGGAATCACTAAATCAGCCTTAGTTACTAAGTTACTGAGGAATCACTAAATCAGCCTTAGTTACTAAGTTACAGAGGAATCACTAAATCAGCCTTAGTTACTAAGTTACTGAGGAATCACTAAATCAGCCTTAATCACTAAGTTACCGAGGAATCACTAAATCAGCCTTAGTTACTAAGTTACTGAGGAATCACTAAATCAGCCTTAATCACTAAGTTACCGAGGAATCACTAAATCAGCCTTAGTTACTATGTTACTGAGGAATCACTAAATCAGCCTTAGTTACTAAGTTACCGAGGAATCACTAAATCAGCCTTAGTTACTAAGTTACTGAGGAATCACTAAATCAGCCTTAGTTACTAAGTTACTGAGGAATCACTAAATCAGCCTTAGTTACTAAGTTACTGAGGAATCACTAAATCAGCCTTAGTTACTAAGTTACTGAGGAATCACTAAATCAGCCTTAGTTACTAAGTTACTGAGGAATCACTAAATCAGCCTTAGTTACTAAGTTACTGAGGAATCACTAAATCAGCCTTAGTTACTAAGTTACTGAGGAATCACTAAATCAGCCTTAGTTACTAAGTTACTGAGGAATCACTAAATCAGCCTTAGTTACTAAGTTACTGAGGAATCACTAAATCAGCCTTAGTTACTAAGTTACCGAGGAATCACTAAATCAGCCTTAGTTACTAAGTTACCGAGGAATCACTAAATCAGCCTTAGTTACTAAGTTACTGAGGAATCACTAAATCAGCCTTAGTTACTAAGTTACTGAGGAATCACTAAATCAGCCTTAGTTACTAAGTTACAGAGGAATCACTAAATCAGCCTTAATGGATTTCTCAGTGTAACTAAACAGCTGATGCTCTTAGAGAGGCCTTTCAGAGTGAAACACACACGCACACACACACACGCACACGTCTGTGAATCCTGTACACACACACAATCACACACACACACACACACGTCTGTGAATCCTGTACACACACACACACACACACACACACACCCATACATAACAGACACACACACACACACACGTCTGTGAATCCTGTACACACACACACACACACACACACACACCCATACATAACAGACACACACACCCACACGTCTGTAAATCCTGTACACACACACACACACGTCTGTGAATCCTGTACACACACACACACACATGCACGCACACACGCACGCATGCTTGTCTGTGAATCCCATACACAAATACACACACACACCCATACACAACACAACACAACATAACACACACACACACGTCTGTGAATCCTGTACACACACACACACACACACACGTCTGTGAATCCTGTACACACACACACACGCACACACACACACACACACACACACACACACACACACACACACACACAGTTTGACTTGGTGAAACCTGCAGAAACCACATGCACACACACACACACACACGCACACAGTTTGAAACCTGCAGAAACCACACACACACACACACACACACACACACACACAGTTTTAAACCTGCAGAAACCACACACACACACACACACACACACACACACACACACACACACACACACACAGTTTTAAACCTGCAGAAACCACCACACACACACACACACACACACACACACACACAGTATGAAACCTGCAGAAACCACACACACACACACACACACACACACACAGTATAAAACCTGCAGAAACCACACACACACACACACACACACACACACACGCACGGTATGAAACCTGCAGAAACCACACACACACACACACACACAGTATGAAACTTGCAGAAACCACACACACACACACACACACACACACACACAGTATAAAACCTGCAGAAACACACACACACACACACACACACACACACACACACACACACACACAACGGACAGACTGTCCAACGGCCGGTTGTGGTGTTGGTGTGTCATGGTGATGACACCTCTCTCCTTTACTTTCCCAGTGATGTTCGTCTGCTGCTCGCCGGACGTCTTCAGGAGGTTGATGGTTGAGTTCCGGCAGACGGATCTTCCCCACGAGCAGTACGTCTTCTTCTACATCGACGTGTTCGGAGAGAGTCTGAACTCCAAACACGGACAGCCGTGGGCCCGGGGGGACGAGGACGACGCCGTCGCCAGGGACGCCTTCCAGGTTCAGACTTCATTTCCCACAATTCCCTGCCTGAATCTGACTCTAGCTTCTTTTAACTTTAGTCAGGTTTAGCCCAGTATCACACACTAAATGGGCTTCACAGGCTCACAAGGAAGATTATTTCTGACCCAACTATTTCATACATAAGATTAAAGGACAGGTTCACAAGATTCTGAAATTAACAATGAAACTATATTGTGTGCTATGATCATTCATTTTATTCATACTGGACATTCAGAGATCCCTACATGCTTTTTATCAATACATTTACAGGCCAAAAGTTTTGGACACACCTTCTCATTTGATGCATTTCCTTTATTTTCAGGACTATTTACATTTTAGGCATCAAAACTATGAATGAACACATGTGAAATAACTGAAAACATGTCTTATAGTCTAGTTTCTTCAAAGTAGAAGACTTGTCTCGGACTCGCTAGTATTTGGACTCGGACTTGTCTCGGACTCGCTAGTATTAGGACTCGGACTTGTCCCGGACTCGGCCACTGGTCTTGCCAGATATGGCTTCTGGTCTGGACCGAGTTCAGGTGTCTTTATTATGTTGATAATAATATTGGAGGGAAAGTGAAACCCAAAATGATTGTCTTGATACTGTCATGCATAAGACCTTTTTATCCTGTCCTGGACTCGGTCTCAAAACTTTTTGGACTTGGTCTTGTCTTGGACTCGAACCTTTATGGACTTGGTCTTGTCTTGGACTCAAACCTTTATGGACTTGGTCTTGTCTTGGACTCAAACCTTTATGGACTCGGTCTTGTCTTGGACTCGAACCTTTATCTTTATGGACTTGGTCTTGTCTTGGACTCGAACCTTTTTGGACTCGGTCTTATCTTGGACTCAAACCTTTATGGACTCAGACTTGTCTTGGACTCAAACCTTTATGGACTCAGACTTGTCTTGGACTCAAACCTTTTTGGACTCGGTCTTGTCTTGGACTCAAACCTTTATCTTTATGGACTTGGTCTTATCTTAGACTCAAACCATTTTGGACTCAATCTTGTCTTGGACTCAAACCTCTTTGGACTCGGTCTTGTCTTGGACTCGACTTGTCCTGATCTTGGACTTGTCTTGGACTCGACTAAGCTGGTCTTGACTCCAGCCCTGCTGCAGAGTGTGCAGCAGTGAGGCGCTGCCTGTCTTTTGGTAAATAAAGAATGAGTAAGATGAAGGATGAGCCCGGCACTGATGTGGACCACTGGTCACCGGGACGAAAGACAACATCGGAGCGGGTACTTAAATAACAGCGGCGTGTTTAGAGAGACAACAGGTTGACGGAGGAAGCAACATTCAGCCTCTTCCTCACAGGAAAGGAATTCAGATAAAGGCATGCAGGACGGACTGAGGGACAGCTGGATTCCTTATCTTTAGGAAGACTTTTTCATCATTTAAATTCCTCAGGGAATATTCACAATCACAGCTGACTCGCATCCCAAAGACCAGTACTAGTGTACTGTGTGTATTTGTATAACTTCAGCCCACTTACGTAGGCTATGGTGAAAGTGCTGCGTGGAGCCTCCGCAGAAACCATCAATCAAACTTAATTGCTTATTGATGATATCGCAGAGCAACAACTCCTCTTCCTGTTTACCTTCAAATACGAGGAATACTTGTAATTTTCCTGGTCTCTCCCCGATGTGAGTCGAGTGCAGATCTGAGTCGTGCATGCTCAGATTTAAACGGTTTACGGCATAACTGTCATACTGAAGTTTGTTAAATCCATGAAGTAATAAAGTTTTCTCATTACGAACAATAACAGAAGATGGGAATCATCTCAGAAACGTTGTAGCTATCTATGGTTGGTTGATGCTAACGTTAGCTCTAAACTAAGGGGACCAGATGTCTCAGACTAAATCCGGGGACATTTTCAGCTCAGAAGCGTAAATACCTCCAAAACACGTCATGTTTTTAATTTTTAGTAAAACTTAAAACGGGGACACTAGACCTAGAGCTGAGTATCAGATACAATATAAACTATTGAGGAAAGATGTTCCTTTGACATTGATGCAGTATGAAACGAGATTGCTGCAGTCGGCAGCAGAGAAACAAGCTACAATGGAAGTTAATGGGAGAATTGTCCAGCTTGTATTTATGTTCATAAAGTGCTCGTTTTGCTGCTGACAGACTCAGATTAATATTCTAAGTGTCTGATAACATTATGGAAAGGATTTCTAAGGAGGCTGGCCTTCCTGTTAAAGATTAAGATCATTTTTTAAAACATAAAAGTCCACCAGACTCCATGTAAATAATCAGTGATTTTAGCGTGTATAGAGCAGCATATCTCCACCAGACTCCATGTAAATAATCACTACTTTTAGCGTGTATAGAGCAGCATATCTCCACCAGACTCCATGTAAATAATCAGTGATTTTAGCGTGTATAGAGCAGCATATCTCCACCAGACTCCATGTAAATAATCAGTGATTTTAGCATGTATAGAGCAGCATATCTCCACCAGACTCCATGTAAATAATCACTGATTTTAGCGTGTATAGAGCAGCATATCTCCACCAGACTCCATGTAAATAATCTGTGATTTTAGCTTGTATAGAGCAGCATATCTCCACCAGACTCCATGTAAATAATCAGTGATTTTAGCGTGTATAGAGCAGCATATCTCCACCAGACTCCATGTAAATAATCTGTGATTTTAGCTTGTATAGAGCAGCATATCTCCACCAGACTCCATGTAAATAATCAGTAATTTTAGCGTGTATAGAGCAGCATATCTCCACCAGACTCCATGTAAATAATCAGTGATTTTAGCGTGTATAGAGCAGCATATCTCCACCAGACTCCATGTAAATAATCAGTGATTTTAGCATGGTAAAATACGGCTTTCTAAAACATCTCTGAGCTCTGAGCAGCGCTGCTCGATCGGCTCCGTTTGGTCAGAGTTTTCTTTCTTTCATTCCAGTATCGGGTCTGTCAGTCACAGTGAAAACCGGGGACATTTCCGGGGACAGATCCAGCCGGGGACAGGTCACCAAAATCGGGGAGTGTCCCCGGAAACCGGGGACGTCTGGTCACCCTACTCTAAACACCATTCACCTGACAGCCTGTGTTGTGTTTGATGCTAACTTGTAGCTAAGCTAGCAGTGAACTAACTTGGTTAAGTAGGTCCATTTTTACTGTGTTGACATTACAGAAGTCTCTCGTTAGCATCTCGTTAGCATCTTGTATGCTACTCGTCGCAAAGTGACGTATGAGCGTCTCACATCGGGAAGGGACATCCCTTTATTCTGTTTCCTTGTTGTCTACTATAAGACTTGGTGGTTGGTCTGTGTTGATCAGGAAAGCAGAGGTTATATTATTATTATTATTATTATTATTATTATCATTATTAATATTATTATTATTACATTAAAATCTGTCTCCTACTGTTCTCAGAGTGTGAAGATCCTGACGTACCGAGAGCCTCAGAACCCGGAGTACAGAGAATTTGTCAGAAACCTGAAGACCGACGCCAGGAAAATGTTCAACTACACCATCGAGGACTCACTGGTGAGACACGTGTGTGTGTGTGTGTGTGTGTGTGTGTGTGTGTGTGTGTGTGCGCAACAAGTCCTCCAAACCATACAACCATTAGTAGCTTATTCCTCACCTTTAATGTGACCCACAGGTGTTACGACAAACCAAACGCAAAAAAACAAGGATTTATTTATTCCAAGAGTGCAAAGACAACACAGGGAGCAAAAATGTAAAAACCAAATCCAAAAATCCAAAAAGGGTCCAGGGGGAAAAGGCGAGACAAAAACAGGACCCAGAACTGGGAAAAAACAGATCAAAAGGAGGACTAAAAACATCAGGAACACACCCACTCACAACACAATCTGACACGAGACAGGGGAGACAGACACTACGAGACAAGACAAGAGGGCTGGGAGACAGGTGGAGGACAGGTGGAGGACAGGTGGAGGACATGGGGCTGGGAGACAGGTGGAGGACAGGTGGAGGACATGGGGCTGGGAGACAGGTGGAGGACATGGGGCTGGGAGACAGGTGGAGGACAGGTGGAGGACAGGTGGAGGACATGGGGCTGGGAGACAGGTGGAGGACAGGTGGAGAACAGGTGGAGGACATGGGGCTGGGAGACAGGTGGAGGACAAGTGGAGGACAGGTGGAGGACATCAGGTCATCACGGGAGCGGGAAGACACAGGAAGTAAAACTAAAGACAAGACGAGACAGAGACCCAGACTTCAAAATAAAACAGGAAACAGAACATGTGGCTCTGTTCCACATAGGCTAGCCATTTCCCCCGCGCCTATATTCTTTGTGCTAAGCTAGGCTAAACACCTTCTGTCCCACTGCAGTTACCTGTGTTTCTCCCTCCAGATGAACATCATAGCCGGGGGCTTCTACGACGGTCTGATGCTCTACACCCACGCCCTGAACGAGACCATGTCCACGTCGGCCGGCCGGCCTCCGGGCCGAGTCCTCACCAAGAGGATGTGGAATCGAACCGGTCAGTGCGTTTATGACACACTTTTGTGCGATTTAATAATCTTTTTGTGCAGTTTCGCAGAAGGACGGGGCGCGTTCATTTTCACCGCTGCTTTGTCTCCTACGTAGCGTCATTAATAGCATATATTAATATATAGCATAAATAGCATTAATAGCATTAATAACATTGATAGCATAAATAGCATTAATAGCGTAAATAGCATTAATAGCATAAATAGCATTAATAGCATATATTAATATAATAGCATAAATAGCATAAATAGCATTAATAGCATATATTAATATAATAGCATTAATAGCATTAATAGCATTAATAGCATAAATAGCATTAATAGCATTTATAGCATTAATAGCATAAATAGCATTAATAGCATTAATAGCATTAATAGCATAAATAGCATTAATAGCATATATTAATATAATAGCATAAATAGCATAAATAGCATTAATAGCATATATTAATATAATAGCATAAATAGCATTAATAGCATAAATAGCATTAATAGCATAAATAGCATTAATAGCATATATTAATATAATAGCATAAATAGCATAAATAGCATAAATAGCATTAATAGCATATATTAATATAATAGCATAAATAGCATTAATAGCATAAATAGCATTAATAGCATATATTAATATAATAGCATAAATAGCATAAATAGCATAAATAGCATTAATAGCATATATTAATATAATAGCATAAATAGCATTAATAGCATAAATAGCATTAATAGCATATATTAATATAATAGCATAAATAGCATAAATAGCATAAATAGCATTAATAAATATATTAATATAATAGCATAAATAGCATTAATAGCATAAATAGCATTAATAGCAATATTAATATAATAGCATAAATAGCATAAATAGCATAAATAGCATTAATAGCATAAATAGCATTAATAGCATTAATAGCATAAATAGCATTAATAGCATATATTAATATAATAGCATTAATAGCATATAATAGCATTAATAGCATTAATATCATAAATAGCATTGATAGCATTAATAGCATTTATAGCATCGATAGCATTGATAGCATTGATAGCATAAATAGCATAAATAGCATATATTAATATAATAGCTCATTTTGAAGGCCCATTTTTTGTGACGAAATTTGTTTGTTGATCAAATTTACTGTGCCACTGTTTGTACTTTAGAACCTGTGGCCGAGGGGCTCGAGTTTAGAGAAACAAGTCCGAGACCATGGGGCTCTATCGAGTCCAAGACCCTGTTGCAAACAGCTAAGGGGATCCTCTATTAAGTACAACAATGTCCCTTTGGGGGCTCTATAGGGACAACCTGTAAAGGTCCTGGTTTGCTGGTTTGCTTTTTTTTTTTGACAGTGCAGAAGCTGGTACCTCCCAGAGTGAGATGAGCTAAATCCATATCTGCACTGGGAAAATCATGTAAATTAAAAAATCACATGACAACATATATTTATTTGATTAAAACTTAAGAATTCAGATTTGTTTATCATTACCATAGCAACGCGATCTCTAAGGGAGAGGCCAACACCCCCTCCCCCTCCTGAGGAAACCCATTTTGGCCGCTTGTACCCTGGATTTCGTTCTTTCGGTCATAAAGTATGTCCATACTAGTCTTCTAACAGCAGGAATAACCCTACATATGAATATTTAATGTGTGTGTTGGTTTATGGGCTAATTCCACGTAAGTGTAACTTATTGTTGGCCGTTTGGATCCTGATCCTGATCCTAATCCTGAATGGCGGCTGTGAAGTCGTGCACGGTCGGCTTCACATCCCGAGGCCTGGTAAAGAGGCTTCACATCAGATCGGTTGAGTCATTCGTCTTCTTGTGGAAGAGCAGATGTTTCCCCTCCGGATCCCGGATCCCTCACTTCAGGATCCTGGAGAGGAAGACAGAGACACAATGAGGTCCGCTGGGCTCGGTGCCTCTGGCTTCCCTGGAAGCTCATTTCCGGAGGAGATGTCACAGGGATTGTTTCCACTCCATCCTGACGCTGTGCCCCGTGCAGCGGGCTATTAATCAGCTGCAGCTGGGAGGCATGTGGCTCTGGTAGGTCTTCTCCACCAAGCCAGTTCTGGTGCTGGTTCGGAGTCGGGGCCAGATATTGAACCGGTTCTTTGCTTTTCCACACAAATAAACCTGGTTCTGGGCCAAGAAAACTGGTTCCAACTCAGCACCAACGTAGCGCTGGTCTAGAGATCAGAACCGGTTACGTCAGGTGCTGGGGGGGCGGGGTTACCATGACGTTCGAAAACAAAAATTTCTGGCCGCCATTTTGAAAACAGCGGTCAGCTGTTAACCATAGAGAGTTGCTAATTTTAGCTTCGGACATGGATGGGACACCAGAACCACCGTGGTCTGGGGAGGAAACCAGAACCACCGTGGTCTGGGGAGGAAACCAGAACCACCGTGGTCTGGGGAGGAAACCAGAACCACCATGGTCTGTGGAGGAAACCAACGGTCTGCTGGCTCTCAGGCTGGGGAGGATCCAGCTGGTTCTTAGAGAACTGGCGAGTAGAACCAGCACCGAACTGGCAACAGCAACCAGAACCAGAACCAGCACCTGGTTAGCCGGTTCTTATCTCTAGACCAGCACTATGTTGGTGCTGAGTTGGAACCTGTTTTCTTGGACCAGAACCAGGTTTATTAGGCTAACCAGGTGCTGGTGCTGGTTCTGGTTCTGGTGCTGGTTCCAGTTCGGTCAGCTTTTCCACCTGAGCCAAAACATAAAACAACTTCTAAAATTAAGTCTTTTTTTTGCATCATGTCCCCTCCACGTCTGAAGTTCTCGCCCTCATGAAATCACTTGAGGTGACTGCAGGGTCAGACGTGTGTGTGTGTGTGTGTGTGTGTGTGTGTGTGTGTGTGTGTGTGTGTGTGCGTGTGCGTGTGCGTGTGTGTGTGTGTGTACACAGCTTATTTGTTCTGCTCTCCAGCTCTTTGTTTTTCCTCCATTAGTGTCTCTGCTGTCGTCCCCGTGTGTGTCCTCTGGGTTAAAGACACCAGCGTTGTGTGGTGTGAGTGGTGCAGGGTGACTACAGTAGGAGTCAATAAATCAACACACATCCGCCCGTAGTGTCACAACGTATCATCGCACAACTGCAACAGCAACACAAATAAACTTGTTTTTCACACCAATGTTTCCCAAACTTAGGGTCGGGACCCAAAATGGGTCGCAGAGTAAAATGCATATCAATCTTATGTGAATGAGAGTGTTCCTTTTTGCTACACTGGTCTGGTCAGCTCAGATGCTCTTCTTTTTAAAATGAATAAACTGGACACACATCTTCAAACAAAACATTCACGTTACGGGCGGATGTGGCTCAGTGGTAGAGCGGTTGCCTGCCAATTGGAAGGTTGGCGGTTCAAACCCTGGCCCTGCAGTCCCATGTTGAAGTGTCCTTGGGCAAGACACTGAACCCCGAGTTGCCCCCGATGCTGCGCATTGGAGTGTGAATGTGTGTGAGTGTGTATCTGATGAGCAGGTGTGTAGATGTGTGCGAGTGTGTATCTGATGAGCAGGTGTGTGAATGTGTGTGAGTGTGTATCTGATGAGCAGGTGTCTAGATGTGTGTGAGTGTGTATCTGATGAGCAGGTGTCTAGATGTGTGTGAGTGTGTATCTGATGAGCAGGTGGCACCTTGTACGGCAGCCTCTGGCACAGTGTATGAATGTGTGTGAATGGTGAATGTATCCTGTATGATGTAAAAGAACTTTGAGTAGTCGTTAAGACTAGAAAAGATATATATAAATACAGCACATTTACATTATGTATATAAATACAGCACATTTACATTTATGTATGTATGTAAATACAGCACATTTACATTATGTATGTAAATACAGCACATTTACATTATGTATGTATATAAATAAAGCACATTTACATTATGTATTTATATAAATACAGCACATTTACATTATGTATGTATGTAAATACAGCACATTTACATTATGTATGTAAATACAGCACATTTACATTATGTATGTATATAAATAAAGCACATTTACATTATGTATTTATATAAATACAGCACATTTACATTATGTATGTATATAAATACAGCACATTTATGTATGTATGTAAATACAGCACATTTACATTATGTATGTATATAAATACAGCACATTTACATTATGTATGTATATAAATACAGCACATTTACATTATGTATGTATGTAAATACAGCACATTTATGTATGTATGTAAATACAGCACATTTACATTATGTATGTATATAAATACAGCACATTTACATTATGTATTTATATAAATACATTTACATTATGTATGTATATAAATACAGCACATTATTATTTATATAAATGCACATTTACATTATGTATGTATATAAATACAGCACATTTACATTATGTATGTATTTAAATACAGCACATTTACATTATGTATGTATATAAATACAGCACATTTTCATGTATGTAAATGTATGTATGTAAATATAAATAAAGCACATTTACATTATGTATGTATATAAATACAGCACATTTACATTATGTATGTATATAAATACAGCATCATTATGTATGTAAATACAGCACATTTACATTATGTATGTATATAAATACAGCACATTTACATTATGTATGTATATAAATACAGCACATTTACATTATGTATGTATGTAAATACAGCACATTTACATTATGTATGTATTTACAGCACATTTACATTATGTATGTATATAAATACAGCACATTTACATCATGTATGTATGTAAATAAATACATTATGTATGTATATAAATACAGCACATTTACATTATATGTATGTAAATACAGCACATTTACATTATGTATGTATATAAATACAGCACATTTACATTATGTATGTATATAAATACAGCACATTTACATTATGTATGTATGTAAATACAGCACATTTACATTATGTATGTATGTAAATACAGTACATTTACATTATGTATGTATGTAAATACAGCACATTTACATTATGTATGTATGTAAATACAGCACATTTACATTATGTATTTATATAAATACATCACATTTACATTATGTATGTATGTAAATACAGCACATTTACATTATGTATGTATATAAATACAGCACATTTACATTATGTATGTATATTACATTTTATGTATGTATATAAATACAGCACATTTACATTATGTATGTATATAAATACAGCACATTTACATTATGTATTTATATAAATACAGCACATTTACATTATGTATGTATATAAATACAGCACATTTACATTATCGGGGAACGTCCAAACAACGTTTCCTTTGCAAAGAAGAATCCTTCAAGAAACAGTGTTTTGACAGCGGAGAAGTCATGACGTGTTGACTGTTGGTGTACATTTAGCATTTTAAATAATATTTTTGTGTGTCAGTTAATTTGTCACGACGTTGCTAGCTAGCTAGCTAACATGTCGTTGTTAGCCGCTGTTGTTCGTCTGGCGGGCTCGTTACTGATGTGGATTAGGCAGCAGAGTGCTTATTTGACGTTGTTTATTGTAACGTGGGTGTTGTGTTTGTGTTACTCGAGCGTGTGAGACTAATGCAACGGGAACAGGTTTTAATGATTCTCCCTGTTATCTATCAGGCGTTCAAAGGGAACCGAGCAGCGCATCGTTAAAATGGAATAAATACTGTATGTAGGAAGATAGATAGGTAGACATTTATTGATTCTTTCGGGTATTCATCTTGCACCCTGCAGCGCATCAGACAGACAAATATCTCTACCTTGCAAAATGTGTCATTGGCACATCATCAGTGACATTTTAATATTATACCAAAGTGGAAAGGCTCAAGTTGTTTTCCCCAACCCTTTAATAGAGGATTACTTTTAAATCTGAATACTGTACATATGAGTAGGGAGAGGGAGAGAGAAGGGGAAGGAGTGACAGACAGACAGAGAGAGAGAAAGACAGCGAGGCAGGGTAATAAGATTTGATCGGAGATAACATCGTGACAAATGGGACGTGAGTGGAAGGAGGCACGGCGGCTCGGAGGCAGAGGGAGATCAGGTTACAGCTCCATTATCTAATGGACGGCCACCTCCCACGCTGTTTGATGCATATTACAGCAGATCCATGGCTGTGTTCATCAGACTTTAATGCATCGACCTGCCCAGACCTGTCCCCCGAGAGACAATGTTCCCCGAGAGACAATGTCCCCCGAGAGACAAATGACGGCATTTGTTTACGTCCTTAAAGGAGACCTTAGATGCTTTTTCTGTGGGTTTTTTAATGTAAAAAGTCATAATAAATATGGTGCTCTTTGGTGCCAGGGTAACCCAATAGTATCAGAACGGCATGGAAAATCAAGGCGTGTGTGTTTGTGTGTGTGTGTGTGTGTGTGTGTGTGTGTGTGTGTGTGTGTGTGTGTGTGTGTGTGTGTGTGTGTGTGTGTGTGTGTGTGTGTGTGTATGTGTGTGTGTGTGTATAGTTAACCTAGTAGTCTAGCTGTATCCTTTGTTTATTGGTAAAAGCAGAAGTTAACCATTCTCATGTTGTAAATGCCAACCATCACTCTTCTTTTGACACACACACACACACACACACACACACACACACACACACACACACACACACACACACCCTCAATCCTTGAAAGTAATGCATCATTTCCCACGGCATAAAACTCACACAGGTCAATGATAACAGCATCCCATGATTTGTGTGTGTATGTGTGTGTGTGTGTGTGTGTGTGTGTGTGTGTGTGTGTGAAAATATATTTATGACTTTAATAACTGTGATATTTCATTGCCGGGTGCGCGCCCCTCGTCCAATAATAACCCCGCCTCTGAAATGTCATCCTGCGACATAACGACACCTGGGCGCCGCTCGCCGCCTCGTTATCTGACCTCTGACCCCGCCCCCCCGACATCACCTTTTCACATGTCATCAGAGCAAAACCAGCTAATGGACTGGGATTTTAATCTGGATTTATTAGCGTTTTTGACTGCAGTGTTTCCATGGAGATGAGTTGTCTGGGTCTTAATAGCCACCCCACACACACACACACACACACACACACACACACACACACACATACACACATACACATGGCATGGCAGTAACTAATCAGGACTACTAGCCAGTCAGAAGCAGAGTATGAGGGTCCTGACAGTACCTAGGTAAGGACTACTAGCCAGTCAGAAGCAGAGTATGAGGGCCCTGACAGTACCTAGGTAAGGACTACTAGCCAGTCAGAAGCAGAGTATGAGGGTCCTGACAGCACCTAGGTAAGGACTACTAGCCAGTCAGAAGCAGAGTATGAGGGCCCTGACAGTACCTAGGTAAGGACTACTAGCCAGTCAGAAGCAGAGTATGAGGGCCCTGACAGTACCTAGGTAAGGACTACTAGCCAGTCAGAAGCAGAGTATGAGGGTCCTGACAGTACTAGGTAAGGAAACTATTCAGACCCCTTTAAATTTTTCACTCTTTGTTTCATTGCAGCCTTTTTTCCAAAAATCAAAAAGTTCATTTTATTTCTCAGTAATGTACACTCAGCAACCCATCTTGACAGAAAAAAACAGAAATTTAGAAATTTTTGCATATTTATTAAAAAACAAAAACTGAAATATCACATGGTCATATGTATTCAGACCCTTTGCCGTGACCCTCATATGTAACTCAGGTGCTGTCTATTTCTTCTGATCATCCTTGAGATGGTTCTACACCTTCATTGGAGTCCAGCTGTGTTTGATTATACTGATTGGACTTGATTAGGAAACACACACCTGTCTATATAAGACCTTACAGCTCACAGTGCATGTCAGAGCAAATGACAATCATGAGGTCAAAGGAACTGCCTGAAGAGCTCAGAGACAGAATTGTGGCAAGGCACAGATCTGGTCAAGGTTACAAAAAAATTTCTGCTGCACTTAAGGTTCCTAAGAGCACAGTGGCCTCCATAATCCTCAAATGGAAGTACGTTTGGGACGACCAGAACCCTTCCTAGAGCTGGCCGTCCGGCCAAACTGAGCTATCGGGGAGAAAGAGCCTTGGTGAGAGAGGCAAAGAAGAACCCAATGGTCACTGTGGCTAAGCCAGAGATGCAGTCGGGAGATGGGAGAAAGTTGTAGTAAGTCAACCATCACTGCAGCAATCCACCAGTCGGGGCTTTATGGCCAGTGGCCCAGGAAGCCTCTCCTCAGTGCAAGACACATGAAAGCCCGCATGGGTTTGCTAAAAAACACCTGAAGGACTCCAAGATGGTGATAAATAAAATCCTCTGGTCTGATGAGACCAAGATAGAACTTTTTGGCCTTAATTCTAAGCGGTATGTGTGGAGAAAACCAGGCACTGCTCATCACCTGTCCCAGTCTCAACAGTGAAGCATGGTGGTGGCAGCATCATGCTGTGGGGGTGTTTTTCAGCTGCAGGGACAGGACGACTGGTTGCAATCGACCCAGCCAAGTACAGGGATATCCTGGACGAAAACCTTTTCCAGAGTGCTCTGGACCTCAGACTGGGCCGAAGGTTTACCTTCCAACAAGAC
>CM049376.1:1926986-1929486 GCA_026937815.1 Etheostoma perlongum
CCACAGATCCAGACTCCACAGCTCCAGACTACACAGCTCCAGACTCCACAGATCCAGACTCGATAGCTCCATACTCCACAGCTCCAGACTCCACAGCTCCAGACTTGACAGCTCCATACTCGACAGCTCCAGACTTGGCAGATCCAGACTTGGCAGATCCAGACTCCACAGATCCAGACTCCACAGATCCAGACTCCACAGCTCCAGACTCCACAGCTCCAGACTCCACAGATCCAGACTCGATAGCTCCATACTCCACAGCTCCAGACTCCACAGCTCCAGACTCCACAGATCCAGACTCCACAGCTCCAGACTTGACAGATCCAGACTCCACAGCTCCAGATTCCACAGATCCAGACTCCACAGCTCCAGACTCCACAGCTCCAGACTCCACAGCCAGAAACACCTGCAGGAAGCGATAGGAGGAGAGAGGGGAGGGACGAGGGAGCACAAGACTCTGGGAAAGGGAAGAAGTTGAGTTAGTAACATGCATTAATGGGATGAAGTTGCATAGAGATGGAGAGAAGGAGGAGGAGAGAGGTGCTCAGTGCATCATGGGAAGTCCCCCAGCAGTCTAGGCCTATGGCAGCATAACTAAGGGATGGTGCAGGACTCATAATATATACATATACTGTACAAATTCTACCTTCAAGTACAAGATCTGACTCTTCTTCCATCCCTGAAACAGGGGTGGAAGAAGGTGCGACAGACTTTGAAACGCCCAGTAAACTGAGCCCAGCATGAGAAATGATTACGAAAGCAAAGTAGAGGGTCATCTGCGTAAAGTCAAATTCTGAAACCTGTATTTTTTCCGTTGTTTTGGTTGTTTTGGCGCAGATAGTTTTGGTGTACAACAGTTCAGAGGAGCAGCTGACTGCCGTCCCCGGGACGACCCTGCAGTGGCCGAGTGGAGTTCCTCCACCCGATGTTCCCGCCTGCGGCTTCAAAAACGACAACCCCACCTGCCTCACCAGTCAGTCGCCAAAAACTAGAACCTGTTCCCTTCACTCTTTGACGAATTTTGGACCTTTTATAGTTGGTTTTCTGTGAACTCTGACCTTTTCTTTTCCTCAGACTTCTCTTTATTAACCCTTGTGTTGTCTTCCCATAAAAGTCACTTAGGGTTAACCTATAATAATGTATTGATCTGAATCTGCAAAGTAATTTAAGTTCATATACATGTACAAGTATAAAGTAGCAGAAAATGGAAATACTCAAGAACAAGTACCTCAAAAGTACAGGCAATAAGTAAATGTTAGTTACTTTCCATTACTGACTTTGTCTTGTTTTTTAATCAATGTTTTTAAATTTTTCTTACTTTTTTGTCCCTTTTTTCAACACTTTTGTAGCTTTTTTCAATGTTTGTCACTTTTTTTAACGTTTTCAACACTACGTAACACTAACTTATTAACTTTAGTTTTACAGTTATTTTTGGAATTTATGGTCAATAAACCTCATTTATAGGAAATTATACCTAATGTTTGAGTTAGAAAAGGAGAAATTAGGAATTATTGAGACTAAAATTAAAGGAATGGATGTTGATGTATAATCACAGACTGGAATATGTCAACTTTTACTCAATACTATTTCAAAAACACTTCCATTTGTTTTACAATGCTATAAAATGGAATAAGACGCCCCAAAATTAATGAAAGTAGAGATTTGTACTTGGCAAAGAGCGTTGGGTGGAATCAATCATGTTATTTTGGGGAATTAAAAAGAAGATTGATATAGGACAACATGGGGACAACATGAGGACAACATGGGGACAACATGGGGGGACAACATGAGGGTTAAAAATTCAATATTTATTTATGGTATTTAACATTTATTGTTGTATTATCAGTGTATTATTGTATATATGTCATCAGTTGTGGGTGCAGAGGTTGTTAAATAGTTTCTCTCTCTTTCTCTGACAGAGACGGTCACCATCCATCAGATGGTTTCCATCGTTATCTTCTTCATCTTCATGATGAGTCTCACCATCACCATCTTCATTTACAGGTGAGAGCTGCTGCTGCTGTGTGTTCCCATTGAACTCTATCAGCAGTGGTTGTAGGTCTAGACCACATTCAATAATTAGTTAAGACACAACAATCCCCCCTCTCTCTTTCTCTCTCCCCCCCTCTCTCTCTCTCTCTCTCTCTCTCTCTCTCTCTCTCTCTCTCTCTCTCTCTCTCTGCAGGAAGATGAAGTTGGAGAAGGAGCTGGTGGCTCAGCTCTGGAGGATTTCCTGGTCCGACATCCAGATGAGCAACATGGACAAGGTTCTGCGCAGCGGCAGCAGGATCACACTGTCACTGGTCAGCACGCACGCACACACACATGCATGCACGCACGCACACACACATGCATGCACGCACGCACACACACATGCATGCACGCACGCACACACACGCACGCACACACACACATACACACACACGCACACACATACAGACACACACACACATACAGACACACACAGACACACACAAGCACGCACACAGATACACGCATG
>CM049376.1:1931986-1994486 GCA_026937815.1 Etheostoma perlongum
TGGATGCACACAAAATAGGAAGATAGAAAGATAGGAGAGAGGAGCTCAGTGTGTCGACGGAAGTCCCCCAGCTGTCTAAAACTACTACAGCATAACCAAGAGAGACAGGGTAAAGAGAGGAGGCTGGTCAGGCTAGAACTCTCCCCAACCGGATCGGGCTGTATGCCAAGTCTCCCTTTAGTTTTATTATATGACAGATAAATCTGACAACTATGACAAGAAGCAGGTAGGCCGCGTTAGGGTTTATCTGTGCTTCCCTTCACCACAGACAGACAGACAGACAGACAGACAGACAGACAGACAGACAGACAGACAGACATACAATATACAGTCCATGGACAAAACTATTGGCACCCCTGGAACTTTTCCAGAAAATGCACCATTTCTCCCAGAAAAGTGTTGCAATGACTAATGTTTTGGTACATCATTAACACAAAAACTCAAAAATTAGGTCGGACAAAATTGTCGGCCTGCACCCTCAACTTAATATTTGGTTGCCGGGTAACCCTTTGGAGAAAATAACTGGGAGAAATGAAGTTCCAGGGGTGCCAATAATTCCGTCCATGGACTGTGCATACATACAATATACATGAAATAATAATCGGATAAAATACAAACAATATGCTCTCTCCTCCTCTGTGTCCCTCTCCCTGCAGGGCATGGTGTTCCTCCACAACAGCGTCATCGTGTCCCACGGCAAACTCAAGTCGTCCAACTGTGTCGTGGACAACCGCTTGGTCCTGAAGATCACGGACTACGGTTTGTCCAGCTTCCGATCTCTGAGCGACTCGGGGAAAGACGCCTACGCCTACTACGCCCGTGAGTCGACGTTTTCAGCCATTTTGAGTCTTTGAGTGATTTATACACCCAGACAGGAGCTGAGTCTCCATCCACGGGTCATCGAATTATCTGTTCAGTAAAAAAACTCCTGTTAATAAATCTGGTGGAAGTGTGTTTTAAAGCCGATAAAAACCTGATGATGTTGTCCTCATGTTGCCCTCATGTTGTCCTCATGTTGTCCTCATGTTGTCCTCATGTTGTCCTCATGTTGTCCTATATCATGTTTTTTTTAATTCCCCAAAATAACATGATTGATTCCCCACAACGCCCTTTGCCAAGTACAAATTTCTACTTTCATTAATTTTGGGGCGTCTTTTTCAATCCCTCATGTTGTCCTCATGTTGTCCTCATGTTGTCTTCATGTTGTCCTCATGTTGCCCTCATGTTGTCCTCATGTTGTCCTCATGTTGTCTTCATGTTGTCCCCATGTTGTCTTCATGTTGTCTTCATGTTGCCCTCATGTTGTCCTCATGTTGTCCTCATGTTGTCTTCATGTTGTCTTCGTGTTGCCCTCATGTTGTCCTCATGTTGTCTTCATGTTGTCTTCGTGTTGCCCTCATGTTGTCCTCATGTTGTCTTCATGTTGTCTTCATGTTGCCCTCATGTTGTCTTCATGTTGCCCTCATGTTGTCCCCATGTTGTCCTCATGTTGTCCTCATGTTGCCCTCATGTTGCCCTCATGCTGTCCTCATGTCATCCTCATGTCGTCCTCATGTTGTCCTCATGTTGTCCTCATGTTGTCCTCATGTTGTCCTCATGTTGCCCTCTTGTTGTCCACATGTTGTCTTCATGTTGCCCTCATGTTGCCCTCATGTTGCCCTCATGTTGCCCTCATGTTGCAGAGAGGTTATGGATGGCTCCAGAGCTGCTCAGGATGGAGTCCCCACCCCCTCAGGGGACCCAGAAAGGAGACGTCTACAGCTTCAGCATCATCCTCCAGGAGGTGGCGCTGCGCCGGGGAGCCTTTTACCTGGAGGGGGACCCTCTCAGCCCCAAAGGTAGGACCCGTATATACAGCCGTCCTGTCAAAATAAAGGCCTGGAGGGGGACCCTCTCAGCCCCAAAGGTAGGACCCGTATATACAGCCGCCCTGTCAAAATAAAGGCCTTGAAGGGGACCCTCTCAGCCCCCAAAGGTAGGACCCATATATACAGCTGTCTTGTCAAAATAAAGGCCTGGAAGGGGACCCTCTCAGCCCCAAAGGTAGGACCCATATATTCAGCTGTCCTGTCAAAATAAAGGCCTGGAGGGGTTCCCTCTCAGCTCCAAAGGTAGGACTTGTATATCCAGCTGTCCTATCAAAATAAAGGCCTGGAGGGGGACCCTCTCAGCCCCAAAGGTAGGACCCATATATACAGCTGTCTTGTCAAAATAAAGGCCTGGAAGGGCATGTATTTATACATATATATATGTATATATAAATATATATGTATATATGTATACAGTACATACATATATACTGTATATAAATATATACTGTATATATGAATATATATTAATTGATATACATACATAAAGATATTTTATTTCTACCTAAACTAACATATTGAACATTATTTTTCAGTAAGTGACCGTGCTCTAATGAGCCGGTTTACTGCTGAGGATAGTGTGTTTTTAATGAAGTGGGCTGAAGACACAGAGCCTAGAAAAACACATTCCTGGGTTTCTCGTTAGGACTTTAGTTTCCACATGCTGACCACACATCTTTTGCTCTAGGAAAACACTCTCCAGGAATAAATTACAGATTGAAAAATAATATACAAGGCTTAAAGAATTTGGTTTGTTGGCCAAACCACTTCATCCAGGAAAGTCGAGGTTCCTAATTCTTCTTTTTTGATGGAAAAAGGCCTTCAACTGTGGTCTGATCCGAGGTAAAGTCAGAATTAGGCAGACGTAAAGTAAAAATTAGGCTGACGTAAAGTCAGAATTAGGCTGACGTAAAATCAGAATTAGGCTGACGTAAAGTCAGACTTAGGCAGACGTAAAGTCAGAATTAGGCTGACGTTAAGTCAGACTTACGCAGACGTGAAGTCAGAATTAGGCCGAAGGGAAGTCAGAATTAGGCTGACGTAAAGTCAGAATTAGGCAGACGTAAAGTAAAAATTAGGCAGACGTAAAGTCAGAATTAGGCTGACGTAAAGTCAGGCTTAGGCAGACGTAAAGTCAGAATTAGGCTGAAGTAAAGTCAGAATTAGGCTGACGTAAAATCAGAATTAGGCTGACGTTAAGTCAGACTTACGCAGACGTGAAGTCAGAATTAGGCTGACGTAAAGTAAAAATTAGGCAGACGTAAAGTCAGAATTAGGCTGACGTAAAGTCAGGCTTAGGCAGACGTAAAGTCAGACTTAGGCAGACGTAAAGTCAGAATTAGGCTGAAGTAAAGTCAGAATTAGGCAGACGTAAAGTCAGAATTAGGCTGACGTAAAGTCAGAATTAGGCAGACGTAAAGTAAAAATTAGGCTGATGTTAAATCAGAATTAGGCTGACGTAAAGTCAGAATTAGGCAGACGTAAAGTCAGACTTAGGCAGACGTAAAGTCAGAATTAGGCAGACGTAAAGTCAGAATTAGGCTGCATACTATACTATTACTTTTTGAGTTTTCCGACATACTATACTATTACTTTTTGACTTTTTTATGACTTTTCCGACATACTATACTATTACTTTTTGACTTTTCCGACATACTATACTATGACATTTTTGACTTTTTTTTTATGACTTTTTTTCCGACATACTATACTATTTTTTTTTGACTTTTTGATGACTTTTCCGACATACTATACTATTACTTTTTGACTTTTCCGACATACTATACTATTACTTTTTGACTTTTTTATGACTTTTCCGACATACTATACTATTACTTTTTGACTTTTCCGACATACTATACTATTACTTTTTGTCTTTTTTATGACTTTTCCGACATACTATACTATTACTTTTTGTCTTTTTTATGACTTTTCCGACATACTATACTATTATTTTTTGACTTTTTTATGACTTTTCCGACATACTATACTATTACTTTTTGACTTTTCCGACATACTATACTATGACATTTTTGACTTTTTTATGACTTTTCCGACATACTATACTATTACTTTTTGACTTTTCCGACATACTATACTATGACATTTTTGACTTTTTTATGACTTTTCCGACATACTATACTATTACTTTTTAACTTTTCCATCATACTATACTATGACGTTTTAGACTTTTCCGACATACTATACTATTACTTTTTGACTTTTTATGACTTTTCCGACATACTATACTATTACTTTTTTTTTTGACTTTTTTTATGACTTTTCCGACATACTATATTATTACTTTTTGACTTTTCCGACATACTATACTATGACATTTTTGACTTTTTTATGACTTTTCCGACATACTATACTATTACTTTTTGACTTTTCCAACATACTATAATATGACGTTTTTGACTTTTCCGACATACTATACTATTACTTTTTGACTTTTTTATGACTTTTCCGACATACTATACTATTACTTTTTGACTTTTTTATGACTTTTCCGACATACTATACCATTACTTTTTGACTTTTCCGACATACTATACTATGACATTTTTTACTTTTCCGACATACTATACTATTACTTTTTGACTTTTTATGACTTTTCCGACATACTATACTATTACTTTTTGACTTTTTTATGACTTTTCCGACATACTATACAATGACATTTTTGACTTTTCCGACATACTATACTATTACTTTTTAACTTTTCCGACATACTATACTATTACTTTTTGACTTTTCCGACATACTATACTATTACTTTTTGACTTTTTTATGACTTTTCCGACATACTATACTATTACTTTTTTGACTTTTCCGACATACTATACTATTACTTTTTGACTTTTTTATGACTTTTCCGACATACTATACTATTACTTTTTGACTTTTCCGACATACTATACTATTACTCTTTGACTTTTCCGACATACTATACTATTACTTTTTGACTTTTCCGACATACTATACTATTACTTTTTGACTTTTCCGACATACTATACTATTACTTTTTGACTTTTCCGAAATACTATACTATTACGTTTTGGACGTTTTTTATGACTTTTCCGACATACTATACTATTATTTTTTGACTTTTCCGACATACTATACTATTATTTTTTGACTTTTCCGACATACTATACTATTACTCTTTGACTTTTCCGACATATTTCCGACATACTATACTATTACTTTTTGACTTTTTATGACTTTTCCGACATACTATACTATTACTTTTGGACTTTTCCGACATACTATACTATGACATTTTTGACTTTTTATGACTTTTCCGACATACTATACTATTACTTTTTTGACTTTTCCGACATACTATACTATTACTTTTTGACTTTTTATGACTTTTCCGACATACTATACTATTACGTTTTTTGACTTTTCCGATATACTATTATATTTTTTTTTGACTTTTCCGACATACTATACTATTACTCTTTGACTTTTTCCGACATATTTCCGACATACTATACTATTACTTTTTTTGACTTTTTATGACTTTTCCGACATACTATACTATTACTTTTTGACTTTTCCGACATACTATACTATTACTTTTTGACTTTTTTATGACTTTTCCGACATACTATACTATTACTTTTTGACTTTTCCGACATACTATACTATTACTTTTGACTTTTTATGACTTTTCCGACATACTATACTATTACTTTTTGACTTTTCCGACATAATATACTATTACTTTTTTGACTTTTTTCCGACATACTATACTATGACACTTTTTGACTTTTTATGACTTTTTTTATTTTCCGACATACTATACTATTATTTTTTGACTTTTCCGACATACTATACTATTATTTTTTGACTTTTCTGACATACTATACTATTACTTTTGACTTTTCCGACATATTTCCGACATACTATACTATTACTTTTTGACTTTTTATGACTTTTCCGACATACTATACTATTACTTTTTTTGACTTTTCCGACATACTATACTATGACATTTTTGACTTTTTATGACTTTTCCGACATAGTATACTATTACTTTTTGACTTTTTTATGACTTTTCCGACATACTATACTATTATTTTTTGACTTTTCCGACATACTATACTATTACTCTTTGACTTTTCCGACATATTTCCGACATACTATACTATTACGTTTTGGACGTTTTTTATGACTTTTCCGACATACTATACTATTATTTTTGACTTTTCCGACATACTATACTATTACTCTTTGACTTTTCCGACATATTTCCGACATACTATACTATTACTTTTTGACTTTTTATGACTTTTCCGACATACTATACTATTATTTTTGACTTTTCCGACATACTATACTATTTTTTTGACTTTTCCGACATACTATACTATTACTCTTTGACTTTTCCGACATATTTCCGACATACTATACTATTACTTTTTTTTGACTTTTTTTATGACTTTTCCGACATACTATACTATTACTTTTTAACTTTTCCGACATACTATACTATGACATTTTTGACTTTTTTATGACTTTTCCGACATACTATACTATTACTTTTTGACTTTTTTATGACTTTTCCGACATACTATACTATTACTTTTTGACTTTTCCGACATAATATACTATTACTTTTTGACTTTTTCGACATACTATACTATGACATTTTTGACTTTTTTATGACAGAATTAGGCAGACGTAAAGTAAAAATTAGGCAGACGTAAAGTCAGAATTAGGCTACGTAAAGTCAGGCTTAGGCAGATATTTAAAGTCAGAATTAGGCTGAAGTAAAGTCAGAATTAGGCTGACGTAAAATCAGAATTAGGCTGACGTTAAGTCAGACTTTTTGAAGTCAGAATTAGGCTGACGTAAAGTAAAAAATTAGGCAGGCGTAAAGTCAGAATTAGGCTGAAAAAGTCAGGCTTAGGCAGACGTAAAGTCAGACTTAGGCAGGCGTAAAGTCAGAATTAGGCTGAAGTAAAGTCAGAATTAGGCAGCGTAAAAGTCAGAATTAGGCTGACGTAAAGTCAGAATTAGGCAGACGTAAAGTAAAAATTAGGCTGATGTTAAATCAGAATTAGGCTGGACGTAAAGTCAGAATTAGGCAGACGTAAAGTCAGACTTAGGCAGACGTAAAGTCAGAATTAGGCAGACGTAAAGTCAGAATTAGGCTGCATACTATACTATTACTTTTTGAGTTTTCCGACATACTATACTATTACTTTTTGACTTTTTTTTATGACTTTTTCCGACATACTATACTATTATTTTTTGACTTTTCCGACATACTATACTATGACATTTTTGACTTTTTTTATGACTTTTCCGACATACTATACTATTACTTTTTTGACTTTTTGATGACTTTTCCGACATACTATACTATTACTTTTTGACTTTTCCGACATACTATACTATTACTTTTTGACTTTTATGACTTTTCCGACATACTATACTATTACTTTTTTGACTTTTTTTCCGACATACTATACTATTACTTTTTGTCTTTTTATGACTTTTCCGACATACTATACTATTACTTTTTGTCTTTTTTATGACTTTTCCGACATACTATACTATTACTTTTTGACTTTTTTTATGACTTTTCCGACATACTATACTATTACTTTTTGACTTTTCCGACATACTATACTATGACATTTTTGACTTTTTTATGACTTTTCCGACATACTATACTATTACTTTTTTGACTTTTCCGACATACTATACTATGACATTTTTGACTTTTTATGACTTTTCCGACATACTATACTATTACTTTTTAACTTTTCCATCATACTATACTATGACGTTTTAGACTTTTCCGACATACTATACTATTACTTTTTGACTTTTTTATGACTTTTCCGACATACTATACTATTACTTTTTGACTTTTTTATGACTTTTCCGACATACTATATTATTACTTTTTGACTTTTCCGACATACTATACTATGACATTTTTGACTTTTTTATGACTTTTCCGACATACTATACTATTACTTTTTGACTTTTCCAACATACTATAATATGACGTTTTTGACTTTTCCGACATACTATACTATTACTTTTTGACTTTTTTATGACTTTTCCGACATACTATACTATTACTTTTTGACTTTTTTATGACTTTTCCGACATACTATACCATTACTTTTTGACTTTTCCGACATACTATACTATGACATTTTTTTACTTTTCCGACATACTATACTATTACTTTTTGACTTTTTATGACTTTTCCGACATACTATACTATTACTTTTTGACTTTTTTATGACTTTTCCGACATACTATACAATGACATTTTTGACTTTTCCGACATACTATACTATTACTTTTTAACTTTTCCGACATACTATACTATTACTTTTTGACTTTTCCGACATACTATACTATTATTTTTTTGACTTTTTATGACTTTTCCGACATACTATACTATTACTTTTTTGACTTTTCCGACATACTATACTATTACTTTTTGACTTTTTTATGACTTTTCCGACATACTATACTATTACTTTTTGACTTTTCCGACATACTATACTATTACTCTTTGACTTTTCCGACATACTATACTATTACTTTTTGACTTTTTCCGACATACTATACTATTTTTTGACTTTTCCGACATACTATACTATTACTTTTTGACTTTTCCGACATACTATACTATTACTTTTTGACTTTTCCGACATACTATACTATTACTTTTTTGACTTTTCCGAAATACTATACTATTACGCTTTTTGGGTTTTTTTATGACTTTTCCGACATACTATACTATTATTTTTTGACTTTTCCGACATACTATACTATTATTTTTTGACTTTTCCGACATACTATACTATTACTCTTTGACTTTTTCCGACATATTTCCGACATACTATACTATTACTTTTTGACTTTTTATGACTTTTCCGACATACTATACTATTACTTTTGGACTTTTCCGACATACTATACTATGACATTTTTGACTTTTTTATGACTTTTCCGACATACTATACTATTACTTTTTTTGACTTTTCCGACATACTATACTATTACTTTTTTTTTTCCGACATACTTACTATTACTTTTTTTTGACTTTTTTTTTTCCGACATACTATACTATTACTTTTTTGACTTTTCCGATATACTATTACTTTTTTGACTTTTCCGACATACTATACTATTACTCTTTGACTTTTCCGACATATTTCCGACATACTATACTATTACTTTTTGACTTTTTATGACTTTTCCGACATACTATACTATTACTTTTTTGACTTTTCCGACATACTATACTATTACTTTTTGACTTTTTATGACTTTTCCGACATACTATACTATTTTTTTTTTTGACTTTTCCGACATACTATACTATTACTTTTGGACTTTTTTATGACTTTTCCGACATACTATACTATTACTTTTTGACTTTTCCGACATAATATACTATTACTTTTTGACTTTTTCGACATACTATACTATGACATTTTTGACTTTTTTATGACTTTTCCGACATACTATACTATTATTTTTTGACTTTTCCGACATACTATACTATTATTTTTTGACTTTTCTGACATACTATACTATTACTCTTTGACTTTTCCGACATATTTCCGACATACTATACTATTACTTTTTGACTTTTTATGACTTTTCCGACATACTATACTATTACTTTTTGACTTTTCCGACATACTATACTATGACATTTTTGACTTTTTTATGACTTTTCCGACATAGTATACTATTACTTTTTGACTTTTTTATGACTTTTCCGACATACTATACTATTATTTTTTGACTTTTCCGACATACTATACTATTACTCTTTGACTTTTCCGACATATTTCCGACATACTATACTATTACGTTTTGGACGTTTTTTATGACTTTTCCGACATACTATACTATTATTTTTGACTTTTCCGACATACTATACTATTACTTTTTGACTTTTCCGACATATTTCGACATACTATACTATTACTTTTTGACTTTTTTATGACTTTTCCGACATACTATACTATTATTTTTTGACTTTTCCGACATACTATACTATTATTTTTTGACTTTTCCGACATACTATACTATTACTCTTTGACTTTTCCGACATATTTCCGACATACTATACTATTACTTTTTGACTTTTTTATGACTTTTCCGACATACTATACTATTACTTTTTAACTTTTCCGACATACTATACTATGACATTTTTGACTTTTTTATGACTTTTCCGACATACTATACTATTACTTTTTGACTTTTTTATGACTTTTCCGACATACTATACTATTACTTTTTGACTTTTCCGACATAATATACTATTACTTTTTGACTTTTTCGACATACTATACTATGACATTTTTGACTTTTTTATGACTTTTCCGACATACTATACTATTACTTTTTGACTTTTCCGACATACTATACTATTACTTTTTGACTTTTTTATGACTTTTCCGACATACTATACTATTACTTTTTAACTTTTCCATCATACTATACTATGACGCGTTTTGACTTTTCCGACATACTATACTATTACTTTTTGACTTTTTATGACTTTTCCGACATACTATACTATTTTTATTTTTTGACTTTTTTATTTTTTTCCGACATACTATACTATTATTTTTTGACTTTTCCGACATACTATACTATTACTCTTTGACTTTTCCGACATATTTCCGACATACTATACTATTACTTTTTGACTTTTCCAACATACTATACTATTACTTTTTGACTTTTCCGACATACTATACTATTACTTTTTGACTTTTTTATGACTTTTCCGACATACTATACTATTACTTTTTGACTTTTCCGACATATTTCCGACATACTATACTATTATTTTTTGACTTTTCCGACATACTATACTATTATTTTTTCACTTTTCCGACATATTTCCGACATACTATACTATTACTCTTTCACTTTTCCGACATATTTCCGACATACTATACTATTACTTTTTGACTTTTTTATGACTTTTCCGACATACTATACTATTACTTTTTGACTTTTCCAACATACTATACTATGACGTTTTTGACTTTTCCGACATACTATACTATTACTTTTTGACTTTTTATGACTTTTTCCGACATACTATACTATTACTTTTTTGACTTTTTCCGACATACCATACTATTACTTTTTGACTTTTTTATGACTTTTCCGACATACTATACTATTACTTTTTGACTTTTCCAACATACTATACTATGACGTTTTTGACTTTTCCGACATACTGTACTATTACTTTTTGACTTTTTTATGACGTTTCCGACATACTATACTATTACTTTTTGACTTTTTTATGACGTTTCCGACATACTATACTATTACTTTTTGACTTTTTTATGACTTTTCCGACATACTATACTATTACTTTTTGACTTTTCCGACATAATAAAGTATTCCTTTTTGACTTTTCCGACATACTATACTATGACATTTTTGACTTTTTTATGACTTTTCCGACATACTATACTATTACTTTTTGACTTTTCTGACATACTATACTATTACTTTTTTGACTTTTTTATGACTTTTCTGACATATATACTATGACATTTTTGAATTTTTCAACAACTATACTATGACTTTTTGATGACTTTTCCAACATACTGGACTTTTTATAGTTTTTTTTTACATACTACACATTGACTTTTTTTGGCTTTTTTCGACATACTACACTCACACTATACTACGGCTTTTTTTATTTTTCTGACATACTATACTGACTTTTTCATGACTTTTATTGACATACTATGCCTTTTTTTCAACATATTATACCATCCATCTTTATTTCAAAACAGTCTTTTTAAACTCATTTACGTGCCTAGGACAATAAAAAATCATGGAAACCAAGGAATCATAAGTTTATTAGAGACACAAACAGATTAATAAACATAAATCATTTGCAAAAGAAACACAAAATATGTCCGAATCTGAAAAACAAATGAACAGAAAAAGACAGTGAAAATATTATTTTTCTATTAGTTCACATTTTTAAATTCTTTCAACAAAAAAGGCTGTGAAGGTGTCGCAGATCAATTAAAAACCAGACTAGAAATATTTTCCTAAATTTAAAATGAAAAAAATTAAATCACAAATCTGTTAATGAAAACACATAGAAAATCAATTATGTTAAGAACAAATGAAATAAATAGTCTAATATTTCCCAAATAAACCCATATCAATGTTTCAATTGAAATCAATTGTGATGTTTTACAACAGATAATAGAATTATAATGCAGTCATCGTGAAGGAAATATTAAGAAAATAAAACAATACATGGGAAAATATTTTTTTAATTAAAACATCAAAGAATCACAACCAAAGTTTCTTAACCCTTGTGTTGTCTCCAAGTAAAAATCAACACTTTTTTTTGACGCTATTTATAGATTTTTTAAAACTTTTTCTTAAGTTTTTATCCCTTTTTTCAACACACAGGATAAAAAGACACTGAATGTTTTGGACGACACTTTGATTCCTCAGCAGTTTTCTTTATTTCTGTCTTCAGCTTTATTTCCAAAAACAACGTCAGCCTGCAGGCTGCCAAGGCCTCATTTACTTCAAATAGGCTTGTGGTCAATTGGAGCGTGTACTGTTGAAATATCCGAGTAGCCTGACGTTGACGTGGAAAAGTTTCTGTTTCCAAACCACAGAGGACAGAAGGAATGAGAGCAGAGTTACAGATGGTGTGTTTCTAGCAAAAATGGAAAACAAAGGTTCTCACCTAAAACTCAGCAGTAATAGCCGAATGGAAAGCTTTATCTTAATCATAGTATAGTATGTTGTATAAAGTAATAGTATAGTATGTTGTATAAAGTAATAGTATAGTATGTTGTACAGAAGTCATAGTATAGTATGTTGTATAGAAGTCATAGTATAGTATGTTGTATAGAAGTCATAGTATAGTATGTTGTATAGAAGTCAAAGTATAGTATGTTGTATAGAAGTCAAAGTATAGTATGTTGTATAGAAGTCATAGTATAGTATGTTGTATTAAGTCATAGTATAGTATGTTGTATAGAAGTCATAGTATAGTATGTTGTATAGAAGTCATAGTATAGTATGTTGTTTAGAAGTCATAGTATAGTATGTTTTATAGAAGTCATAGTATAGTACGTTGTATAAAAGTAATAGTATGTTGAGAAAAAGTCATAGTATAGTATGTTGTATAAAAGTCATAGTATAGTATGTTGTATAGAAGTCATAGTATAGTATGTTTTATAGAAGTCATAGTATAGTATGTTGTATAAAAGTAATAGTATGTTGAGAAAAAGTCATAGTATAGTATGTTGTATAAAGTCATAGTATAGTATGTTGTATAAAAGTCATAGTATAGTATGTTGTATAAAGTCATAGTATAGTATGTTGTATAAAGTCATAGTATAGTATGTTGTATAGAAGTCATAGTATATGTTGTATAGAAGTCATAGTATAGTATGTTGTATAAAAGTCATAGTATAGTATGTTGTTTAGAAGTCATAGTATAGTATGTTTTATAGAAGTCATAGTATAGTATGTTGTATAAAAGTAATAGTATGTTGAGAAAAAGTCATAGTATAGTATGTTGTATAGAAGTCATAGTATAGTATGTTTTATAGAAGTCATAGTATAGTATGTTGTATAAAAGTAATAGTATGTTGAGAAAAAGTCATAGTATAGTATGTTGTATAAAGTCATAGTATAGTATGTTGTATAAAAGTCATAGTATAGTATGTTGTATAAAGTCATAGTATAGTATGTTGTATAGAAGTCATAGTATAGTATGTTGTATAGAAGTCATAGTATAGTATGTTGTATAAAGTCATAGTATAGTATGTTGTATAAAGTCATAGTATAGTATGTTGTATAAAAGTCATAGTATAGTATGTTGTATAAAGTCATAGTATAGTATGTTGTATAGAAGTCATAGTATAGTATGTTGTATAGAAGTCATAGTATAGTATGTTGTATAGAAGTCATAGTATAGTATGTTGTATAAAAGTCATAGTATAGTATGTTGTATAAAGTAATAGTATAGTATGTTGTACAGAAGTCATAGTATAGTATGTTGTATAGAAGTCATAGTATAGTATGTTGTATAGAAGTCATAGTATAGTATGTTGTATAGAAGTCATAGTATAGTATGTTGTATAGAAGTCAAAGTATAGTATGTTGTATAGAAGTCATAGTATAGTATGTTGTATTAAGTCATAGTATAGTATGTTGTATAGAAGTCATAGTATAGTATGTTGTATAGAAGTCATAGTATAGTATGTTGTATAGAAGTCATAGTATAGTATGTTTTATAGAAGTCATAGTATAGTATGTTGTATAAAGTCAAGTATAGTATGTAAAAAGTCATAGTATAGTATGTTGTATAAAGTCATAGTATAGTATGTTGTATAAAAGTCATAGTATAGTATGTTGTATAAAGTCATAGTATAGTATGTTGTATAAAGTCATAGTATAGTATGTTGTATAAAAGTCATAGTATAGTATGTTGTATAAAGTCATAGTATAGTATGTTGTATAAAGTCATAGTATAGTATGTTGTTATAAAAGTCATAGTATAGTATGTTGTATAAAGTCATAGTATAGTATGTTGTATAGAAGTCATAGTATAGTATGTTGTATAAAGTCATAGTATAGTATGTTGTTTAGAAGTCATAGTATAGTATGTTGTATAAAGTCATAGTATAGTATGTTGTATAAAGTCATAGTATAGTATGTTGTTTAGAAGTCATAGTATAGTATGTTGTGTAAAGTCATAGTATAGTATGTTGTATAAAGTCATAGTATAGTATGTTGTTTAGAAGTCATAGTATAGTATGTTGTATAAAGTCATAGTATAGTATGTTGTATAAAGTCATAGTATAGTATGTTGTATAGAAGTCATAGTATAGTATGTTGTATAGAAGTCATAGTATAGTATGTTGTATAAAGTCATAGTATAGTATGTTGTATAAAGTCATAGTATAGTATGTTGTATAAAGTCATAGTATAGTATGTTGTATAAAGTCATAGTATAGTATGTTGTATAAAGTCATAGTATAGTATGTTGTATAAAAAGTCATAGTATAGTATGTTGTATAAAGTCATAGTATAGTATGTTGTATAAAGTCATAGTATAGTATGTTGTATAAAGTCATAGTATAGTATGTTGTATAAAGTCATAGTATAGTATGTTGTATAAAAGTCATAGTATAGTATGTTGTATAAAAGTCATAGTATAGTATGTTGTATAGTATGTTATAGAAGTCATAGTATAGTATGTTGTATAAAGTCATAGTATAGTATGTTGTATAAAGTCATAGTATAGTATGTTGTATAAAGTCATAGTATAGTATGTTGTATAGAAGTCATAGTATAGTATGTTGTATAGAAGTCATAGTATAGTATGTTGTATAAAGTCATAGTATAGTATGTTGTTTAGAAGTCATAGTATAGTATGTTGTTAAAGTCATAGTATAGTATGTTGTATAGAAGTCATAGTATAGTATGTTGTATAGAAGTCATAGTATAGTATGTTGTATAAAGTCATAGTATAGTATGTTGTTTAGAAGTCATAGTATAGTATGTTGTGTAAAGTCATAGTATAGTATGTTGTATAGAAGTCATAGTATAGTATGTTGTATAGAAGTCATAGTATAGTACAGTGGGTACGGAAAGTATTCAGACCCCTTTAAATTTTTCACTCTTTGTTTCATTGCAGCCTTTTTCCAAAAATCAAAAAAGTTCATTTTATTTCTCAGTAATGTACACTCAGCAACCCATCTTGACAGAAAAAAACAGAAATTTAGAAATTTTTGCATATTTATTAAAAAACAAAAACTGAAATATCACATGGTCATAAGTATTCAGACCCTTTGTTCAGTATTTAGTAGAAGCACCCTTTTGATCTAATACAGCCATGAGTCGTTTTGGGAAAGATGCAACAAGTTTCTCACATCTGGATTTGGGTATCCTCTGCCATTCCTCCTTGCAGATCCTCTCCAGTTCTGTCAGGTTGGATGGTAAACGTTGGTGGACAGTCATTTTCAGGTCTCTCCAGAGATGCTCAATTGGGTTTAAGTCAGGGCTCTGGCTGGGCCATTCAAGAACAGCCACAGAGTTGTTGTGAAGCCACTCCTTCGTTATTTTAGCGGTGTGCTTAGGGTCATTGTCTTGTTGGAAGGTAAACCTTCGGCCCAGTCTGAGGTCCAGAGCACTCTGGAAAAGGTTTTCGTCCAGGATATCCCTGTACTTGGCCGCATTCATCTTTCCCTCGATTGCAACCAGTTGTCCTGTCCCTGCAGCTGAAAAACACCCCCACAGCATGATGCTGCCACCACCATGCTTCACTGTTGAGACTGTATTGGACAGGTGATGAGCAGTGCCTGGTTTTCTCCACACATACCGCTTAGAATTAAGGCCAAAAGTTCTATCTTGGTCTCATCAGACCAGAGGATTTTATTTATCACCATCTTGGAGTCCTTCAGGTGTTTTTTAGCAAACTCCATGCGGGCTTTCATGTGTCTTGCACTGAGGAGAGGCTTCCTTCGGGCCACTCTGCCATAAAGCCCCGACTGGTGGATTGCTGCAGTGATGGTTGACTTACTACAACTTTCTCCCATCTCCCGACTGCATCTCTGGAGCTTAGCCACAGTGACCATTGGGTTCTTCTTTGCCTCTCTCACCAAGGCTCTTCTCCCCGATAGCTCAGTTTGGCCGGACGGCCAGCTCTAGGAAGGGTTCTGGTCGTCCCAAACGTCTTCCATTTGAGGATTATGGAGGCCACTGTGCTCTTAGGAACCTTAAGTGCAGCAGAAATTTTTTGTAACCTTGACCAGATCTGTGCCTTGCCACAATTCTGTCTCTGAGCTCTTCAGGCAGTTCCTTTGACCTCATGATTGTCATTTGCTCTGACATGCACTGTGAGCTGTAAGGTCTTATATAGACAAGTGTGTGGTTTTCCTAATCAAGTCCAATCAGTATAATCAAACACAGCTGGACTCCAATGAAGGTGTAGAACCATCTCAAGGATGATCAGAAGAAATAGACAGCACCTGAGTTACATATGAGGGTCACGGCAAAGGGTCTGAATACATATGACCATGTGATATTTCAGTTTTTGTTTTTTAATAAATATGCAAAAATTTCTAAATTTCTTTTTTTCTGTCAAGATGGGTTGCTGAGTGTACATTACTGAGAAATAAAATGAACTTTTTTGATTTTTGGAAAAAGGCTGCAATGAAACAAAGAGTGAAAAATTTAAAGGGGTCTGAATACTTTCCGTACCCACTGTATGTTGTATAAAGTCATAGTATAGTATGTTGTATAAAGTCATAGTATAGTATGTTGTATAAAAGTCATAGTATAGTATGTTGTATAAAGTCATAGTATAGTATGTTGTATAGAAGTCATAGTATAGTATGTTGTATAGAAGTCATAGTATAGTATGTTGTATAAAAGTCATAGTATAGTATGTTGTTTAGAAGTCATAGTATAGTATGTTGTGTAAAGTCATAGTATAGTATGTTGTATAAAAGTAATAGTATGTTGAGAAAAAGTCATAGTATAGTATGTTGTATAAAGTCATAGTATAGTATGTTGTATAAAGTCATAGTATAGTATGTTGTATAGAAGTCATAGTATAGTATGTTGTATAGAAGTCATAGTATAGTATGTTGTATAGAAGTCATAGTATAGTATGTTGTATAAAGTCATAGTATAGTATGTTGTATAAAGTCATAGTATAGTATGTTGTATAAAGTCATAGTATAGTATGTTGTATAGAAGTCATAGTATAGTATGTTGTATAGAAGTCATAGTATAGTATGTTGTATAAAGTCATAGTATAGTATGTTGTTTAGAAGTCATAGTATAGTATGTTGTGTAAAGTCATAGTATAGTATGTTGTATAGAAGTCATAGTATAGTATGTTGTATAGAAGTCATAGTATAGTATGTTGTATAAAGTCATAGTATAGTATGTTGTTTAGAAGTCATAGTATAGTATGTTGTTTAAAGTCATAGTATAGTATGTTGTATAGAAGTCATAGTATAGTATGTTGTATAGAAGTCATAGTATAGTATGTTGTATAAAGTCATAGTATAGTATGTTGTATAAAGTCATAGTATAGTATGTTGTATAAAAGTCATAGTATAGTATGTTGTATAAAGTCATAGTATAGTATGTTGTATAGAAGTCATAGTATAGTATGTTGTATAGAAGTCATAGTATAGTATGTTGTATAAAAGTCATAGTATAGTATGTTGTTTAGAAGTCATAGTATAGTATGTTGTGTAAAGTCATAGTATAGTATGTTGTATAAAAGTAATAGTATGTTGAGAAAAAGTCATAGTATAGTATGTTGTATAGAAGTCATAGTATAGTATGTTGTATAGAAGTCATAGTATAGTATGTTGTATAAAAGTCATAGTATAGTATGTTGTATAAAGTCATAGTATAGTATGTTGTATAGAAGTCATATTATAGTATTTTGTATAAAGTCATAGTATAGTATGTCTTATAAAAGTCATAGTATAGTATGTTGTATAAAAGTAATAGTATGTTGAGTATTAAAGTCAAAAAGTTTCATAGTATATAGTATATTGTATTAAAGTCATAGTATATAGTATGTTTTATATTTTGTATAAAGTCATAGTATAGTATGTTGTATAAAAGTAATAGTATGTTGAGAAAAAGTCATAGTATAGTATATTGTATTAAAGTCATAGTATAGTATGTTGTATAAAGTCATAGTATAGTATGTTGTATAGAAGTCATAGTATAGTATGTTGTATAGAAGTCATAGTATATAATGTCCAAAAAACTCATTGTATAGTATTATAAAATGTCATAAAGAGACACAGTAGCCTATGTCTGGTGTTCTTTAGAAAGCTAAGACAAGATCACATGTGTTCTTATGCGTCCCCCCCCTCCCCCCCTCTCCTCCTTCCCCCTGCAGAGATCGTGGACCGGGTGGTTCTGGGCGAGTGGCCCTGCCTCAGACCGACCATCGACCCCCAGGTCCACAGTCCCGAGCTGGGGCAGCTGATGCAGCGCTGCTGGGCCGAGGAGCCGACGGAGAGACCCGAGTTCAACCACATCTGGGTGCTGCTGAGGAAACAGAACAAGTGAGTCCTCCTGCGACAGAAGAAGGGGGGGCATAAGAAGAAAAAAAATAATTCAAATTTGCTTTATTGGTATGAGTGTAGCAACAATATTGCCAAAGCATCATACAAACTACATAAGAACAATCAACCTTATACATTTCATTAAACAAGTAATTAAAGCGTAAAGTAGTTGAATCGAGTGTGTGTGTTAGAAAAATTTAAATATATAAAAAAAATTTAATTAAATAAATACATAAAACAGTAAGCGTGTGTGTGTGTGTGTGTGTTTAAAAAAGAAATATATATAAAAAATTAAAATAATTAAATAAATCAGTAAGCGCGTGTGTGTGTGTGTTAAAAATATATATTAACAAATAATATTAAATAAATAAATAAAACAGTAAGTGTTTGTAATTTAAAAAAGAAATATATATTAAAAATTAAAATAAAATAAATTAAAACAGTAAGCATGTGTGTGTGTGTGTTAATAAAGAAATATATATTAAAAATTAAAATAAAATAAATTAAAACAGTAAGCGTGTGTGTGTGTGTGTGTGTGAAATATATATTAAAAATTAAAATAAAATAAATTAAAACAGTTAGCGTGTGTGTGTGTGTTAAAAAATATATTAAAATATAAAATAAAATAAATAAATAAAACAGTGTGTGTGTGTGTTCAACACTTCTGTTGACGCATTTTATTGATGTTTTTAACTTTTTCTTACATTTTTGCCCCTTTTTTCAACATTTGTGATGTTTTTTTTCAATGTTTGTCACTTTTTTTTGACGTTTTCAACACTACGTAACACTAACTTATTAACTTTAGTTTTACAGTTATTTTTGGAATTTATGGTCAATAAACCTCATTTATAGGAAATTATACCTAATGTTTGAGTTAGAAAAGCAGAAATTAGGAATTATTGAGACTAAAATTAAAGGAATGGATGTTGATGATAATCACAGACTGGAATATGTCAACTTTTACTCAATACTATTTCAAAAACACTTCCATTTGTTTTACAATGCTATAAAATTGAATAAGACGCCCCAAAATTAATGAAAGTAGAGATTTGTACTTGGCAAAGAGCGTTGGGTGGAATCAATCATGTTATTTTGGGGAATTAAAAAGAACATTGATATAGGACAACATGGGGACAACATGAGGACAACATGGGGACAACATGAGGACAACATGAGGGCAACACAACATGGGGACAACATGAGGACAACATGGGGACAACATGGGGACAACATGAGGGCAACATGAGGGCAACATGAGGACAACATGAAGACAACATGAGGACAACATGAAGACAACATGAAGACACCATGAGGACAACATGAAGACAACATGAGGACAACATGAAGACAACATGAAGACAACATGAGGACAACATGAAGACAACATGAGGACAACATGAGGACAACATGAAGACAACATGAAGACAACATGAGGACAACATGAAGACAACATGAGGACAACATGAGGACAACATGAAGACAACATGAGGACAACATGAAGACAACATGAGGACAACATGAAGACAACATGAAGACAACATGAGAACAACATGAAGACAACATGAAGACACCATGAAGACACCATGAAATAAACCTGAAGACATGAGGACATCATGAGGACAACATGAGGACAACATGAAAACAACATGAAGACAACATGAGGGCAACATGAAGACAAAATGAGGATAGCATGAGGACAACATGAAGACAACATGAGGACAACATGAGGACAACATGGGGACAACATGAGGGCAACATGAAGACAACATGAGGGCAACATGAAGACAACATGAAGACAACATGAGGACAACATGAGGGCAACATGAAGGCAACACGAAGACAACATGAAGACAACCTGAAGACAACATGAGGACAACATGAAGACAACATGTGGACAACATGAGGACAAGATGGGGACAACATGATGACACCATGAAGACACCATGAGGGAAACATGAGGGCAACATGAAGACAACATGAGGACAACATGAAGACAACATGAGGACAACATGGGGACAACATGAGGGCAACATGATGACACCATGAAGACAACATGAGGACAACCTGAAGACAACATGAAGACAACATGAGGGCAACATGAGGGCAACATGAAGACACCATGAAGACAACATGAGGACAACATGAGGACAACATGAAGACAACATACGGACAACATGAAGACAACATGAGGACAACATGAAGACAACATGAGGACAACATGAGGACAACATGAAGACAACATGAAGACAACATGAGGACAACATGATGACAACATGAGGACAACATGAGGACAACATGAAGACAACATGAGGACAACAACAACATGAGGACAACATGATGACAACATGAGGACAACATGAGGACAACCATGAAGACAACCTGAAAACATGAGGACAACATGAGGACAACATGATAACAACATGAGGACAACATGAGGACACCATGAAGACAACCTGAAAACATGAGGACAACATGAAGACAACATGAGGACAAGATGAGGACAACATGAGGGTTATTAACCTCTGTAACCCACAACTGAATACATATATACAATAATACACTGATAATACAACATACGTGTTACATATTGAACTTTTAAAGCTGTATTGTGAATTAATGAAAAAGCGTCAACAGAAGAGTTGACTTTCAATTTTGACCCGAAGACAACACGAGTTCTGAACATTATCTGGAGTATTTTATAATAAAAACCCAAAATCCTTTTATTTCTGGAATTCCTAAATCCAGGGAGTCGAGGACCAACATCCTGGACAACCTGCTGTCCCGCATGGAGCAGTACGCCAACAACCTGGAGGAGCTGGTGGAGGAGAGAACTCAGGCCTATCACGAGGAGAAACGCAAGGCCGAAGCCCTGCTGTACCAGATACTACCACAGTGAGTACTACAGTACCAGATACTACCACAGTGAGTACTACAGTAGTACCAGATACTGCCACAGTGAGTACTACAGTACCAGATACTACCACAGTGAGTACTACAGTACTGCTGTACCAGATACTACCACAGTGAGTACTACAGTAACAGATACTACCACAGTGAGTACTACAGTACTGCTGTACCAGATACTACCACAGTGAGTACTACAGTAACAGATACTACCACAGTGAGTACTACAGTACCAGATACTGCCACAGTGAGTACTACAGTACCAGATACTGCCACAGTGAGTACTACAGTACCAGATACTGCCACAGTGAGTACTACAGTACCAGATACTACCACAGTGAGTACTACAGTACTGCTGTACCAGATACTACCACAGTGAGTACCACAGTACCAGATACTGCCACAGTGAGTACTACAGTACTGCTGTACCAGATACTACCACAGTGAGTACTACAGTACCAGATACTGCCACAGTGAGTACTACAGTACCAGATACTGCCACAGTGAGTACTACAGTACTGCTGTACCAGATACTGCCACAGTGAGTACTACAGTACCAGATACTACCACAGTACGGTACTGCTGTACCAGATACTACCACAGTGAGTACTACAGTACCAGATACTGCCACAGTGAGTACTACAGTACTGCTGTACCAGATACTACCACAGTGAGTACTACAGTACCAGATACTACCACAGTGAGTACTACAGTACCAGATACTGCCACAGTGAGTACTACAGTACCAGATACTGCCACAGTGAGTACTACAGTACCAGATACTGCCACTGTGAGTACTACAGTACCAGATACTACCACAGTGAGTACTACAGTACTGCTGTACCAGATACTACCACAGTGAGTACCACAGTACCAGATACTGCCACAGTGAGAAGTACCAGATACTGTACCAGATACTGTCACAGTGAGTACTGCAGTACTGCTGTACCAGATACTGCCACAGTGAGTACTGCAGTACTGCTGTACCAGATACTGCCACAGTGAGTACTACAGTACCAGATACTACCACAGTGAGTACTACTGCTGTACCAGATACTGCCACAGTGAGTACTACAGTACCAGATACTACCACAGTGAGTACTACAGATACTACCAGATACGGCCACAGTGAGTACTGCAGTACTGCTGTACCAGATACTGCCACAGTGAGTACTACAGTACCAGATACTACCACAGTGAGTACTACGGTACTGCTGTACCAGATACTGCCACAGTGAGTACTACAGTACCAGATACTACCACAGTGAGTACTACGGTACTGCTGTACCAGATACGGCCACAGTGAGTACTGCAGTACTGCTGTACCAGATACTGCCACAGTGAGTACTACAGTACCAGATACTACCACAGTGAGTACTACAGTACTGCTGTACCAGATACTGCCACAGTGAGTACTACATGTACCAGATACTGCCACAGTGAGTACTACGGTACTGCTGTACCAGATACTACCACAGTGAGTACTACAGTACCAGATACTACCACAGTGAGTACTACAGTACTGCTGTACCAGATACTGCCACAGTGAGTACTACAGTACTGCTGTACCAGATACTACCACAGTGAGTACTGCAGTACTGCTGTACCAGATACTGCCACAGTAGAGTACTACAGTACTGCTGTACCAGATACTACTCCAGTAAGTACCCCAAACCAGTTTTTAAACTGAGCCAGGCCCGTTTATATTGTAATGCAATATAATGTTTTAAAATTCCTGCATAATAAATGTGAATGAATGAATGAATACAGCGAGTACAGCGAGTACAGCGAGTACTACCCTCTCCACCCATGTATCAGATACTACCACAGTGAGTCCTCAGTTCGGTGGCGGAGCAGTTGAAGCGAGGGGAGACGGTCCAGGCGGAGGCCTTTGACGCCGTCACCATCTACTTCAGCGACATCGTGGGCTTCACTGCCATCTCTGCAGAGAGCACGCCGATGCAGGTGAGGCACCGCTGTCATAGTCTGGATCAGCTCATTACACTGTCTCCCAGGTCTTTCCATAGAGAGCAGGTCTAGACCGGACTCTGGGATGTTATTTATCTCCCAGGGCTTTCCATAAAGAGCAGGTCTAGACCGGACTCTGGGATGTTATTTATCTCCCAGGGCTTTCCATAAAGAGCAGGTCTAGACCAGACTCTGGGATGTTATTTATCTCCCAGGTCTTTCCATAGAGAGCAGGTCTAGACCGGACTCTGAGATGTTATTTATCTCCCAGGGCTTTCCATAAAGAGCAGGTCTAGACGGACTCTGGGATGTTATATCTCCCAGGGCTTTCCATAAAGAGCAGGTCTAGACCGGACTCTGGGATGTTATTTATCTCCCAGGGCTTTCCATAAAGAGCAGGTCTAGACCAGACTCTGGGATGTTATTTATCTCCCAGGTCTTTCCATAGAGAGCAGGTCTAGACCGGACTCTGAGATGTTATTTATCTCCCAGGGCTTTCCATAAAGAGCAGGTCTAGACCGGACTCTGGGATGTTATTTATCTCCCAGGGCTTTCCATAAAGAGCAGGTCTAGACCGGACTCTGGGATGTTATTTATCTCCCAGGTCTTTCCATAAAGAGCAGGTCTAGACCGGACTCTGGGATGTTATTTATCTCCCAGGGCTTTCCATAAAGAGCAGGTCTAGACCGGACTCTGGGATGTTATTTATCTCCCAGGTCTTTCCATAAAGAGCAGGTCTAGACCAGACTCTGGGATGTTATTTATCTCCCAGGTCTTTCCATAGAGAGCAGGTCTAGACCGGACTCTGAGATGTTATTTATCTCCCAGGGCTTTCCATAAAGAGCAGGTCTAGACCGGACTCTGGGATGTTATTTATCTCCCAGGTCTTTCCATAAAGAGCAGGTCTAGACCGGACTCTGGGATGTTATTTATCTCACAGGTCTTTCCATAAAGAGCAGGTCTAGACCAGGACTCTGGGATGTTATTTATCTCCCAGGTCTTTCCATAGAGAGCAGGTCTAGACCGGACTCTGGGATGTTATTTATCTCCCAGGGCTTTCCATAAAGAGCAGGTCTAGACCGGACTCTGGGATGTTATTTATCTCCCAGGTCTTTCCATAAAGAGCAGGTCTAGACCAGACTCTGGGATGTTATTTATCTCCCAGGTCTTTCCATAGAGAGCAGGTCTAGACCGGACTCTGGGATGTTATTTATCTCCCAGGGCTTTCCATAAAGAGCAGGTCTAGACAGGACTCTGGGATGTTATTTATCTCCCAGGTCTTTCCATAGAGAGCAGGTCTAGACCGGACTCTGGGATGTTATTTATCTCCCAGGTCTTTCCATAAAGAGCAGGTCTAGACCGGACTCTGGGATGTTATTTATCTCACAGGTCTTTCCATAAAGAGCAGGTCTAGACCAGACTCTGGGATGTTATTTATCTCACAGGTCTTTCCATAAAGAGCAGGTCTAGACCAGGACTCTGGGATGTTATTTATCTCCCAGGTCTTTCCATAAAGAGCAGGTCTAGACCGGACTCTGGGATGTTATTTACAGAAACCCAACAGTTCCCACCAACAGCAAGCACTAGGCCACAGAGGCAAGGAGACACTTCCTTTAAGAGACAGAAACCTGGAGCAGAACCATGGTTCAGGGCGGGGGGGCATCTGCCTCGACCGGTTGGGGGTAGATAGAGAGAGAGAGAGAGAGAGAGAGACATGGAGAATTGTAGCAGAGGGTGTCAAGCAGGAACATGGAGGAAGAAGGTGACTCCAACCTCAGATCCGGACTCCACATATCCGGACCCCCCAGCACCTGATGTAACCGGTTCTTATCTCTGGACCTGCGCTGGGTTGGTGTTGGGTTGGAGCCCGTTTTCTTGGCCCAGAACCAGGTTTTTTGTGTGGGAAAAGCAAAGAACCGGTTCGATATCTGGCCCTGACTAGAACCTCCTCGGTGGAGAAGACCTATCAGGGATGCTAACAGCTGACTGTGGTGACTCTGCAGGTGGTGACGCTGCTGAACGACCTCTACACCTGTTTCGACGCCATCATCGACAACTTTGATGTTTACAAGGTGACCGAATCAACACTATCTATCTATCTATCTATCTATCTATCTATCTATCTATCTATTTCTCTCTCTCTTTCTCTCTATCTATCTATCTATCTATCTCTCTATCTATCTATCTATCTATCTATCTATCTATTTCTCTCTCTCTTTCTCTCTATCTTTCTATCTATCTATGTCTCTCTCGCTCTATCTCTCTCTCTCTCTATCCATCCATCTATCCATCTCTCTCTTTCTGTCTATCTATCTATCTCTTGCTCTCTCTCTATCTATCTATGTCTCTCTCTCTCTCTCTCTCTATCTATCTATCTATCTATCTATGTCTCTCTCGCTCTATCTCTCTCTCTCTCTATCCATCCATCTATCTCTCTCTCTCACTATCCATCCATCTATCCATCTCTCTCTCTATCCATCCATCTATCCATCTCTCTCTTTCTGTCTATCTATCTATCTATCTCTTGCTCTCTCTCTATCTATCTATGTCTCTCTCTCTCTCTCTCTCTCTATCTATCTATCTATCTATCTATCTATCTATCTATCTATCTATCTCTCTTTCTCTCTATCTATCTATCTATCTATCTATCTATCTATCTATCTATCTATGTCTCTCTCGCTCTATCTCTCTCTCTCTCTATCCATCCATCTATCCATCTCTCTCTTTCTGTCTATCTCTCTATCTATCTCTTGCTCTCTCTCTATCTATCTATGTCTCTCTCTCTCTCTATCTATCTATCTATCTATCTCCGCTCTATCTCTCTCTCTCTATCCATCCATCTATCCATCTCTCTCTTTCTGTCTATCTATCCATCTCTCTCTCGGTCTATATCCTTCTATCTATCCATTTCTCTCTCTCTCTCTCTCTCTCTCTCTTTATCTATCTATGTCTCTATCTATCTATCTATCTATCTATCTATCTATCTATCTATCTATCTATCTATGTCTCTCTCTATCTATCTATCTATCTATCTATCTATCTATCTATCTATCTATCTATCTATCTATCTATCAATCTGTTCCTCTAAGCCCCTTATCTATCCATGGCGCCCCAGGTGGAGACCATATATCCTCTATGGTGGTGTCGGGGCTGTCGGTGCGGAACGGAACCTGCACGGCCGGGAGATCGCATGGCTCTCCCTGCTATCCGTCCGCACCTTCAAGATCTGCCATCGCTCCGAGCAGCAGCTCCGACTCAGGATAGGAATACACAGCGGTGAGTACATGTACACAGGTACTCTACGGGGGGAGGAGACTCAGGATAGGAATACACAGCGGTGAGTACAAGTACACAGGTACTCTACGGGGGGAGGGGACTCAGGATAGGAATACACAGCGGTGAGTACAAGTACACAGGTACTCTACGGGGGGAGGGGACTCAGGATAGGAATACACAGCGGTGAGTACAAGTACACAGGTACTCTACGGGGGGAGGGGACTCAGGATAGGAATACACAGCGGTGAGTACAAGTACACAGGTACTCTACGGGGGAGGGACTCAGGATAGGAATACACAGCGGTGAGTACATGTACACAGGTACTCTTCGGGGGGAGGAGACCCAGGATGAATACACAGCGGTGAGTACATGTACACAGGTACTCTACGGGGGAGGGACTCAGGATAGGAATACACAGCGGTGAGTACATGTACACAGGTACTCTACGGGGGGAGGGGACTCAGGATAGGAATACACAGCGGTGAGTACATGTACACAGGTACTCTACGGGGGGAGGGGACTCAGGATAGGAATACACAGCGGTGAGTACAAGTACACAGGTACTCTACGGGGGGAGGAGACTCAGGATAGGAATACACAGCGGTGAGTACATGTACACAGGTACTCTACGGGGGGGAGGAGACTCAGGATAGGAATACACAGCGGTGAGTACAAGTACAGGATAGGAATACACAGCGGTGAGTACAAGTACACAGGTACTCTACGGGGGGAGGGGACTCAGGATAGGAATACACAGCGGTGAGTACAAGTACACAGGTACTCTACGGGGGAGGGGACTCAGGATAGGAATACACAGCGGTGAGTACATGTACACAGGTACTCTTCGGGGGGGAGACTCAGGATAGGACGGTGAGTACATGTACACAGGATAGGGGGGACCCAGGATAGGAATACACAGCGGTGAGTACATACACAGGTACACAGGACTCAGGATAGGGGGTGAGTACAAGTACACAGGACTCGGGGGAGGAGACTCAGGATAGGAATACACAGCGGTGAGTACATGTACACAGGTACTCTTCGGGGAGGAGACTCAGGATAGGAATACACAGCGGTGAGTACAAGTACACAGGTACTCTACGGGAGGGGACTCAGGATAGGAATACACAGCGGTGAGGTACACAGGTACACGGGGGAGGAGACTCAGGATAGGAATACACAGCGGTGAGTACAAGTACACAGGTACTCTACGGGGGGAGGAGACTCAGGATAGGAATACACAGCGGTGAGTACAAGTACACAGGTACTCTACGGGGGGAGGAGACTCAGGATAGGAATACACAGCGGTGAGTACATGTACACAGGTACTCTTCGGGGGGAGGAGACTCAGGATAGGAATACACAGCGGTGAGTACAAGTACACAGGTACTCTACGGGGGGAGGAGACTCAGGATAGGAATACACAGCGGTGAGTACATGTACACAGGTACTCTCGGGGAGGGACTCAGGATAGGAATACACAGCGGTGAGTACATGTACACAGGTACTCTTCGGGGAGGAGACTCAGGATAGGAATACACAGCGGTGAGTACATGTACACAGGTACTCTTCGGGGGAGGAGACTCAGGATAGGAATACACAGCGGTGAGTACAAGTACACAGGTACTCTACGGGGGGAGGAGACTCAGGATAGGAATACACAGCGGTGAGTACATGTACACAGGTACTCTTCGGGGGGAGGAGACTCAGGATAGGAATACACAGCGGTGAGTACATGTACACAGGTACTCTACGGGGGGAGGGGACTCAGGATAGGAATACACAGCGGTGAGTATATGTACACAGATATTCTACTGGGGGGTGTAACTCAGGATAGGAATACACAGCGGTGAGTATATGTACACAGATGTTCTACTGGGGGGTGTAACTCAGGATAGGAATACACAGCGGTGAGTATATGTACACAGATGTTCTACTGGGGGGTGTAACTCAGGATAGGAATACACAGCAGTGAGTACAAGTACACAGGTACTCTACGGGGGGGGAAGGGGGTGTAACTAAGGATAGGAATACACAGCGGTGAGTATATGTACACAGATACTCTACGGGGGGGTGTAACTAAGTACTTTTACTCAAGTACTGTACTTAAGTACTAATTATTGTTGTTGAGGTACTTGTACTTTACTCGAGTCTTTTCTTTTCATGTTACTTTCTACTTGTACTCCACTACATAAATCTGACAGTTTTAGTTACTTTAGTTACTTTAGTTACTTCACTATATTCATCTGACAGCTTCTGTTACTAGTTACTTTAGATACTTTAGTTACTCCACTACATTCATCTGACAGCTTTAGTTACTAGTTACTTTAGTTACTAGTTACTTTAGTTACTCTAATACATTCATCTGACAGCTTTAGTTACTAGTTACTAGTTACTTTAGTTACTTTAATTACTCCACTACATTCATCTGACAGCTTAAGTTACTTTAGTTACTAGTTACTTTAGTTAGTTACTAGTTACTTTAGTTACTAGTTACTTTAGTTACTCCACTATATTCATCTGACAGCTTTAGTTACTAGTTACTTTAGTTACTAGTTACTTTAGTTGCTAGTTACTTTAGTTACTAGTTACTTTAATAGTTACTGTAGTTACTAGTTATAGTTGTTAAAACTTAACTATGTAAATACTGTACACATCCACACTCCTTATATTTCTTTATGGTATTTCTACTCTGATATTTGTGTACTTTGTGTAACTGTAACAGAGTCTCCCCTCGGGGTCCTTAAGGTGGTTCTGGTTCTGGTCCCTGTGTTGCAGGTCCGGTGTGTGCCGGCGTGGTGGGTCTGAAGATGCCCCGGTACTGTCTGTTCGGCGACACCGTCAACACGTCGTCGCGCATGGAGTCCAGTGGAGAAGGTCAGAACCAGGAAGACTCGTCTCGTCTCGTCAAACGTCTCGCGAAACGTCTTGTCCAATGTCTCCTCCAACGTCTCGCAAAACGTCTTGTCCAACGTCTCGTCGAACGTCTCGTCAAAAGTATCGCAAAACGTCTCGCAAAACGTCTTGTCCAATGTCTTGTTCAACGTCTCGCGAAACATCTTGTCCAAAGTCTTGTCCAACGTCTCGTCGAACGTCTCGTCGAACGTCTCGTCAAAAGTATCGCAAAACGTGTCGCAAAACGTCTTGTCCCAAGTCTTGTCCAACGTCTCGTCGAACGTCTCGTCGAACGTCTCGTCAAAAGTATCGCAAAACGTGTCGCAAAACGTCTTGTCCAAAGTCTTGTCCAACGTGTCGTCGAACGTCTCGTCGAACGTCTCGTCAAAAGTATCGCAAAACGTGTCGCAAAACGTCTTGTCCCAAGTCTTGTCGAACGTCTCGTCGAACGTCTCGTCGAACGTCTCTTCAAAAGTATCGCGAAACGTCTTGTCCAACGTCTCGCCAAACGTCTCGTCCAACATCTCTGCCAACATCTCACCGAACGAGACGTATATTTATCCTTCTAGTTACCATGGCGACAGTGACAGTCAGTGACTTCACATATGTCAAATATCAGAACTTTATCAACCAGAAACTTTGTGTTTAGTAGTTCAATTACTGCAGTTTTTAACTCTGCCTGTGTAGAAAATGAACTTGTGTATGTGTGTGTGTGTGTGTGTCTCTCTCTACCGGTGTGTTCTTGTGTGTGTGCATGCGTGTGTGTGTGTGCATGCGTGTGTGTGTGTGCATGCGTGTGTGTATGTGTGCGTGTGTGTGTTTAGCGCTGAAGATCCACGTGTCGGCAGCGACTCGCGACGTCCTGATGGAGTTCAACTGCTTCCAGCTGGAGCTGAGAGGAGAGATCGACGTCAAGGGCAAAGGGAAGATGACCACCTATTGGCTACTGGGAGAGAGCGACAGCCAATGACAACACACCGCCGACAGGAGCACAACGGAGGACGGAGACAGAGAAGGAGGGGACGAAGAGACGGGAAGGAGATGAGAGGAAGGGAAAGAGGGAGGTATGGAAAGACATGGTATGGCAGGAGACAAAGGAAGGAAGTCAAGGGAAGGAAGTAGAGAAGGAAGGGAAGGAAATGAGGAAGCAGGAGAGAAAGGAGGGAAGTCAAGGGTAGGAAGTAGAGAAGGAAGGGAAGGAAATGAGGGAGCAGGAGACAAAGGAGGGAAGTCAAGGGAAGGAAGTAGAGAAGGAAGGGAAGGAAATGAGGGCGCAGGAGACAAAGGAGGGAAGTCAAGGGAAGGAAGTAGAGAAGGAAGGGAAGGAAATGAGGGCGGAGGAGACAAAGGAGGGAAGTCAAGGGAAGGAAGTAGAGAACAAGGGAAGGAAATGAGGGAGGAGGAGACAAAGGAGGGAAGTAAAGGGAAGGAAGTAGAGAACAAGGGAAGGAAATGAGGGAGGAGGAGACAAAAGGGGTAAAGGGGGAAGTAGAGAAAAGGGAAGGGAAGTAGAGACAAAAGGGAAGTAAAGGGAAGGAAAGAGAGGGAAGGCAGGAGACAAAGGAGGGAAGTCAAGGGAAGGAAGTAGAGAAGGAGCGGAAGGAAATGAGGGAGCAGGAGACAAAGGAGGGAAGTCAAGGGTAGGAAGTAGAGAAGGAAATGAGGGAGCAGGAGACAAAAGAGGGAAGTCAAGGGAAGGAAGTAGAGAAGAAAATGAGGGAGCAGGAGACAAAAGAGGGAAGTCAAGGGTAGGAATTAGAGAAGGTATCTCCACAGACGTCTCTGGTCCTCGTCCTCCTGCAGCCGGCCCGTCAGAGGACTCGTGTTTGTCACTTCCCAACGAAAGTCGGGGGAAAATACTGGTACATTCAACTGACTCATATACGGAAAAAGTAAAAACTGAAGGAGGGAGGAGGAGGAGGAGGAGGAGGAGGAGGAGGAGGACGTTAACGGAAACAGAGACGGAGAAAAATCTGGTCTGACACGCGTGGAAACCGGAGTCAGGCTGAACTCATGAAGGGCTCGAACATTATGTAAATGAAGGAGGAGAGAGATGCAAAGACGAGAATATTAACTTTATATTGTGTGTTTTCCAGATCTCATCTGTTATGTTTTATAGAGGAAATCATGATTTGGGTTCAGTTGATTTGAAAACCTTCCCAGGTTCAGCAGATGATTCTCTCTTAGACCAGGATCAGCTGTTATTTAGCATGTGGAGTGGATGCAGAGACTGTAAAAATGAAGCTAAAACATCTGGATTGCCCCCTGGTGGCTGGCTGCAGTATAGGTAGTAAACCCCGCCCCCTTCATGTTGTCCTCATTTTGTCCTCTGGTCCCCATGTTGTCCTATATCAATGTTCTTTTTAATTCCCCAAAATAACATGATTGATTCCACCCAACGCTCTTTGCCAAGTACAGATCTCTACTTTCATTAATTTTGGGGCGTCTTATTAAATTTTATAGCATTGTAAAACAAATGGAAGTGTTTTTGAAATAGTATTGAGTAAAAGTTGACATATTCCAGTCTGTGATTATCATCAACATCCATTCCTTTAATTTTAGTCTCAATAATTCCTAATTTCTACTTTTAAAACTCAAACATTAGGTATAATTTCCTATAAATGAGGTTTATTGACCATGAATTCCAAAAATAACTGTAAAACTAAAGTTAATAAGTTAGTGTTACATAGTGTTGAAAACGTCAAAAAAGTGACAAACATTGAAAAAAGGGACAAAAAAGTAAGAAAAAGTTAAAAACATTGATTAAAAAGCGTCAACAAAAGTGTTTAATTTAAAAATTTTGACGGGAAGACAAAGGCAGTAATGGAAAGTAACTAACATTTACTTATTGCCTGTACTTTTGAGGTACTTGTTCTTGAGTATTTCCATTTTCTGCTACTTTATACTTGTACATATATATGAACTTAAATTACTTTGCAGATTCAGATCAATATATTATTATAGGTTAAGATAAGGAGGGAAATACATAAACTACCCAGCAGTATATTGGGGCTGAATCTCACTTTTTATGCGAGGATGGAGGAAGGATATGAGTGAGGATGGAGGAGGGATCTCTGAGGAGCTATGAGTGAGGATGGAGGAGGGATCTCTGAGGAGCTATGAGCGAGGATGGAGGAGGGATCTCTGAGGAGCTATGAGCGAGGATGGAGGAGGGATCACTGAGGAGCTATGAGTGAGGATTGAGGAGGGATCTCTGAGGAGCTATGAGCGAGGATGGAGGAGGGATCTCTGAAGAGCTATGAGCAAGGACGGAGGAGGGATCTCTGGGGAGCTATGAGCGAGGATTGAGGAGGGATCTCTGGGGAGCTATGAGCGAGGATTGAGGAGGGATCTCTGAGGAGCTATGAGCGAGGATGGAGGAGGGATCTCTGGGGAGCTATGAGCGAGGATGGAGGAGGGATCTCTGGGGAGCTATGAGCGAGGATTGAGGAGGGATCTCTGAGGAGCTATGAGCGAGGATGGAGGAGGGATCTCTGAAGAGCTATGAGCAAGGACGGAGGAGGGAATCTCTGAGGAGCTATGAGCAAGGATGGAGGAGGGATCTCTGAGGAGCTATGAGCGAGGATGGAGGAGGGATCACTGAGGAGCTATGAGTGAGGATGGAGGAGGCATCTCTGAGGAGCTATGAGCGAGGATTGAGGAGGGATCTCTGAGGAGCTATGAGCGAGGATGGAGGAGGGATCTCTGAGGAGCTATGAGCAAGGATGGAGGAGGGATCACTGAGGAGCTATGAGTGAGGTTGGAGGAGGGATCTCTGGGGAGCTATGAGCGAGGATTGAGGAGGGATCTCTGGGGAGCTATGAGCGAGGATTGAGGAGGGATCTCTGAGGAGCTATGAGCGAGGATGGAGGAGGGATCTCTGGGGAGCTATGAGCGTGGATTGAGGAGGGATCTCTGAGGAGCTATGAGCGAGGATGGAGGAGGGATCTCTGAGGAGCTATAAGCGAGGATGGAGGAGGGATCTCTGGGGAGCTATGAGCGTGGATGGAGGAGGGATCTCTGGGGAGCTATGAGCGAGGATGCAGGAGGGATCTCTGAGGAGCTATGAGCGAGGATGGAGGAGGGATCTCTGAAGAGCTATGAGCAAGGACGGAGGAGGGAATCTCTGAGGAGCTATGAGCAAGGATGGAGGATAGGATCTCTGAGGAGCTATGAGTGAGGACGGTGGAGGGGATCTCTGAGGAGCTATGAGCGAGGATACATGAGAGCAGCTTTCCTGGAAGCTGTGAAGCTGAAGGAGTTGATAACTCTGCACAGACAGCTAACAAAATCACGCTTTAGAGGAAAAAGATGTCTCATCCATCTAAAACACATTTCCTCGTTTCCTCACGTATCTCCCAAGGAAACATTGCTTCATTCATTGTTTCTTTTCAAGCGGACCGCGAGGCAGTGATGAGGAGAGTTTCTACAGGATTACAGCAGCTACAGATTTGTTTTCGCTAATTGTTCAGAACCCGTGAGTTATTTATTGCTGTCGGAGTGTAAAGAACATTTCAAACAACTTATAAAAAAGACTATTTTGGAAATTAATGCATCAATAATTGTGTTACCATATATACTATGTACTGTATACCAGTGACGTGCGGTGATGTCAGTAAGAGGCTAGGCACTGAGTTATGAAAGTCAGATTACCGAATTTATTGTTTAGGCTAAAACTCACTCAAAACAGTAGGCTAAACGTTACGCACAAGCGCGGCTCACACGCACGGTTGATAGCAAGACATTCCTAATCAATCAATGGGGGGGTCCTGAGTCTCGGGGCAGCAACTGCAAAAGCCTGATCCCCCCCCCCCCCCATCCATTTATACCTGGACATTGTGATTTCTAAAACTTGCCGATTTGAAGACCGCAATGACCGGTTGTGCTCCAGCAAAGTTCAAATTTCAAACAAAAACTCTGGGTGACATATATTTTCTCTCACTCACTCGCACACGCACACACACACACACACACACACACACACACACACACACACACACACACACACACACATACACATAGACAGACACACACACACACACACACACACACACACACACACACACACACACACACATACACATAGACAGACACACACACACACACACACAGAGACACACACACACACACATACACATAGACAGACACACACACACACACACACACACACACACACACACACACACACACACACACACACACACACACACACACACACACACACACACACATAGACAGACAGACACACACACACACACACACAGAGACACACATACACACACAAACACACACAGACAGACAGACACATACCACACAGACACACACACACACACACAGAGACACACATACATATGCACACACACACATACACATAGACAGACACACACACACACACACACAGACAGACACATACGCACAAAGACACACACACACAGACACATACACACAGAGACACACATACATACACACACACACACACACACATACACACAGACACACACACAAAGACACACACACACACACACACACACACACATACACACACGTTAATGTCCAGCATCAGAATGCAAGTTATGAAACCATCTTTGTTCTAATTATTGCACAGCGGCCAATTCTGTTTGTCAGTCCCAGTCAGCAACAATGAAAACACACACTGCTCTGAATATGAAGGCAGACGGCTTCACTAAGCCCAGAATAGTTTCTGACTCACCAATCGGGAGATTATCTGTACATAAAATCCATCCGACGCTCCTTTCCTCGTGAAGACGGCGATCATTGCCTTCAGTCTGCATAGTCTCTGACTCTCTGACAGAATGGCGAGGGCTGAAAGACGTGCTGGCCCGGTCCGGTTCCGACTGGATGTTTGGATCCGTTTCAGGGTGAAAAATGTGCGAAGCTGTAGTTGCTGGTATTATATGAGCTGCGGTTTTTCATGTTGGTTAAAGCTGCGTGCAGGTTGTTCAGATCCCAGGACCCCGTAGAGGTCCAGCCGCTGACTGTTCAGATCCCAGGACCCCGTAGAGGTCCCGCCGCTGACTGTTCAGATCCCAGGACCCCGTAGAGGTCTAGCCGCTGACTGTTCAGATCCCAGGACCCCGTAGTAGTCCAGCCGCTGACTGTTCAGATCCCAGGACCCCGTAGAGGTCCTGCCGCTGACTGTTCAGATCCCAGGACCCCGTAGAGGTCCAGCCGCTGACTGTTCAGATCCCAGGACCCCGTAGAGGTCCCGCCGCTGACTGTTCAGATGACTGACTGTTCAGATCCCAGGACCCCGTAGACCGCTGACTGTTCAGATCCCAGGACCCCGTAGTAGTCCAGCCGCTGACTGTTCAGATCCCAGGACCCCGTGAGAGGTCCCGCCGCTGACTGTTCAGATCCCAGGACCCCCGTAGAGGTCCTAGCCGCTGACTGTTCAGATCCCAGGACCCCGTAGTAGTCCAGCCGCTGACTGTTCAGATCCCAGGACCCCGTAGAGGTCTCGCCGCTGACTGTTCAGATCCCAGGACCCCGTATTAGTCCAGCCGCTGACTGTTCAGATCCCAGGACCCGTAGTAGTCCAGCCACTGACTGTTCAGATCCCAGGACCCCGTGAGAGGTCTAGCCGCTGACTGTTCAGATCCCAGGACCCTGTTCGATCCCAGGAGTAGTCCAGCCGCTGACTGTTCAGATCCCAGGACCCGTAGTCCAGCCGCTGACTGTTAGATCCAGTCCCGCTGACTGTTAGCACAGCCACATAGCCACATCTTTTCTTCCAAACCAGTCAGTTTGAAACGATCGGACAAGTTTTTGTCCCTTTTGCTGCGGTAGTCCATCTAAGGCTGACGTAGACCTCCATCTAAGGCTGACGTAGACCTCCATCTTGCTATAAGTTCTTTTTTTTAATTAAAATTGAGTTTAGAGAAATTCGTCCCCGCTGTGATATCGGCGGACACCGCTGCTGTCATTTTGACTTTGAATTTCGCGGGGATTGCGCTTACAACGTATCTGGTGTAATGACGTCAGCTACGCAAAGGGCCAGTAATATCTCGATTTTAATTGGTCCATGTTTGTTATGTAACGCAGATGATTACTGGCATAACACAGTTGTGCTTTTTGCCGTACATGCGCAACTTCGGTTTATCGCTTGAATGGACAGTAAAGGCATTATTAGCTTATTCTACCATTTTTCTATTTGATTATGCGTAACTGCTACATTTGTCATCGTACGGTCTAAATAATTGGAATAACACACATATATAAATCACAAGAATAAACAGTACAAATCCAAATATAAGTTTATTAAATACATTTATTTAATAAACATTTTTATGCTTACATTTTGGCAGGGTAGGCAGTGCCTAGCTTGCCTACCCTGACTGCACGTCACTGCTGTATATCTATATATATATATATACATATATATCTATATATATGTATATATATATATACTGTGTATTCTGCCATGGGCCATTCTGCACTCAGGCCTGTGTGTAATGTGTGTAATAACAACATAGTGTAAATTGTAATTTCCTCTTGTGGGACTAATAAAGGATACATTATTATTATCATTATTATTATTATTATTATTATTATTATTATTATTATGATAAATACTTCTACTTTTGGTACTTTGAGTCAGATTGTCAGTCTTTGTTTAGTCCCGATGTATGGAATAATTTGATGCAGTAACACTTTTTGTATCAAAAGATATTTGCAGATTATATAGAAGAAAGATACTATAAACTATTTGAGATTTAAAAAATGAACTATAAGAAAAAATGAAGTATGAAGCCTTTTGTAAAAAAGAAGTCATGATTTAAATAAATGAATCTGAAAACCAAGGACCTGACTTGAGAATCGATGCTTTAAGTGTATGTACATGCAGTATTCCTGCAGTATTCCTACATTTACTTAAGAAAAAAGATGTGATTGTGACAGAGAAATTCGTTTTTATAAGTCCTTTATTTCACATTTCTCTGTAGTAGTAGTCTTAAAATATTATACCTTGCATGCTTAAATTCATACATTCATATTCATATCATAATCATTACTTTCATGCTTATCATATATCCATATCTTGCTTAACGTATATTCATGTATGCTTTATATTTTATGATCTTATATGCACATTTAACCAACAATGTTGTCCTTAAAGCTGTTAGTGCCTCCAGGCAGTAAAATGTCTCCACGGCTGCACATCATATAGATAACAAATGTCTCCAAGTGTCTTAGTTTCGAGGTCAGGCAGAGAGCACGTTGCCCCGGCGACCTTTCTCTGTGTAGGCATAAACCAAACACCAGATGCTTTAGACTCAACAACTGTAAATATGTGTGTGTGTGTGTGTCTTCAACAGTCTTCAATAAAGAGACTATGCTTTTTTAGTTTAGTTGCAGTTCCCCGGAAGCAACGCTGGAGAAAGGTTGTTTGCGTTGAGCTTTCCTTTTGCAAAAGTCTGTTTAAACTGCACATTTTGCCGTCTGCGTCTCGTTTCTTTGCTTGACCATGGTTATTTAGTAAGATAAAGTGTCCTGAACCTGACAGATTGCTTCTAGCCCCGTCTGATGTGCATTATTCTTAAATGAACACACAGTTTACAGTGGATTCTGGCTACAATAAAGCCGCCCTTTATGATGCAAACCACGAGAGCGTGCTGCTGTTTTAGAGCCAGAGGAGGAACTCACCTGGAATCAGGGTTAGATTTGAAACATTTAGGGTCTTTAGTTGTCATGGCTGCAGCGAATATGAACATCTCTGAGTAAAACCAGTTTCCCCCAAAATCATACTGATACACCAGCAAATAGGGAACACCTTAAAGGAATAGTAATCAATATCACGATTAAAGTATCATATACAGTACATCTATAAAGAAATCACAAAGATTTTGTTTGTGGGACGTTACTGTACATTTTATTTTGTTAAAGTTGACTATGGTGTGCTACAATTTACTTAAAGTGCTCATATTATGCTTTTTCCTTTTCCTTTAGTGTGTTATATATCTTTTTGTGCATGTTATAGGTTTATAAAGTGAAAAAGCCCAAAAAGTCCAAAGTGCACAGGGCTTCAAATTCAACAAATAAATACAAACACGTTTTGGGAAGACATTACCTTAAAAAATAGAATCAGAAGGATGTGAAATGTGCAAAAAACAAAACTCAGCCAATTGTCCTTTTAGGTTGCTTTTAATGAATCCATAACAACATGTTAGTGTTTATGCACAGACACAAAACATGCAGGTATAAAGTGATGTCTATGAAACTAATACTTGTTAGTATGTATATGAATTACAGGACCATAAAGACATAGGGTTCCTGCAATAAGTGCAGCAGATCAACAGGGAATTTGCATATTTTGATAATAGATTAATTTATGTTTTAACAGGGCTTGACATCAGCAACCACTGTGGTTTTCCAAAGTTACCGGCCACTCAGCATTTCCACCAGCCACAATTTTGTGGGACATTACTGGACATTTTATCTTGTTAAAGTTGACTATGGTGTGCTACAAACTTACTTAAAGTGCTTATATTATGCTTTTTGGATTTTTCCCTTTCCTTTAGTGTGTTATATATCTTTTTGTGCATGTTATAGGTTTATAAAGTGAAAAAGCCCAAAGTCCTTTTGCATTTGGCAGGTAGGCGGGTGCTAATGTCAAGCCAATTTAAAAAAATAAAAAATAAAATTGCTTCTTTTTCACAACATTGTAGATGAAATAACTGTTGTTTCTGTTGGTCAAACAGAACATAAAATATAACAAAATCTCTATTGGGTTCTGGGCTGTTGTGATACATGTGTCATTATTTGTAGAATATAAGAAATTAAATTCTGGTGCCATTATTAAGAATCGAGAAGCATTGGAGTACGTTAGCCTCCCGCAGAGTGTATATTCTGATCCTGTGTAATTATTAAACTAACTTTTATTCCATCAGTCTATGTCTAACATTTCTTTAAACCAAGGACCCCTTAACAAAAATAGAGACGGAGCAGGAACCCTAACCCTAAACCTCTAACCCCCTAACCCTAACACCCTAACACCCTAACACCCTAATCCTAACCCCTAACCCCTAATCCTAACCCCCTAACCCTAACACACTAACCCTAACACTCTAACCCTAATCCTAACCCCCTAACACCCTAACCCTAAACCCCTAACCCTAACACCCTAACACCCTAATCCTAACCCCTAACCCTAACACCCTAACACCCTAATCCTAACCCCTAACCCTAACACCCTAACCCTCTAACCCTAACCCCTAATCCTAACCCCCTAACCCTCTAACCCTAACCCCCTAATCCTAACCCCCAAACCCCCTAACCCTAACACCCTAACCTCCCTAACCCCCCCAAAATGAAGTTGCATATTAAATGTGTAGGACAAACTAAATTCTTTACAAATACCTTCTAGTGAATAGAATACTAAGCTATTAAAACAATAATTGTGATTATTTTAAACATGATTTTATAAATCATGTTTTAACGTTGAACATACATGTGGCACAGTGAATCTTTAGGATTAACTGTATATTAGACTTCTCTTTATTATATTTATATGTGGGTGGCTGCTTTACCTGTAGGCCAATAAGCCAATCAATAATGTTTTTTACACTAATGGGATCGTTTATATTTGCTAATAATATGTTGGACTCATGTAAAGACGTTTTAATTTTTCAAATGAAAACCGAAAAAGTCATAATAATTTGGGCCCCCCTTGCAGTGACTCTGAGGACCCACTAGGGGTCCTGCACCCCCTGTTGAAGATCTCTGGTCTAGTAGTTTCACAAACATTTGAAAAAAACAGTCAAAAATGAAAATATTAAAAGTATACAATAAAAAAAATGCATAAAATATAAAAAAGTAACACATTTGAAAAAAACTGCCATTTATGTTGTTTATGTAACAGTTTGGAAAGTTATCACATTTAAAGAGACAATGGAAATATTTACTTTCAAATAAAAAAGTAATAATGAAATAAAATAGTATATATAAATCTGAAAATGTGTAAATGAGCTACTTAGGACGTCCTTTCTTTTTTTGCCTTTACCGTCTACTTTAACTATAAAAAGATTTGCAAAAAGATCATAAAGAACTGTTTTTTCAGTTGTGTTTTATTATATTTAGCAGTTTTTTTGTTAAATGTTGGTTAATTCATGTATATTATGAAGTATATGATTGTTTTGAAGAGTTTTCTTTGCAGACAATACAAATGATGATTTAAAAAGAAAAATTTTTTTTTGCAGCTTTCTTTTGACAATTTTTCAATGTTTTTGTCGCTTCTTTCAAAGTTTTTGTCAAGTTTTTTTTATTTTTTTTTTTTCACTTTTTGCAACACATAGACATGTCCCGGGACCAAGATGGAAATCTTAACCCCCCAATGTTGAACCCAAAGTTACGCCCCTGAGCAATCTTGATAAAGGGCTTCGAGCAAGCAGCAGTACGACTTCAAGCTACTGCGGGAAAGTCCAATTTAGGGAGGCCCACATTTCTTAAATCAACGGGTGGGTTTCCACAGACATTATAAGGTTTTTTTAAGTTTTCTGATTATAAGGTTTATCCCGGCATAATGTTTACACGCAACACAGAGAAACCAGATAATTCACCTATACATATTTACAAAAACAAACTGACCTACACTGTACACTTAACTACTACTTGAAAGCTTTACTGTTCATTTCTTCTCTGCTTTGACCTCAACCACAATCTCTCTCTCACAACCTCACTGCCATCCATCCATCTTCATCCACTTAGTCCTGGGTCTTCCCCGAGGCCTCCTCCCAGCTGGACCACCTCCCTAGGGAGGCCCCCAGGAGGCATCCTTACCAGATGCCCGAACCACCTCAACTGGCTCCTTTCGACGTGAAGGAGCAGCGGCTCTACTCCGAGCTCCTCTCGGATGACTGAGCTTCTCACCCTATCTCTAAGGGAGACACACAGCAGCAAAACTACCACCGGGACAGTTGAAAAAGCAGTTTGAGACAGTTTATGTCTTATAAAAGACTTGGATATTAAAACATGGGAACGCTGACTTTTTCAAGAAGGTGGTTAAAGGAATGAAAGAGGGAGACTGTGTTGACACGCTTCAACAAGTCACCGCTCAAAAACTTTAAGAATAAAATCCTTTTTTGCACGGCTGCATGTACACTAGTTTAGTGGAAAATTTAATTTTTACTGAACATGTAAACAGCTTAGTCTGAATTTAGTCTTTTTCTGAATAAGGGAAAAATTCAGAAAAAGAATATGTCCATGTGAACATATTTTTCAACTTATTCCACCCGAATCAGTCTCACTGAGGAGCCTTCACCCCTCACCCTCAAAATTGGGTAGAGCGGCTCAGTGAATGTGGTGTTGAAGGTGTGCAGGTGTGTCAGCGACCCTCCGGAAGAAACTCGGTAGAAGGACAGGATGCCAGCCTCCCAGTCCAGATACACGGCCAGTCCACCAGAGTTATCATTCAGAGGGACTGGAACGGCAGTGCTCTCGAAGTTATGATACGCGCGGTAGCCTTTACCGGAACAGTGCAGACTCCAAGATATCGCATTGTATCCCATCACGCTGTCGGTGCCTAGCCCATTGCGACTGATGCCCTTGTAGGTCATGCCGATCCCGACCCATTTCCCCTCCCATTCCACCTCCCAGTATTTGCGGCCCTTTAGGCCCGGCTGCAACAGGACTTGTGGCCAGTAGTCAAACCTTTCGAGGTGATCTGGATACTCCTGCTCCTCTCGGCCCTGGCTAAACTTTCGTTGGTCGTCAGAGATGACAAGGAGTTTGTGGGCCGAGTTACGATCCACTGTCAACTCACAGGCATCTGGTGGCAGGAAGTAGTCAAACATTAGGCATCTATAATGGCAATTTATACCAAAAATTATAATTATCCTTTGAAAAGTGGCATTGTACGGCCCGTGGGCCACATCCGGTCTTATGGGCGGCCATATCTAACCCACGTGGGGTCATTGTGAAGTTAGCAATCAAATGTGAATAAGTGTACATCATGCATGAAATATAACTGCATTTTTGAAGGCAACTGTTTTTTTGTTTTTGTGTGTGCATGTATGTAGCTTCTTCTTCTCTCGTTGCAAGTTGCAATTAAAAATAGATAGATACATAGATAGATAGATAGATACAAAATGGGAAATTATGTGTTGGCAAGCCTCAAACTGAGCTCAGCTGAGTTAACATGGACGTGACTGAGCTGTTATCCCTCAAAAATGTCAGCTCACGGGAAAAAATAGGCATCCCTATTTTCAAAACATCAACACAAAGGTCTGTACTCCATAGCTAAAGGATTTTTTTTGGAGAAAATTCATGACTTACATTGTCTCAGCCCTGGTTTGTACCAGTGTTCTTTGTTGTGGTGGACTCTGTGGAATAGATAGAAAGACATGTTGTCAACATAGATCACACCAAACAATACAAAAACATTAGACTGTGTTCTTTCCTCACCTGAGTTTGGTTAATTCGCTCCGTGCTTCCTCCAAAGCTTCAGTGATGAGCTTCACTCCCGACTCTCCTAAGTGATTGTAGCTCAGGTCCAGCTCGCTCAGGTGGGAGGGGTTGGACTTCACTGCCGAGGCCAAGAAACCACAACCTTTCTCTGTGATGTTACAGAACGACAACCTGTGACAGAGTGACATAATTCATCCTTAACTGGCGTTTGATACCCTTCATAGCAATTAAACATGCATTCAAAGTTTTCTTTTCAGTGATACCTGAGGGTTTCCAGTTTACAGACCACATTTCCCAGTCCAATGGAGAGCTGCTGCACCCCTGAATCTTCAATGTCGTTGTCGCTCAGGTCCAGCACTTGGAGATGTGATGAGGGACAGCTCAGGACTGAAGCCAGCTTTTCACAGCATCCATGGGTCAGACTGCATCGCTTCAGCCTGAAGGGACAACACAACATATCCCCTTGCAATATCAAGACATTAAATATAACAATCTCCCAAACTACAACACCACAGAAGGTACCTGAAGCGTTTAAAGACTCTATTTGTCCGTTGTTTATTACTAAAGAAACACGACAATGCATAAAAGGCTCCGTTCCCTCACGTTATGGCTCCGTAGCAGACGTTTTTATAAAAATAGGCTAACGATTGTCTCATAACCACGCGACTTACCGTCGCATAGTCGACAAATCACCGTATTGTCGGAGAAGCTCGCTGACAGATTGGACTTCCATCAGCTGTTTAGGTTTAGTTACTAGGGATGAGCCGAGTATTCGGCTGAAACGAGTATCCGGTACAGATAAAGCACTTTTGCCGAGTACAAGTATTATACGAGTAATACGAGTCAATATCTGTACTCCCCCCCCCGCCCCCTCTCTCTCTTTATCTCTCTCTCTGTGTCTCTCTCTTACTCACACACACTCACCTGGTGTGTAAATAAAAAATAAATAAAAAAAGAACCAAAACCAAAAAAAATCACACTGATCATAAAAAAATTAAAAGTTAAAAAAAGAAAATTATATTGAGTATGTAAAACTCTTGTTCATTACATTTTACTTCATAATTGCAACCGCATGTGTTGTATTCGTTGTTGCAAAACTTGTTCTGTATATAGTTTGTTTGTTACCATGACAACACCATTGATCTGAAGCTCGATGCTGTCATGTAAATAGTTTTCTAATCAGCAATAAAAATAACAATTTATGATCAACCCATATCAACTGCATGCTTAAAATAACATACTGGTTAAAGCCCCGCCCATTTCAAGACAACCCAACCCACTTCCGGGTTAAATTCTGTCCACTTCAGGGTTAGGCCCCGCCCAGTCCGAGTACAGATACGGATACACATAATTCATGTGGTAAACAGATACAGATACAGATAATGCTGTACTCGCTCATCCCTATTAGTTACTAATGTTAACTAGCATGTTAGTTAGCAGTAATTAGCCTGTGCCTCACCTCAGGGTCTTCAGTCTGCAGTGTGGGCTTTGGAGTCCAGCACAGAGAGACTCGATTCCTGAGTCTTGTAAGATGTTGTCACTTGCGTTTAAGTGAATCAGCTCATTAGAGCTTGAGCTGAAAGCTTCTGACAGCTTCTGACAGCAGTCTGCAGTGAGGTTACAACCATTCAACCTGATAAATAGAAAGACACAGTAAATTTGTTATAACAAATTCTCCGGATTAAGACATGGGATCAAGACATCCAGTGATAAAGATACTTGCTTTGCCGATCTGGATGCTTTGATGGCTGGTAGGAGCTTTAAAAAGCCGTCTTCTGTTCTGGAGTATTTCTTGAGGTCGATCTCCTCTGGCTTCTCTGGTGAGGTCAGCAACGCAAAGACCAGAGCCGCCCACCAAGCTGCCGAGCGTTTGTCCATTGCCAAGTCATGGTCTGAGTCCACGTAGCTCTGGATCTTCTCCACCAGGACGTGTTCATTTAACTCATTCAGACAGTGGAAGAGATTGCTGTACCTCTCTGAGTGATGAGTCTGATTTATTTTCTCCTTGATGTATTCGATGGTTTCCTCCTGACTTTGGGTGTCGCAGGTTTCTACCTTAATGTTCAGGCCTCTGAGCAGACCCTGACTGGATTCCAGAGAGAGTCCGAGAAGGAAACGCAGGAAGAGATCCAGGTGGCCGTTGTCACTTTTTAAGGCTCTGTCCACTGCAGCTTTGTGCAGTTCGGATACAGGCTTGGCGTCTACCTGTCCAGGTACTTCAGTCATCAGGTTTACTCCATCAGCCTTGTACATCACGTGGACGTACAAAGCTGCAAGAAACTCTTGGACAGACAGATGCACAAAGGAGAAGACTTTATGCTGCATCCAGGACTCTTCCCTAAAGACTTGAGTGCAAACTCCTGAGTAGATAGTCGCGTCTTTCACATCAATACCACAGTCTGTTAGATCGTCCTCATAGAAGATCAGGTTGCCTTTCTCCAGCTGCTGGAAGGCCAGCTTCCCCAGTGCCATGATCACCTGGTTATTCCCTCGGGAGTCCACTTGTTGCTCTTTGTCGTACTTGACATTAATCTGTTTTGTCTGATGTGCCAGAAAGTGGATGTACATCTGAGTTAAAGTCTTTGGCATTTTTCCTCCGCCTGCTTCGGCACACTTTTCTCCAAGGACGATAGAGGAAATCCAGCAAAACACCGGCATGTGGCACATGATGTACAGACTTCTAGTCGACTTGATGTTTGCAATAACTCTTCTGGCTAAGTTTTCATCATCGATTTTCTTGCTGAAGTACTGCTCCTTCTGTTGGTTGTTGAAGCCTCGTATCTCAGTCACCCGGTCAATATACTGTGGAGGGAGGCAGTTTGAGGCAGCAGGCCGAGTAGTTATCCAAAGTTTAGCATTTGGTAGCAGGTGACCTGCAATGAGGTTTGTCAGGAGCACATCCACGGAGGCGGACTGTGTAGCTTTATAACATCTTTCATTTCCCTTGAAATCCAGAGGGAGTCTGCACTCATCGAGACCATCCAGTAGGAACATAACGTTGTACATCTGTAGGTCTTCGATTCCAGATTCCTTCAGGCCTGGAGAGAAGTAATTCAGGAGCTCCATCAAGCTTCTTGTTTCATTTTTGAGAAAGTTTAGTTCCCTTAAAGGAAGTGAAAACAGCAGCTGGATGTCTTGATTGGCCTTCTCCTCTGACCAGTCCAGCACGAACTTCTGTGCCAGCACAGTTTTGCCGATGCCTGCTATCCCCTTTGTGAGCACCGTTCGGATTGGTTTGTCCAGTTGGTTGGGATTGGCCTTGAAGATGTCCTCACACTTGATCAGAGTCTCAGCAGAATTCAGACGCCTGTTGAACGCTGCCTCAATTTGTCGCACTTCATGTTCAATGTTGACTTCTCTACAGTCCCCATCTATCAGGTAGAGCTTTGTATAAATCTTTCTAAGAGGCACAGGCCACTTCTGCGTCTCTTCCAATATGCAGTCATTTTTCTCCTTCAAGTAAGGTTTTATTTTCTGTTGGTACACGACAAGTTCTCCATAATGACCTAACAGCAGAGAAATGTGTAACATCAATAACAAAAATAACAACAATTCATATGCTTTTCTCTCGTTACTCTTTACACCAGGTCTGAGGAGGATGTAATGCTCATTACTTGAACCAGCGACCCTCAGGTTCCCAACCCAACTCCCTACGGACTGAGCTACTGCCCCCCTTAGAGAATCATGCTCGTTACATTTCAGTATCAGCAGGAAGTTGGCTCAATTGTACTTTTAGCATAATGCTAATGTTAGCATGCTAACATAAGAATTTTAGCTAGCATAACATCAGATGTCATTGCAATTCATCTAATAAATAAAGTAGGTCAAAGTTAACAAATTGGTAAAGAAAAAACTTTAGAAAAAAGCGTAGATTAATAACATTTATTAACCCTCCTGTTGTCTTCTGGGCAAATTTGAACCATTTTCAAAAATTATTCTGTATCACAAATTTGGGTTTCTTTCAAACAAACTGTCCAAAAAATAACGTTCTTCACGAGTAATATAAATGGTCAGTTCGCTACATTTATTTGATTTTATGGCAATTGAAGAATTCTTTTTGTATATTTTGAGAGAAGTGACAAAAATGTCCCAAAAAGCGCAGAAAATAGGAAAGCAGTAAAAGTGTCTTCAGTTTTGAATTTTGACCAAGAAAAACTAAAAGTTGCATGGTCGACGGGAAGACAACACAAGGGTTAGCACAACAGTGAGCAGCTACAACCTCCTAACACAATGAAGTAACATGCAGTCTCTTACTTTGCTCGAGTGTGAGAACATGTTCATCCGCCTTCATAGCCCTCAAGATATGGAGAGCAATCTTCAGAGCTGCTTCACTTGTTTCATCATCAAACTCGATCGGCCGATCATCGAGCACGTACTCCTGCTCGTCGAAGAGCTGCTCGTCTTCGTCAAACAAGTCTTTGTGTTTTTCAGAAAGGACATTCTTATGTATCACCAGAGCTTGCCTTACGAAAGCCATGACTTTAGACTCAAACACCTGACAAAGACCATGAAATTACGTTAGCTACCGTCTACTGTACCATAAATAACACGTTTTAGTAAATCTGCAATTATTAGTTGATTATTTAAGGGATGTTTAGCAGATTTTAATGCAGCTCTGTGTAATCTTTGTTTGGGCATTTAGATAAAAACAACTGCCCACACAAATATGACACAGAGCTGCATATAAATCAGCAAACTATCTCTTTAAATATCTGCCTACCATCAGGATGTCCTGCTTCCGCCGAGGGCCTGATGTGGTCTGGCCACTAAAAAAAAAAAAAAAAAAAAAGGTATATAGTAACCAAAAAGCATGTTCTATTAAAGCATTCATTAGTTAGTGCTGTCCAATTCTACCTATTGCACAATGAAAATGAAAACAGTGAAATTCGTCTTTACTTCCAATTTTAAGGTGTATGAGTAAATGGTTTAATTTATGCCTAGCAGACACCGTATGTCTATAATTGTTTTAAATGAGTTTATTGGTGTCTTTGTAAGATTTTAAACACTTTCCCAACTTTTGCCTACTGTTTGGCCAACAATACACATTTTTGTTGCTTTTCATTTATCTATTGAACACATCACGTCCATTGTGTAAATCTTATTTACAGAGTCATTAGCTAATATGTTATAATATACTCTGTAAATTATAGAGTGTGGTCTAGACCTGCTCTATCTGTAAAGTGTCTCAAGATAACTCCTGTTATGATCTCATATTATGAATAAAATTGAATTGGTATCAATTGAAAAATGAATTTAATTGTTTACCATAGAACATTTCAAACCAAAGATATTAAAGCTAAATATCAGAATCTTTAAATGTTAGTGTTGGGAAATCTTCCCCAGTATAATACAGTATATAATCTGATATTAATGATCATTTACCGTGTCTGTGGAGGTCTGGGTTCAGCGTGTAAATTTGGAGGATATTCTCTGGATCGGTCAGTCTCTGCAGACATTGAACTGACATTTGAAGACGCTGATGTTTCCTGACGTTCACCCTTTTTCTTGACTTTAGTAGATCTGTGAAGATAAATTACAACATAGACACAAAAGATGTTTTGATAATCAACGTTAATCTGCAGGAATTATCTCTAATACTAATTTGGTCGTCAGACAAAGAACATTTCAAACCCAAACTATGAAAGATAAATATCAGAATCTTTAAATGTTAGTCTTGGGAAATCTTCCCCAGTATAATACATGATGTTGAGTATATAATCTGATATTAATGATCATTTACCGTGTCTGTGGAGGTCTGGGATCAGCGTGTAAATTTGGAGGATATTCTCTGGAGCGGTCAGTCTCTGCAGACATTGAACTGACATTTGAAGACGCTTTTCCTCTCTTACTCATCTTCTCGTCTTCAGTGAATCTGGAAAGATCGGTTATAAGGTAGGTAGGTAGGTAGGTAGATGGAAAGGTAGGTGCAGATTATAACAGATGTTACACTGCAGATTATAACATGTTACACTACAGATTATAACATGTTACACTACAGATTATAACATGTTACACTACAGATTATAACATGTTACACTGCAGATTATAACATGTTACACTGCAGATTATAACATGTGACACTGCAGATTATAACATGTTACACTACAGATTATAACATGTTACACTGCAGATTATAACATGTTACAATGCAGATTATAACATGTTACAATCCAGATTATAACGGATGTTACACTGCAGATTATAACCGATGTTACAATCCAGATTATAACAGATGTTACAATCCAGATTATAATAGATGTTACACTGCAGATTATAACATGTTACACTGCAGATTATAACAGATGTTACACTGCAGATTATAACATGTTACACTGCAGATTATAACATGTTACACTACAGATTATAAAATGTTACAATGCAGATTATAACAGATGTTACAATGCAGATTATAACAGATGTTACACTGCAGATTATAACATGTTACAATGCAGATTATAACAGATGCTACACTGCAGATTATAACATGTTACAATGCAGATTATAACAGATGTTACACTGCAGATTATAACATGTTACACTGCAGATTATAACAGATGTTACACACGTAGAGCAATGATTTATCAGAAATCGCATTGAATCAAAAACAAAACAACTAATTTATCTGCAGCGAACAACTCAAACCAAAACTATTAAAGCTTTAATCTTTAATTGATGGTGCTAGTGTTAGGATTGAGTATATAATCTGACAGCACTGATAATCTCACCTTGGTTCATAAAGGTCTGGGTTCAATGTCAGAAGTCAAGAGGACATTCCTTGGATTATGTTCTCCACCTGACAAAGACAATGAAGCCCTTTAATTAAACTGGGTTAGCCCTTCGTCATCAATCCCTTTTATTTTGAAGTAACAGTGTCCCTACGATGTACAATACAACTCGTGTCTTTGGTTGACGAAATAAAAGGAGAGATGTGTTGGTATAAATTAGAGAAATATCAGGGATCAACCTGCATCCAGTACAAGCTGTTCTCATACGGACGATGGACAGCGGCTGTCAGCATCTGAAGCCCCTCGGCTTTAGATGCGGAGAGCGTACCGGGGAGAGCAGCATGTAGACGACGGGGTTAGCGAGTAGACTGTGAGGGGGAAATCACCCAGGAGAGCGGGGTTTGTGTCCCGCATGTGTCCTTAACCGTCCCGTTATTCCCCATGAGGACTGTAAGCCCACCCACGAGCTTTTCCTTAACCCAAAACCGTTAAAAAGGACTTGGGACCAAGTGCTTTTAGATATTAGATTAGATTCAACTTTATTGTCATTTTACAGGTACAAGGCAACGAGATGCAGTTTGGGTCTAACCAGACGTGCAATAGCAGTAAGGGCAGGATATACACTGGTCCCATGAGTGCAGGACATGGATATGTACTGAATAAATATAGAAATAAACACTATTATAAACATAATTTGTCCTATGAATATAATATATAGATAACTAGTATTGTGACCAAGATTTACAGATACAGATATGTAGATATGACACTAAATGGAGGTTTTTAGCGTCAAACACAACGCTAACAACCAAGTGTCTATATTTTACGAGATGGGAGTGAGAATCTGTTAACACATCTGCTCATTGGGTCCTGCTGTTAACTACTTACAAAATAATCAATTATGCAGATTATTAAATACCTTCAGGGTGTCCTGGTTGCTTGAAGTAGACTGGCCACTGTAAAAAAAAAATTATATTTATAAGATGGTAACCAAAAAAACACTTTCTATCAAAGCATGCATTAGTTTTGTGTACCTGTATATCACAATATCATTGTGCACCTATTGCATAATGAAATTAATCAAATAAATGGACGTCATTAGGCATGTTTAAGGGGGCTGAAGCTACCCCAAAATGTTCCTAAGCCCCCCAAATAATAAGAAAAATAATAATTACATATATTCTTTTTACAGTGCATCTTCCTTCACCATGTGTTGGTGTTGTTGTACACTGCAGTCTATTTTATTTTTATTTCACGATCTGTTCGACCATGTTGATGTCTATGATGACGTTTCAGAGACAGGCCGCGTGCACGGTAACGGTGTGTGGACGAGCGAGGTAGAGAGTTACTGAGAGAGAGAGAGAGAGAGAGAGAGAGACAGAGAGGGGGAGGAGAGAGAGAGAGAGAGAGAGAGAGAGAGCGCCAGGCAGCATTAAAACAAAGCAGGAAATCAGAGAAATAAAATGTTTTCGCCGATTTATCACTGGAAACGTAACTTTAGCAAGTATCTCACTATCATTAACGTTATCCAAATTCATAATTAGAAACGACAAATAATATATCCAGCTACAAAAAAAGCCGGAAAGTCGAAAGTTAGAAAGACTCAAGTACAAAGAGTCAGTGGCTATATGAAGATGATACACCGCCTGGTCTCTTCTCATGGTTTTAACTGGCAGCTTTAATGCTGCAGACCGCTGTGTTGCAGCCATAGACTGTTAATATATAGACTGTTAATATACAACCATAGACTGTTAATATATAGACTGTTAATATACAACCATAGACTGTTAATATATAGACTGTTAATATACAACCATAGACTGTTAATATATAGACTGTTAATATACAACCATAGACTGTTAATATATAGACTGTTAATATACAACCATAGACTGTTAATATATAGACTGTTAATATACAACCATAGACTGTTAATATATAGACTGTTAATATACAACCATAGACTGTTAATATATAGACTGTTAATATACAACCATAGACTGTTAATATATAGACTGTTAATATACAACCATAGACTGTTAATATATAGACTGTTAATATACAACCATAGACTGTTAATATATAGACTGTTAATATACAACCATAGACTGTTAATATACAACCATAGACTGTTAATATATAGACTGTTAATATACAACCATAGACTGTTAATATATAGACTGTTAATATACAACCACAGACTGTTGATATATAGACTGTTAATATATAGACTGTTAATATACAACCATAGACTGTTGATATATAGACTGTTAATATACAACCATAGACTGTTGATATATAGACTGTTAATATACAACCATAGACTGTTAATATATAGACTGTTAATATACAACCATAGACTGTTAATATATAGACTGTTGATATACAACCATAGACTGTTAATATACAACCATAGACTGTTAATATATAGACTGTTAATATATAGACTGTTAATATACAACCATAGACTGTTAATATACAACCATAGACTGTTAATATATAGACTGTTGATATACAACCATAGACTGTTAATATACAACCATAGACTGTTAATATATAGACTGTTAATATATAGACTGTTGATATACAACCATAGACTGTTAATATACAACCATAGACTGTTAATATATAGACTGTTGATATACAACCATAGACTGTTAATATACAACCATAGACTGTTAATATATAGACTGTTAATATACAACCATAGACTGTTAATATACAACCATAGACTGTTAATATATAGACTGTTAATATACAACCATAGACTGTTAATATACAACCATAGACTGTTAATATATAGACTGTTGATATACAACCATAGGCTGTTAATATACAACCATAGACTGTTAATATACAACCATAGACTGTTAATATATAGACTGTTAATATACAACCATAGACTGTTAATATACAACCATAGACTGTTAATATACAACCATAGACTGTTAATATACAACCATAGACTGTTAATATATAGACTGTTAATATACAACCATAGACTGTTAATATACAACCATAGACTGTTAATATATAGACTGTTGATATACAACCATAGACTGTTAATATACAACCATAGACTGTTAATATATAGACTGTTAATATACAACCATAGACTGTTAATATATAGACTGTTAATATACAACCATAGACTGTTGATATACAACCATAGACTGTTAATATATAGACTGTTAATATACAACCATAGACTGTTAATATATAGACTGTTAATATACAACCATAGACTGTTGATATATAGACTGTTGATATATAGACTGTTAATATACAACCATAGACTGTTAATATATAGACTGTTAATATACATCCATAGACTGTTAATATACAACCATAGACTGTTAATATATAGACTGTTAATATACAACCATAGACTGTTGATATATAGACTGTTAATATACAACCATAGACTGTTAATATACAACCATAGACTGTTAATATACAACCATAGACTGTTAATATACAACCATAGACTGTTAATATATAGACTGTTAATATACAACCATAGACTGTTAATATATAGACTGTTGATATCCAGTCCGCACCATACACTTTATAATATACATTTATGTTAATATACAACCATAGACTGTTAATATACAACCATAGACTGTTAATATATAGACTGTTAATATACAACCATAGACTGTTAATATATAGACTGTTAATATACAACCATAGACTGTTAATATACAACCATAAGGCCTGTTCACACCGGGACGAATTTCGCGCGCGATATTCGCCGACGTTTAACGCGTCGTGACTAAACAAAGGGCGTCAATGAGAGTGTGCACACCGACGCGAAAATCGCCCGCGTAAAAGCGTCATTTTTAAAAAAAAACGCCTCGGGTTCGTTTTTTTTTTTTTTTGGTTTGACGTCACGTCAAAAACTATCCGACCAATGAAATCGGCCCTTTTGCTCACGTGTCTTGTGCTTCTGAAGTTACACTAAAACACAACTTGGAGCTCAAGCACAAAACGGTCTTACCGAGCACACCAACGAAGAAGACATATATACGCCACCGTCATCACTGCCACAAGACGAGGAAGAGGCAAAGCACGATGTCCAAAATAAATGTTGAGCTGCTGGTCTCCTTGGTTACGGAACATAAAGAGCTATATCTGATTTAGAAGAAATGTTCTAAATACTTGCTCTCTTCTTCTCTGCTCTTCTTCTGAGTTATATTAGTATCAGAAGCGCAAAGTTGCGCATAGCCACCCTATGTGGGGTATTTCTGTTTTACATTAAGCGCCATCTAGTGACAGATAATGAATTTGCATGTTCATTCGGCTCATCGTCATATTAAAATCGCTTGGGTGTGAACACAAAAATCGGCCGAAAAATTGACGAATAACGCCGGCGATATTGCTTCTTATATTCCCCATAGACTGTTAATATTATAGACGGGCCTATAGACTGTTAATATATAGACTGTTAATATACAACCATAGACTGTTAATATATAGACTGTTAATATACAACCATAGACTGTTAATATATAGACTGTTAATATACAACCATAGACTGTTGATATATAGACTGTTAATATACAACCATAGACTGTTAATATACAACCATAGACTGTTAATATATAGACTGTTAATATACAACCATAGACTGTTAATATATAGACTGTTAATATACAACCATAGACTGTTAATATATAGACTGTTAATATACAACCATAGACTGTTAATATATAGACTGTTAATATACAACCATAGACTGTTGATATATAGACTGTTAATATACAACCATAGACTGTTAATATACAACCATAGACTGTTAATATACAACCATAGACTGTTAATATATAGACTGTTAATATACAACCATAGACTGTTAATATATAGACTGTTAATATACAACCATAGACTGTTAATATATAGACTGTTGATATCCAGTCCGCACCATACACTTTATAATATACATTTATGTCTATTCTTCCTTTTAAAAGAATGAGCTTGATCCTCAGATGTCACACTCCCCTCAATAACATACTTTTAAAGCCACATCTATAGATATTTAGTGTTTTATTTTCATGCATCAGCTTGTTACGTAAACCTTAACCCAGTAGGTGGAGCATGCGTACCAGATGCTCCTGATAATAACTTGCAGAACAGCACCGTCCAGTCGGTCTATTTCCTCTCCTTCTTTTCTTAGTTAAGTCCAGTAGGCCTCGGTGTTCTTACAACACGGACATTTGTCAATCTACAGCTGTGTGAAAAGAGTTTGAGGGAGAAAATCGATCAAAAACCAAACCCATAACGCAGCATTAGAAAACAAAACAAAGCAATGGTGCAAATGTATGTATCTAAGATTATGCAAAGAAATACAGAAAGGATCAACCAAATATCCAACATGAAGTCAAACACACCAACCTTCTGCTGTACATTTAATACTAAAATACAAAAAATATAAATATCTCGTGGTGTGCAGTGTAACTCACCAGTTAGGCTCCGGATCAACGCCTCGCCCTGTCGCTGTTAAACTGACGCAGTAAAAAACGCTTCATACTTTCACTTTCACCCTGCAGGGCGGGGTGTCTATGGAGGGAAATATGGCGCAACATGTGAGAGCGCGTATAGATGCGATGTGAGCACTTGTAGAATATGATTTGAGAGCTTGTAGAAAAATATCTGTACTCGTGTTTTTTTTTTCTTCCACTTAAGTCACTTTTCCAGAACAACCACAACTCAGTGATTCCAACCTCTGGAGTCTGTCGCTGCAGCTTCTTACATTATATTATATTATATTATATTATATATTATAACCTCTGGAGTCTGTCGCTGCAGCTTCTTACATTATATTATATTATATTATATTATATATTATATTATATATTATAACCTCTGGAGTCTGTCGCTGCAGCTTCTTATATTATATTATATTATATTATATTATATTATATTATATTATAACCTCTGGAGTCTGTCGCTGCAGCTTCTTATATTATATTATATTATATTATATTATATTATATTATATTATATTATATTATATTATATTATATTATAACCTCTGGAGTCTGTCGCTGCAGCTTCTTACATTATATTATATTATATTATATTATATTATATTATATTATATTATTATATATTATAACCTCTGGAGTCTGTCGCTGCAGCTTCTTACATTATATTATATTATATTATATTATATTATATTATATTATATTATATATTATATTATAACCTCTGGAGTCTGTCACTGCAGCTTATTATATTATATTATATTATATTATATATTATATTATAACCTCTGGAATCTGTCGCTGCAGCTTCTTACATTATATTATATTATATTTTATATTATATTATAACCTCTGGAGTCTGTTGCCGCAGCTACACATATTATATTATATTATATTATATATTATAACCTCTGGTAAATATTTCATAAAATATGAAAACGGCCAAAAAACTACAAAAACATCTGAAAGATTATCAAAATAACCGCAGTTTAAAATTATTTAAGACCTAAAAATACTTCAGCTAATTTAAGATTTTTTAAGAACATTAAGAAGGAAATTTAAGACCTTTGTGTAAAAAACAAAAAATTAAAATTAAAATGTATTTAGGGAGTCAAAAGAAGACAAAAACATCAGAAAAAGCAACAAAAACAACCATTTTATTTTTTGGAAAAATGAACAAAAATATAAGAAAAAACACTAAAAGGTCAAAATAAATCTTCAAAAAAAAAAAAGACAAAAACATTAGAAAAAAACAACAAAAAATTTACAAAAAAATACAAAAAAAATAAAATAAAATAAAAATCTATTTAGGGAGTCAAGACAAAAACAATGGAAAAAGTCACAAATATGTAAGAAATGGACAATGGAAACATTCAAAATTCTATTAAAAAATACCCAATAAAGTTAATTTTTTATCACTATTTTGATGCTTTTTGCGCTTTTTTAACCCTCGTGTTGTCTTCCTGTCGACCTCGCAACTTTTTGATTTCGTGGATCTAAATTTAACCCTCCTGTTGTCCTCCTTTAAAAAGCATCTATATCTGAAATATGAGTTTCTTTTTAACCAAATTACCATAAAAAATGGATTGGATTCCTTCCAACGCTCTTTATAAATACAACTGATCACTTTCATTCCTCTGATCTTAACTATTAGTCAAAATAATTCATAATTTCTGCTTTTTTAACTCAAATATTAGGTATGATTCTATATAAATGAGAGTTATTGACCATGAATTCCAGAAAGTAGTAAAGCTACACCACTGATCTAGACTACACCACTGATCTAGACTACACCACTGATCTAGACTACACCACTGATCTAGACTACACCACTGACCTAGACTACACCACTGATCTAGACTACACCACTGATCTAGACTACACCACTGATCTAGACTACACCACTGATCTAGACTACACCACAGATCTAGACTACACCACTGATCTAGACTCCTAGACTACACCCTGCACTACACCACTGATCTAGACTACACCACCCGGTGCGCTTTAGGACAGATTTTAAGATTTTATTGATTGTTTTCAAGGCCTTAAACGGCCTCGCCCCGGAGTATTTGTCTGGGATTAAGTAATTTGACAATTTAATATTACCTAAACATTTTCATTAAATCTAAGTAGGTTCACTTTAACCCTCGTATTGTATTCAGGTCAAATTGACCCATTTCTAATTTTTAGAAGAATAAAAATGGTCCAAGTTCCATGTTTTCTACCTGAAATCAGCGTCCTCTCCTTATTTCCTGTGATAAACATGTATTCCTGACTCAGAACATTATTCTGGATATGACACTTATGTTGTTTCCATAGTGGATTTTTAACATGAATTATAACCTTATGATAAAAAACTAACCCCACTTCCATGTTTAATTGTGTTCTAGTAGAGACTGATGCATTCCCTAAACATAGATGTTATCTCAGCTGTTGGAAATTGAGATTAAGACAATATTTGTTAATAGATTATGAAGATAAATTTACGAGGGTTAAATAAGCTTGTTAGTCATGTTGATTGTACTTAAATAACTGAGTTGGTCTGACTATAAAAGAATCACAGACTTTACTCAAAAATGGCTGAGTTGGAACTACTTAAAAAGTCCATGCAAATTGTTACCTTCATTATTTTAAGTTGAGACACTATAATATTTTTTAGAGAGTGGCTCTGCAAAGATAAATTACAATATAGACACAAAAGATGTTTGATAATCAACATTAATATGCAGGAATTCTCTCTAATATTAATTTGGTCTTCAGACAAAGCTATGAAAGATAATCTCACCGGGTCTGTGGAGTACCGGGTTCAGGGTTTAAGTCTGGAGGATACTCTCTGGAGCGGTCTGTCTCTGCAGACATTAAACTGAAACTGACATTTCAATTCAATTTTATTTACAGTATCAATTCATAACAAGAGTTATCTGGAGACCCTTTACAGATAGAGCAGGTCTAGACCACACTCCAGAATTTACAGATAGAGCAGGTCTAGACCACACTCCAGAATTTACAGATAGAGCAGGTCTAGACCACACTCCAGAATCTACAAGGACCCAACAGGTCTAGTAGTTTCCTCCAGAGCAAGCAACAGGGCGACAGTGGCGAGGAAAAACTCCCTTTAGGCAGAAACCTGGGACAGACCCAGACCCAGACCCAGACCCAGGTTCTTGGTAGGTGGTGTCTGATGGGCCCGGTTGGGAGGGTGCACAGCGGAAAGGAGAGTGGCACATTTGAAGACGCTGATCCTCTTATCTGATACTCATCTTCCAGTCTTCAGTCAATCTGGAAAGATCGGTTACAATGCAGATTATAACAGATGTTACGATGCAGATTATAACAGATGTTACACTGCAGATTATAACAGATATTACACTGCAGATTATAACAGATGTTACAATGCAGATTATAACAGATGTTACAATGCAGATTATAACAGATGTTACACTGCAGATTATAACAGATATTACACTGCAGATTATAACAGATATTACACTGCAGATTATAACAGATGTTACAATGCAGATTATAACAGATGTTATACTGCAGATTATAAAATGTTACAAACCAGATTATAACATGTTACACTGCAGATTATAACAGATGTTACAATGCAGATTATAACAGATGTTACAATGCAGATTATAACAGATGTTACAATGCAGATTATAACAGATGTTACACTGCAGATTATAACAGATGTTACACTGCAGATTATAACAGATGTTACACTCGTACAACAATGATTTATCAGGAATTGCATTGAATCAAAACAAAACTACATTTATCTGCAGAGAACATATCAAACCAAAACTATTAAAACTTTAATCTTTAATTGATGGTGCCAGTGTTAGGATCGAGTATATAATCTGACAGTACTGATAATCTCACCTTGGTTCATAAAGGTCTGGGTTCAGTGTCTGAAGTCAGGAGGACATTCGCCGGATTGAGTTCTCCCAATCGTACATTCAGATCGAGGCACCTGACAAACACAATGAAACCCTTTGAATAAACGCTGAGGTGTTATCATACATCAGTTTCATGTTGCCTGAGGGTGAAGTCCTACGTCACCACTTTTACCTCCATCTCACGTCTTTAACATGTGCAAAATGCTGCTGCTCGCTTTTTAACAAACACATGTAGACGTGCACACATCGCTCCCGTTCTCTACACCCTGCACGGGCTCCCGGTGTGTTTTAGAACAGATTTTAAGATTTGATTGTTGGTTTTTATGGTTTTAAATGGATTTGTCTGAAATTTTAACTTTGCAGGAGAACAACCGGTCGTTGGTCTTCAAATCAACTGGTTTTAGAAGTCCAGTCCATTTGTGTCTTTGGTTGACGAAATAAAAGGTGAGATGTGTTGGTATAAATTAGAGAAATATCAGGGATCAACCTGCATCCAGTACAAGCTGTTCTCATACGGACGATGGACAGCGGCGGTCAGCATCTGAAGCCCCTCGGCTTTAGGGTCAAACACAGGAGTTTCACCCAGGAGAGCGGGGTGAGAGTCCCACGTGTCAACAACCACAAAGACGTCCATATTTTACGAGATGGGAGTGAGAATCTGTTAACACATCTGCTCATTGGGTCCTGCTGTTAACTACTTACAAAATATCAATTATGCAGATTATTAAATACCTTCAGGGTGTCCTGGTTGCTTGCAGTAGACTGGCCACTGTAAAAAATAATCAAAGCATGCATTAGTTGTGTGTTCCTGTATAAGCTCAATATCATCGTGCACCTATTGCACAATGAAATTAATCAAATAAATCTTACTCAGTATCAAACATGATGATGAGTTTAAAATCTGACAGTCACAATCATCGTTACCGTGTTTGTGAAGGTTTGGGTTCAGCGTGAAAGTTTGGACGTCTTCTTTCGGCGCTTGAAAACTCGTAATCCATTAAAAGGTCCCACATAGACTCAGATCCACTCATCTTCTCGTCTTCAGTGAATCTGGAAAGATCGGTTACAATGCAGATTATAACAGATGTTATAATGCAGATTATAACATGTTACAATGCAGATTATAACAGATGTTACACTGCAGATTATAACAGATGTTACACTGCAGAGATTATTAAACATGTTACACTGCAGATTATAACAGATGTTACACTGCAGATTATAACAGATGTTACACTGCAGATTATAACAGATGTTACACTGCAGATTATAACAGATGTTATAATGCAGATTATAACAGATGTTATAATGCAGATTATAACATGTTACACTGCAGATTATAACAGATGTTACACTGCAGATTATAACATGTTACAATGCAGATGTTACACTGCAGATTATAACAGATGTTACAATGCAGATTATAACAGATGTTATAATGCAGATTATAACAGATGTTACACTGCAGATTATAACAGATGTTACACTGCAGATTATAACAGATGTTAACTGCAGATGTTACACTGCAGATTATAACATGTTACATGCAGATTATAACAGATGTTACAATGCAGATTATAACATGTTACAATGCAGATTTAACACTGCAGATTATAACAGATGTTACACTGCAGATTATAACAGATGTTATAATGCAGATTATAACATGTTACACTGCAGATTATAACAGATGTTACACTGCAGATTATAACATGTTACAATGCAGATTATAACAGATGTTACACTGCAGATTATAACAGATGTTACAATGCAGATTATAACAGATGTTACAATGCAGATTATAACAGATGTTACAATGCAGATTATAACAGATGTTACACTGCAGATTATAACAGATGTTACACTGCAGATTATAACAGATGTTACACTGCAGATTATAACATGTTACACTGCAGATTATAACAGATGTTACACTGCAGATTATAACATGTTACACTGCAGATTATAACAGATGTTACAATGCAGATTATAACAGATGTTAGTCTTCTTGAAAATATATTTTTATTTAGCTGGCTACCTATTATATAGGTATTAAAATTGTTAGTATGTAGAAAATAAAACACAACAACAATCTCAATATATAAAATGTTTTCTTGGACCTTGATGATCTTGTTCCTCAGATGTCACACTCCCCTCAATAACATGCTTTTAAATCCATTTACCTTCATAATACAGTACATGACATCTATATTTAGTGTTTTATTGTCATGCATCAGCTTGTTATTCTAACCCTATCCTGTAGGAGGAGCATACGTACCAGATGTTCCTGATAATAACCAGCGGGTCTAGTTCCTCTTCTTCTCTTCTCTTAAATCCAGTAGGCCTCGGTGTTCTTATAACATCAATCTACAGCTGTGGGAAACAGGTTTGAGAGGGGGGGGTCGATAAAAAACCAAACCCATAATGCAGCATTATTAAGGTATTAACCCCTGTGTTGTCCTCCCGGCTCAGAAATTTGACATTTTTGTCCTTTTTCAGTCTTTTTTTTTAGTTTTCACCAACACCACCATACTAGTTTTATACTTTTAGGAATCCATGGTCAATAACCTTCATATATATAGAATTATACCTAATATTAGAGTAAATAAAGCAGAAATTATGAATTATTTTGACTAATAGTTAAGATCAGAGGAATGAAAGAGATCAGTTGTATTTATAAAGAGAGTTGGAAGGAATCCAATCCATTTTTATGGTAATTTGGTTAAAAAAAACCTCATATTTCAGATATAGACGTTTTTTAAAGTCAGATTTGACCCGGGATAACAGGAGGGTTAAATTAGAGATCCATAAAATCAAAAAGTTGCGAGGTCGACGGGAAGACAACACAAGGTAGAAACTTCTGCAGACGCCATTTTGTTGTTTTCTGTTACTTTTGAAAGTGTAACTGATGAAATAAAATCTAA
>CM049376.1:1999486-2019486 GCA_026937815.1 Etheostoma perlongum
TGTACGTCTCTGTATATGTGTGTGTGTGTGTGTCTGTGTACGTCTCTGTATATATGTGTGTGTGTGTGTCTGTGTACGTCTCTGTATATATGTGTGTGTGTATGTGTCTGTGTACGTCTCTGTATATGTGTGTGTATGCGTCTCTGTATGTGTGTGTGTGTCTGTGTACGTCTCTGTATGTGTGTGTGTGTGTGTGTGTCTGTGTACGTCTCTGTATGTGTGTGTGTGTGTGTCTGTGTACGTCTCTGTATGTGTGTGTGTGTGTGTGTGTCTGTGTACGTCTCTGTATATGTGTGTGTGTGTGTGTGTCTGTGTACGTCTCTGTATATGTGTGTGTGTGTGTGTGTACTCACAGATTTAATGGTCTGTTTGATGTAGTCCTTCTTGCTGGCCAGGTCGTGGTCCGGGTAGGTGTCAAACACCTAGACAACACAAATGATTCATTTACTCATATTTCATACCTCCTCATGTAATAACACAGAGAGCCTTTATTATTACACTCACGGCCCATAAAAACAACAACAACAACAAACATGTGTGCAGACAGAGAGGACATACTGGGGGACATGAACTACAACTTCTTCTTCTTCAACCTAAAACTTAATCACAACTCATTATCTATTCAGCTAATAATCCATCAGCGTTTATCACATAAGGAGAAAATCATCAAGAGAAAATCAGATGAGACCGAACGTGTTTCCTTTGAGTCGATATTCATGAAATCACATCAAATTTTACTGTTTCCAGAAGACATTTTTCATTCAATATCACTTAATTCAGATAAAAACATGTGGATGGAAACAGAGCTGGTGTAGAGCAGAGCGAGGCCTACGGAGTAAAGGAGATAAATATTCTCTCTCTCTCTCTCTTACTCCCTCTCCTCTCTCTCTCTCTCTGTCTCTCTCTCATTAGGACAGGTGTTACATGTTGTATCTCTAGTTCTCATCTTAAAACAGCCAAGTTGTTTCTCCATCTTAAATCCATGTTGTCCAACCCCCCCTCTCTCTTACTCCCTGTCTCTCTCTCTCTCTCTTACTCCCTGTCTCCCTCTCTCTCTGTGTCTGTCTCCCCCTCTCTCTCTGTGTCTGTCTCCTCTCTCTCTCTGTGTGTCTGTCTCCCTGTCTCTCTGTGTCTGTCTCCCTCTCTTTCTCTGTGTCTGTCTCCCTCTCTCTCTGTCTGTGTCTGTGTCTGTGTCTGTCCCTCTCCCCTCTCTCTCTGTCTGTCTCCCTCTCCTCACACTGTGTCTGTCTCCCTCTCTCTCTCTGTGTCTGTCTCCCTCTCTCTCTGTCTGTCTCCCTCTCCTCACACTGTGTCTGTCTCCCTCTCTCTCTCTCTGTGTCTGTCTCTCTCTCTCTGTGTCTGTCTCCCTCTCTCTCTCTGTGTCTGTCTCCCTCTCTCTCTCTGTGTCTGTCTCCCTCTCTCTCTGTCTGTCTCCCTCTCCTCACACTGTGTCTGTCTCCCTCTCTCTCTCTGTGTCTGTCTCCCTCTCTCTCTGTCTGTCTCCCTCTCTCTCACACTGTGTCTGTCTCCCTCTCTCTCTCTCTGTGTCTGTCTCCCTCTCTCTCTCTGTGTCTGTCTCCCTCTCTGTCTCTCTCTCTGTGTCTGTCTCCCTCTCTCTCTCTATGTGTCTGTCTCCCTCTCCTCACACTGGGGGACATGAACTGCAACTTCTTCTTTGTTTTGTTGATATTCATGAAATTCCATCAAATTTTACTGTTTCCAGAAGACATTTTTCATTCAATATCACTTAATTCAGAAAAACCGTGTGGATGGAAACAGAGCCGGTGTTAACGGCTGAGTCGGAGAGCATCTCCTGTGTCAGTGCTGCGTGTGGAAACAGGAGGACGCCGTTTACCCTCTGGCACATCTGCTTCATGGTCATCTCCTCCAGGTTGGCCTCCTTCAGCAGACTCTGCACCGTCTCCTTCAGCTGCTTGTCCGTCGGCGCCTTCTTCACCATCTTGATGAGCGGCTCGTCGTCGTCCGAACTGTCCTCGACTGCAGGAGACAACAGACACAAACACAAAATGAGGGGACGCTTCGCTAAAAAGGCTCTTTAGTCGAGATGAAACCAGTATCCGGTACGGATAAAGCACTTTTTCCAAATACAAGTATTTGGTGTGGAAATAAAAAAAAATCTATAAAAAAGAACCAAAAACAAAACAAAAATCACACTGATCATAAAAAAATTAAAAGTTAAAAAAAGAAAGTTATATTTAGTAAGAAAACTCTTGTTCTTTATCATTTTACTTCATAATTGCCACCGCATGCGTTTTATTCGTTGTTGCAAAACTTGTTCTGTATATAAGTTTGTTTGTTACCATGACAACGCCATTGATCTGAAGCTCAATGCTGATGCTGTCATGTAAATAGTTTTCTAAATCAACATTAAATATAACAATTTATGATCAACCCATATCAACTGCATGCTTAAAATAACATAGAGGTTAATTCTTTTTGCCCATTTCAAGACAATTGACCCATTCCAGGTTAAGGCCTTTTGTTGTGAAGCCACTTTGTGTCTTTATCAGATACAGATACTTCATATGGTTAACAGATACTTCATATGGTTAACAGATACTTCATATGGTTAACAGATACAGATACTTCATATGGTTAACAGATACTTCATATGGTTAACAGATACAGATACTTCATATGGTTAACAGATACTTCATATGGTTAACAGATACAGATACTTCATATGGTTAACAGATACTTCATATGGTTAACAGATACTTCATATGGTTAACAGATACTTCATATGGTTAACAGATACTTCATATGGTTAACAGATACTTCATATGGTTAACAGATACAGATACTTCATATGGTTAACAGATACTTCATATGGTTAACAGATACAGATACTTCATATGGTTAACAGATACAGATACTGCTGTACTCGCTCATCACTACTCTTTAGCCAAACTCCAGACTTTTTTCCAGAAAAAAGTGTTAATTTTGTAATTTTTTGGAGGTTGGAGGACAACACAAGGGTTGATAAAGCTCAGCAGGTATCAATCAGGTAAATATTCAATTGTAAAATATTATCTGTAATTACCCGTGCAGCCCTGATTATTAGGACCTGACCTGTGTTTGTGTTTTTTCTGTTGCTGCTGCTGCTGTCGGCCTTCTTGGTTTTGGCGGCGGGTTTGGCTGGAGTCGATTTCTTCTTTTTGGGCTGTAAAACAAAACATCAGCTCAACAACAACAACAACAACAACAACACCACCACCACCACAATCTGACATTGTGACATCTGAGAGCTGAATGTTGCAAAGCTTTAAAGAAAAAACCAGAAGAATACTGCAAAAAACAACTAAAAAACGGCAAGAAACTCAGTGTAAATACTACTAATAATGCCCCAAACACTCTGGAATATGCTAAAAAAAATATTAACAAATACTATTAACTATTATGGGTGTAAATCACAATACATGATTATATAGATTCACACAATAATCACCTAAAAATCTAATAATTTAAATTATATACACACACACACAGGTCACACTTCTCGCCTCTGAGCTGCTTTCCCTTCAAATCTTCACCACTGGGAGCATTTAAAAACCATTTTTAAAACCATTTTAAAAACCTTTTTAAAACCATTTTAAAAACCTTTTTAAAACCATTTTAAAAACCTTTTTAAAACCATTTTAAAACCATTTTAAAACCATTTAAAAACCATTTAAAAACCAATTTTAAAACCATTTTAAAAACCTTTTTAAAACCATTTTAAAACCATTTTAAAACCATTTAAAAACCATTTTAAAACCATTTTAAAAACCTTTTTAAAACCATTTAAAAACCATTTTAAAACCATTTAAAAACCTTTTTAAAACCATTTTAAAAACCTTTTTAAAACCATTTTAAAAACCTTTTTAAAACCATTTTAAAACCATTTTAAAACCATTTTAAAACCATTTTAAAAACCTTTTTAAAACCATTTTAAAAACCTTTTTAAAACCATTTTAAAAACCTTTTTAAAACCATTTTAAAACCATTTTAAAACCATTTTAAAACCATTTAAAAACCATTTAAAACGTGTTTAAGGTTTTGGACTTGAGCTCTACCTTCTCCTCGGCTTCGCTGTCGGCGTCCGACTCCGACGCGTCCGAATCTTCCTTCTTCGCTCTCTTTTTAGGAGGAGCCGTCTTCTTCGCCGGCGTCCGCGGCCTCTTCGCCGGCGCCGACTTCTTGGGAGCGGACTTCCCTCGGCTGGACTTTGATTTGGGAGACTGGAACAAGATGGTTTTGGATTAAAAACCGAAATGCCGACTGAGTGAAAATAAGAAGGCAACCAGATAATTGATTAGCATCTCTTATTAGGAATCACAAAGAAACAGCTTAAAGCAGGGCTGTAGGACTCGAGTCCGGTCTCGGACTCGAGACCCTTTTTCTATGGTCTCAGACTTGTCTCGGGCTCGCTAGTATTTGGACTCTGGTCTGGCCCAATATGGCTTCTGGTCTGGACCGAGTCCAGGTGTCTTTATTATGTTGATAATAATATTGGAGGGAAAGGGAAACCCAAAATGATTGTCTTGATACTGTCATGCATAAGACCTTTTTTTCTGTCCTGGACTCGGCCTTGTCTTGGACTCGAACCTTTTTTGGACTCGGCCTTGACTTGGACTCGACTAAGGTGGTCTTGAGTACAGCCCTGCAGTGTAGTAACCTGTCATTTCCTACAATTCACAGTGCGTCATGTTTAATTAGAGAGTTGGATGCCACAGTTGGACTCGGTCTTGACTTGGACTCGATTAGTCCTGGTCTTGGACTCAACTAAGGTGGTCTTGACTACAGCCCTGGTTAAAGTGATCAATAAGCTTGGGACAGAATCATTTTAATAATTTGCTAATAAATAATCAAGCATACAGTGTTCATTCCGGGTCTTTTCATACTTAACACATGATGGGGGATATCAATGTCTTCTCAATGTCTTCAATGAGAACATGGATTTATTTTGGATTATAGGATTATGTTATAGTCCGTCTAATCCCTCGGAGGTCAGTCATCAACAAGCAAAGAGTTTTAGAAACTGATATAAAGAAGGAAATTGCAACGTAAATAAAGCGTTTCTCGTGAAGAAGAATCTGAACTCTGGGCGACTCCAGCGTCTCCCTACGGCGAACCACCATAGATGAAGAATGGGCGCCTGGGTGGCCTAGTGGCACATAGAGGCCCAGTCCTCGACGCAGAGGCCGCAGGTTCGGATCCAACCGGCTGCACTTTCCTGTCATTCCCCCCTCTCTGCGTTATGTGTAAGCTGTCACAATAAAAAGGCGTAAATGCCCCCAAAAAAACCCCAATAATTTATAAGTATAATAATAAATAATAAAAAACTAGATACAGCGTTCGAGGCTGAGCCCGGTTCCTTCCTATGAGAGTCAGTGGTTTCAAAGTAGGGGTGGGGGGGTATATTATATTTATTAAAATATTGAAATTTTTAGCCAATTTTAAATGACGTCCCCAAAAGGAAACTTTGTCAACATCTGTTTCATCTAAAAATATTTTTTTTTCTTATTTATTTCTCTGGTTGTTAAAATCACTTCAATGTTATTGCTGAAACATGGGACAAACTGACCAACACATGTATAATATATAATAAAATATATTATATATTAAATTATTAACCCTTGTGTTGTCTTCCCGTTAACCATGAAGTTGTCCTTCCAGGTCAAAATTGATTTTTTTCAATGTCTTTGTCATTTCTTTCTGATTTATTTGTCACTTTTTTCAATGTTTTTGTCGTTTTGTCTGATTTATTTGTCACTTTTTTCAATGTTTTTGTTGTTTTGTCTGATTTATTTGTCACCTTTTTCAATGTTTTTGTCGTTTTGTCTGATTTATTTGTCACTTTTTTCAATGTTTGTCGTTTTGTCTGATTTATTTGTCACTTTTTTCAATGTTTTTGTCGTTTTGTCTGATTTATTTGTCACCTTTTTCAATGTTTTTGTCGTTTTGTTGATTTATTTGTCACTTTTTTCAATGTTTTTTGTCGTTTTATTTGATTTATTTGTCACTTTTTTCAATGTTTTTGTCGTTTTGTCTGATTTATTTGTCACTTTTTTCAATGTTTTTGTTGTTTTGTCTGATTTATTTGTCACCTTTTTCAATGTTTTTGTCGTTTTGTCTGATTTATTTGTCACTTTTTTCAATGTTTTTGTTGTTTTGTCTGATTTATTTGTCACCTTTTTCAATGTTTTTGTCGTTTTGTCTGATTTATTTGTCACTTTTTTCAATGTTTTTTGTCGTTTTATTTGATTTATTTGTCACTTTTTTCAATGTTTTTGTCGTTTTGTCTGATTTATTTGTCACTTTTTTCAATGTTTTTGTTTTTGTCTGATTTATTTGTCACTTTTTTTCAATGTTTTTGTTGTTTTATTTGATTTATTTGTCACTTTTTCAATGTTTTTGTCGTTTTGTCTGATTTATTTGTCACTTTTTTCAATGTTTTTGTTGTTTTGTCTGATTTATTTGTCACTTTTTCAATGTTTTTATTTGTCTGATTTATTTGTCACTTTTTTCAATGTTTTTGTTGTTTTGTCTGATTTATTTGTCACCTTTTTTCAATGTTTTTGTCGTTTTGTCTGATTTATTTGTCACTTTTTTCAATGTTTTTGTTGTTTTGTCTGATTTATTTGTCACTTTTTTCCATGTTTTTGTCATTTCTTTCTGATTTGTCACTTTTTTCAATGTTTGTCGTTTTGTCTGATTTATTTGTCACTTTTTTCAATGTTTTCGTTGTTTTGTCTGATTTATTTGTCACCTTTTCAATGTTTTTGTCGTTTTGTCTGATTTATTTGTCACTTTTTTCAATGTTTTTGTCGTTTTGTCTGATTTATTTGTCACTTTTTTTTAATGTTTTTGTCGTTTTGTCTGATTTATTTGTCACTGTTTTCCATGTCATTTTTTGTCACTTTTTTTTTCTGATTTGTCACTTTTTTCAATGTTTTTGTCGTTTTGTCTGATTTATTTGTCACTTTTTCAATGTTTTTTCGTTTTGTCTGATTTATTTGTCTTTTTCAATGTCACTTTTTTTTGTCGTTTTGTGATTTATTTGTCACTTTTTCAATGTTTTTGTCGTTTTGTCTGATTTATTTGTCACTTTTTTCAATGTTTTTGTTGTTTTGTCTGATTTATTTGTCACTTTTTTCAATGTTTTTGTCGTTTTGTCTGATTTATTTGTCACTTTTTTCAATGTTTTTGTCGTTTTGTCTGATTTATTTGTCACTTTTTTCAATGTTTTTGTCGTTTTGTCTGATTTTTCAATGTTTTTTGTCGTCTGATTTATTTGTCACTTTTTTTTCAATGTTTTTGTCTGTTTTTTGATTTATTTGTCACCTTTTTCAATGTTTTTTTTTCAATGTTTTTGTCGTTTTTTGATTTATTTGTCACATTTGATTTATTTGTCACTTTTTTCAATGTTTTTGTTTTTGTCTGATTTATTTGTCACTTTTTCCAGCTTTTGGCGCTTTTAAAAAAAACCTGAGCTGGTTTAATAACAGGTTTTACACTTATTCTTGGAATTCATGGTCAACAAACCTCATTTATATCAAATTATACATACGTTTTTAGTTAAAAAGGCAGATATTATGAAATATTTTGAATAATAGATAAGATCAGAGGATGTTGAGACGGGTAGATGTCAAAGTTTAGTCCAAATACTGTTTTGAAAAATAATTCAAATTCTATAAGATTAAATAAAACACCAAAAAAATTCAATGAAAGTAATCATTAAAATTACCCAAAGAATGTTGTATGGAATCAAAAAAATCTTTTCAGATGAAACAGATGTTGAGAAGTTTCCTTTTGGGGACGTCATTTGAAAATTAGGAAAAAATTAGAAGTTGGAAAAAGGTAAAAAATTGCAATATTTATTGCAGAATATTGCAATATGTGTAAAAATCGCAACCCCCCCAATTCGAAATCTTCACAACCCCCTCTACTATAATTAGCACTTATTTTATTCCCTGATCAAACAAATTTGGTCAAAATTCTTTAAAAATCACAATTGAAATGTGTCCAAAACACAAAGATCTGTCAGGTTTCTGTCACATAAAACAAAGAAAACAAAGAAACTAAAATAATTTTTCGGTGTATTTCTTGACAAATTACTTAAATAATGAACCAATTATTTCATTAAATCAAAGATTCGGGTGGATTATTTGGAGCTTTACCAGAAAAACGAGTTTCTAATTTTGTGTTCAACCTAGAAAACCTCACCTCATCATCATCATCATCATCATCATCGTCGTCGTCGTCGTCTTCTTTATCCTCCTCTTCTTCATCTTCCTCCTCCTCCTCTGACTTGGAGTGCTCTTCTTCTTTGTCGGATGGTTTGTCCTCGGCGTCCGACCCCTCGGCCTCGGCCGAAGCCGCCGCCTTCTCGTCTTCCTCGTTGTCATCCTCGTCGCTGCTGGAGTCCATGACGATGGCTTTGGACTTGCTCCCGGTTTTGGACTTCTTGGGACTGGAGGACGAGCTCCTGGGTTTGGGTTTGCTCTTCTTCTTGGCGCTGGACTTTGAGTCGTCGCCGGACAGCTTCTTCTTCGATTTCCTCTTCTTCTTCACGGGCAGACGCTGCCAAAAGCACAAACAGCGGGAATGAAGAACTTCCCGTAAAAATTGAACATCAACAATTTTGTTGACGCTTTTTTCAGTGTTTGTCACTTTTGACATTTTCAACACTAACTTATTAACTTTAGTTTTACAGTTATTTTTGGAATTTATGGTCAATAAACCTCATTTATAGGAAATTATACCTAATGTTTGAGTTAGAAAAGCAGAAATTAGGAATTATTGAGACTAAAATTAAAGGAAGGCGCACACACACACACACACCACACACACACATACCCGCACACACACACACACACACACACACAGACACATGCACCCGCACACACACATACACACACACACACACACATATGCACACACATGCACCCGCACACACACACATACACACACATATGCACACACACACATATACACACACACACACACACATACACACACACACATATGCGCACACACACACACACACACACACATACACACACACATACACACACATATGCACACACACACATACACACACATATGCGCACACACACACACACACACATACACACACATATGCACACACACACACATACACACACATATGCACACACACATACACACACACACACACACACACACACACACACACACACACACACACACACCTTCCCGCTGTTTTTAGGTTCAATGAGGAACGTCAGGATCCGGTCGACCAGATCCGACTGTGTTCCTTTCTTCTCCAGATCCAAAACACCACAGACGACCTTCAGTTTGGTGTTGGTAAAGTTTGAATTCCTGCAATAAAAAAAAGAAAAAATACAAAATCGGTGATTACTGTGATCAGCTGGTCCAAACAAAGTCAAAGCAAAGACGCGAAGCCACAAGAGTCGAAACATTTGACCTCGAGCGAGAAATGTGTCACAAAAAGCCAATCAGTGTTTCAAAAGGAGTTCTCTTTGGGAACTCGGAGTTCAGTGTGTTGCCCAAGGACACTACGACATGGGACTGCAGGGCCAGGGATTGAACCACCAACCTTCTGATTGGCAGGCAACCGCTCTACCGCTGAGCCACAGCCGCCCCACTACCGGCTAATCTCGCTGATTGAGCCAAACTCCATCCAGAAAACAAGCATTTTAAAAGTTGTTTGCTTGTCCTCTTGCGGACGGACCCGACAAAGTATCAATTCACACTTTTTAACAAATCTGCATCCCGATGTTGTTATTTCGGCATACTTTTTGTCCGTTTATTGCATTTAAAAATCGGCACAAGGTGTACTTCAAGTCTCAGACATCAGACATAATGTCTCCCTGGAGAAGGCAATCAGCAGACGCCATCACGATACTTACGCCTCAATATTATTGTGATTTTAAACTTGTTGCAATATCCTGCAATATATATTGTAATTTATAACCTTTTCTCCAACTTCTAATTTTTCCCCAATTTCTAATGACGTCCCCAAAAGGAAACTTATCAACATCTGTTTCATCTAAAAAGAAACATTTCTCTGTTTGTTCATCTCACTTCAATGTTATTAATGGGACAAACTGACCAACACATACATACATATATATATATATATATATTATATAATTTATAATAAAAGATCCATACTTGGCGTCTGTGTACCGATACAGTATTGCCACTGAAAATATTGCAATACTACGCTGTATTGATGAAGGCATCTCTTTTTGAGGCCTACAATTTGAGAAAAAAAATGAAATTGTGCTGAAACCACGCAGGAGCTCATAGTGCATCTTTAACACATTGAACATTTTAAATTAAATTAAATAATTTTAAAATTAAATGCTTAATAATCTGTTGATATTTTTCCGAATGCTTAATAAAAGATTTCCACACAAACAAATGTACCCGTGTCATTAGTATGAGGAAAAAAGGAGATTTTGAGATAAATATCTTAATTCCTGTTGGCTCGACGCGGCCCGATCAGCACAAATAAACACAAATAATCCAAAATATGATCCTCAAACTCATGCAAATGGCGCTATGCGAATATATTTAATTTCGCCTTGGTTTAACCCTCGTGTTGTCGTCCCGTTGACTTTCAACTTTGTGTTTTTCTGGGTTGAAATTTCAACATTTTGTTGTTCTTTTTCTACACTTTTCTCAACGTTTTTGTCAATTTTATTCCTATTTTTTGTCACTTTGACTTTTTTTTATTATTATTGTGTTTTAGTCCATTTTAACAATTTCTTTGTCCGTTTTTCTAGTGTTTTTGATGTTTTTTGGCCACTTTTCCCAATTTTTTTGGTCACTTTTTCAAGCGTTTGAAAATAAGAAAGTTTTTGTTGCTTTTTTTGGTCACTTTTTCAATGTTTTTGTTGCTTTTTTTGGTCACTTTTTCAATGTTTTTGTTGCTTTTTTGTCACTTTTTCAATGTTTTTGTTGCTTTTTTTGGTCACTTTTTCAGCTTTTTCAATGTTTTTGTTGCTTTTTTTGTCACTTTTTCAATGTTTTTGTTGCTTTTTTTGGTCACTTTTTCAATGTTTTTTTCAATTTTTTGTCACTTTTGTCAGCTTTTTCAATGTTTTTGTTGCTTTTTTTGGTCACTTTTTCAGCTTTTTCAATGTTTTTGTTGCTTTTTGTCACTTTTTCAATGTTTTTGTTGCTTTTTTTTGGTCACTTTTTCAATGTTTTTGTTGCTTTTTTTGGTCACTTTTTCAGCTTTTTCAATGTTTTTTTGCTTTTGTCACTTTTTCAATTTTTTGTTCTTTTTTTTCAGCTTTTTCAATGTTTTTGTTGCTTTTGTCACTTTTTCAATGTTTTTGTTGCTTTTTTTGTCACTTTTTCAATGTTTTGTTGCTTTTTTTGTAACTTTTTCAGCTTTTTCAATGTTTTTGTTAATTTTTTTGTAGTGTTTTTCAACATTTGTCACTTTTTTTCTTTCAACATTCTGATATAGAAAGTTGTTGTAAACCGGTCAAATTTGACCCGAGGACAACAGGAGGGTTAAAAAGGCCATCAGAGCCGGTTTTCCACTCCCAATCAGACGCCTATCTTTTCTTTTCCATCTTTCCATCCTCTGATCCTCCTCCCTGCTCAGAGACTTACTTGAGGAGTTTTTCCCGTTTCTTGGTGTACTGCTCGCTGTCGGCATCAAAAGGAAAGCCGTTGAACAGACGCAAGTTCTTCTTTAACAGGGACATCTGATGAAAGAACAAACAATATACACTCATTTCACACTAAAATGATCTCCGACTCCTTGTTAACCCTTGTATGATATTCAGGTCAAAGTAACCCATTTCAAATTTTTACAAGAATTAAAATGGTCCAAGTTCCATGTTTTCTACCTGAAATCAGCGTCCTCTCCTTATTTCCTGTGATAAACATGTATTCCTGACTCAGAACATTATTCTGGATATGACACTTATGTTGTTTCCATAGTGGATTTTTAACATGAATTATAACATTATGATAAAAAACTAACCCCACTTCCATGTTTAATAGTGTTCTAGTAGAGACTGATTGCATTCCCTGAACATAGATGTTATCTCAGCTGTTGGAAATTGAGATAAAAGACAATATTTGTTAATAGAATATGAAGTAAAAGTTTATTTCAGAATTGTTTTTAAAAGCCCAAATAAGTCCCGGGTCAGTTTGACCCGAGGGACACGAGAGAGACCCAAAAAGTAAAGACCATACGAGGGTTAATGCTTGTTCTGTAGCCGCGGGTTGGTTTACAGCAGGGGTGCGACCTCCTGAGAGGATTTCACCAAAAAAATGTAACCCGTGTTGTCGTCCTGGCGACCGTGGACTTGTTGTCCTTCCGGGTCAAAACTGTCAAATGAACTTTACGGGACGTGTTTGTCACTTTTCTTTCAAATTTATGGTCATCAAGCCTAATGTATATGACATTTTACCTAATCTTTGAGTTACAAAAAAAAAAAGCAGAAATTATGATTTATTTTGACTATTAGTTAAATCATCGAGGAGTTTGTACCTTTCCCTGTCTGTCGAACAGGATGGCGTGAAGAGGTTTCAGGTCGGCTGCCTTTATCTTGTTGATCTTGAAGCCGATGCGTGGGATGTCTCCCAATTTATCACCGCTACCTGAAATAAACAAGGGGACGGTTCTCATACACGTGTCAGCTGTGGTCCCCTTTTATATAGACCTTAGTGGTCCCCTAATACTGTATCTGAAGTCTCTTTTATATAGACCTTAGTGGTCCCCTAATACTGTATCTGAAGTCTCTTTTATATAGACCTTAGTGGTCCCCTAATACTGTATCTGAAGTCTCTTTATATAGACCTTAGTGGTCCCCTAATACTGTATCTGAAGTCTCTTTTATATAGACCTTAGTGGTCCCCTAATACTGTATCTGAAGTCTCTTTATATAGACCTTAGTGTCCCTAATACTGTATCTGAAGTCTCTTTTTATATAGACCTTAGTGGTCCCCCCTAATACTGTATCTGAAGTCTCTTTTATATAGACCTTAGTGGTCCCTAATACTGTATCTGAAGTCTCTTTTATATAGACCTTAGTGGTCCCTAATACTGTATCTGAAGTCTCTTTTATATAGACCTTAGTGGTCCCCTAATACTGTATCTGAAGTCTCTTTTATATAGACCTTAGTGGTCCCTAATACTGTATCTGAAGTCTCTTTTATATAGACCTTAGTGGTCCCTAATACTGTATCTGAAGTCTCTTTTATATAGACCTTAGTGGTCCCCTAATACTGTATCTGAAGTCTCTTTATATAGACCTTAGTGGTCCCTAATACTGTATCTATCTTTTGAAGACCTTTTTATATAGACCTTTTATATGGTCCCTAATACTGTATCTGAAGTCTCTTTTATATAGACCTTAGTGGTCCCCCTAATACTGTATCTGAAGTCTTTTTATATAGACCTTAGTGGTCCCTCTGAAGTCTCTTTTAATACTGTATCTGAAGTCTCTTTATATAGACCTTAGTGGTCCCTAATACTGTATCTGAAGTCTCTTTATATAGACCTTAGTGGTCCCTAATACTGTATCTGAAGTCTCTTTTATATAGATCTTAGTGGTCCCTAATACTGTATCTGAAGTCTCTTTTATATAGATCTTAGTGGTCCCTAATACTGTATCTGAAGTCTCTTTTATATAGATCTTAGTGGTTAGATACTTACCATCTCCAGTCTTGAGCTTCTCCTTTTGCTTCGGTGCTTGTAAATCGAGCCTCTCGACGGTCTTCTTCGCCCGCTTGCCTTCGATGATTTCCCCTGCAACGGCAACAGCGACTGGGTGAGAATCACATGAGCATCACCGGCTTATTTCACCTCGGTTCTCATCGTCTCCTTTGGGCTTTCTGTTTTCAGCTGCCTTTAAATACATGCCGTGGTCAGGCCCTACTTCAGAAGCCTCATCTTGACCCCACAGCGTTGCCCAAGTCTAGACCGGTCTCTCTTCTGCCTTTTCTTTCAAAGGTTTTGGAAAAAAAGTTGTTTTTAATATAGTTAATAAGCCCTTTTTGCAACTCTGAGAACTCTGTGTTTGAAAATGTCCCATCTGGTTTCAGATCACGTCACAGCACTGACCCGTTGTCAGTTGATTCATTTTATTTTTTTTGTGACAAAAAATGAATTAATTAAATAATAAAAAAAAAAAAGTTACTTTTATACAGTTAATAAGCCCTTTTACACCCGTTGTCAGTTAACTTATTTATTTAAAAAATAAATAAATTAACTGATAACGGGTCACATTTGACCCAAGGACAACACGAGGGTTAAGGCTACATCTACATTACTACATGTTGGTTTAAAAAACTAATATATTTATATTTACGCCTCGTGGTCACACTGCTCCGGCGTTTGAGTCCCTTAAACTTTAAAAAAAAAAAAAAAGCTAACAAATGGAATAAACGCTAAAAAAGCCGCAATTAAAAAAAAACAAAAAAAAAAAAAAAAAACCATCCACATTGAGAAAGTGACAAAAATGTTGTGAAAAGCAATAATAATGTTGAAAAAAGTCACCAAAACTGGGTTTTTTTAAATTTATTTTATATATATTATATATATATATATATATATATATATATATATATATATATATATATTATATATATATATATATATATATATTTTAATTTATTTATATTTTGTCACAAAAAATGGGCCGTCGACATGAGCGCTGGAAATGTCACCATTAAAAATAAAAAACTTTGGAAAAAACATTAAAAAAAAAAAAAAAGCATCCACAACACTGAAAATCGATAATAATGAGAAAGCTAGCTAAGTTTCAAGTGGACAGATCCCTGATGACATTGTTTTACAACTCTTTGGCGTCTGTCTTTACCTTTTCATGTATGTGCCGGTATGCTTCTCTGTAGTTTAAAATGGAAAAACACATTAGCAGCATTAAAGTTAGGAGCAAAATCATTGGGATTCAGCAGATGACAACAACTGCTCTGTACAACAAACACGTGCTTAAAAAAAGGACAGAATCCATCATGTCTGATAGACTCTGTCTCCGAAATCCCGTAGCATTTAGACTCATAATAATCCAATTGAATTCTCATGTTTTCTTTGAATGTTGGTAGGGGTAGCTTTAACCCAGAGGTTTAAATCCCTCTCAAAAATTCCTAAAGATATCTCCTAAAAAGTAAGTCCTCCAGTGTTGGAGACAGCTGAACATGTTACGACTCTGCATTTCACTACTGTAAGCAAATGGTACCGAAACACGGGCGCCTCCAGAGATAGGCAAAGGGCCTAAGGTTGGAGTCTGAGCCGATCTATAGACGAGCTAAATCTCTGACTTCTAAGATTGAATGACAACTACAGTCATTTTTTGACGCGTTAGACAGATGTATAGGGACAGCGCTGGCTCCCAAAATGTCTGAAGAAGAAGATGAAGTGTGTTGTTTAAGATTAGATTGATTTCCGAACATGGTCTGGTTTCTGCTGGGGCAAAAGGGATATAAGGAAGTGTCATATGTTACGCGACACACAGAACTGGTGTTCACTCTGTAACTCTGATTCATTGTGAACGCTGTTCTTGTCATTTTCTGATTGTTCTCTCGAGAAAACAAGTTAACCCTTCCACCGAATACCTAAACTTTTAATCCAGTTTGCAGCCTGTCTTTATTTTGTTAAAACAAGGTCTCTTCTTCATCCAAATTCCTCCCTCGCTGTAACAGAAACTTCCATAACAGGTCCCACCCCCTGAATGCAGGATTTAAGTGGCTGCCCTCTGGTTCCCGCTTCAGTCGGCCGCCAGCCAAAACAAAGAGATAGAAACTCTCCTCCGTCCCCTCTGCTATCGGTCTGCTTAACTCTAAAAAATAGGCATTTGGTCTGATCCTGTATTTTTAAATCGATGTTGTCGTCTCTGTTGTCATGTACTGGATGTCAACTTCTTTTGCTACTGCAGCAAAATTAATCGCCCCTCGGGGACAAATAAAGGTCTCGAACTTAACCCGTCTGTGCCGGATGCTTCGCGCCGACACATAACATCTACCGCCGGTTACTGCGTTGCAGCTCTGAACCTCCTGCCGGCCGCTGCGTGGCGCAGCGTTTTGTATTCGTCGGTCTTTTCATGACGCGTGCAGCAGAGAACGCACCGTCATTGGTTCAAATACACATGAGGGCGGGTCTTGTTGGCCATTTAAAGCCATGTGACCCCCAACATGTACTGTGGTTTGCTGATGATCATGTCAATCAACCAGACATACATGTGCATTTGTTTATGATGTTTGAGAGACGAGTGAGACGATGTCTCCGACAGAGGAGGACGTGGACAGCGAGGGCGGGGACATGGAGGAGTTGGGAGGGAGGATGTGGATGATGATGATGATGATGATGATGATGATGATGCGCCACGCAGCAGCCGGCAGGAGGTTCAGAGTTGCAACGCAGTAACCGGGCGGTAGATGTGTCGTCGCGAAGCATCCGGCACAAACGGGTAAATGTTGAAAAAAGTGACCAAAACGGGTTTTTTTTCCCCCTGGTTGATGGGAAGACAACACGAGGGATCTGGTATGTCTTTTCCACCGAGGCTAACCAGGTGCTGGTTCTGGTTCTACTCACCAGTTATCTAAGAACCAGCTCAATCCTCCACAGCCTGGGAGCCAGAGCAGGGCTACGTCACAACGTGACTGCAAGTACCTCCGTTGTCATAGCAACGCGTCATGACAATCAACAATAATGGAGGACTACATGCCGATACTTTTGGTCCTGGCTTCACAAATTCCAACTGGAATTCAAAGACGGGCCCCGACAGCTCTCTGAGACCGCTATGGACCGAGGACACGTCCAAGAAGAAAGGGAATCATCTCGCAGGATTTAACGTTTATTATTATCTTTTGCTGGGTTGCCATGGCAACATCAGTAGCGTCAAGCAAAACACCGTTAGGGTGAACAGACGTCCCGGTTTGACCGGGGCGGTCCCATTGTTCCCGACAAAAAGCCTACCGGGACCCGCTCCCAGCACCTGACGTAACCGGTTCTTATCTCTAGACCAGCGCTGAGTTGGTGCTGAGTTGGAACCCGTTTTTCTCGGCCCAGAACCAGGTTTATTTGTGTGGAAAAGCAAAGAACCGGTTCGATATTTGGCACTGACTCCGAACCAGCACCAGAACTGCCTTGGTGGAAAAGACATACGAGTGGTGTTACAGGTCTCACCACCACAGATGGATGTCAATAGGTGTCAGGTGCTGTTTTAGTTGCTCATTCTAGATGACTGGGGGAGCAAGAGATCCCCTTTACCAGATATTTTGGAGCTGCTTTTCTTCGGACTCGACAGGTCTTCCTGCGACGTCTCCTGCGGGTCCTCCACTTCTTCCTCGGACATGGCAGAACTGTCCCTCGCTTCCTCCGCCACCGCACTCATATCACTCCGCCTCAGTCGTCTGGTTGACCCTGACAGGAGAAAGATGGACCGTGTGTTTATATCGCTGTAACCTCCCCATCTCCCACCGTGTGATGGTCTGGCAACAAACATGTTGTGCACACAATCAGGAACACACACACACACACGATCAGGAACACACACACACACACACACAGGAAACACACACACACACACACGATCAGGAAACACACACACACACACACGATCAGGAACACACACACACACACACACACGATCAGGAACACACACACACACACACGATCGGGAACACACACACGCACACAACCAGGAACACACACACACACACACACACGATCGAGAACACACACACACACACGATCGGGAACACACACACACACACACACACACACACACGATCGGGAACACACACACGCACACAACACACACACACACACACGATCGAGAACACACACATACACGAACGGGAACACACACACACACACAATATCAAGAACACACACACACACGATCAGGAACACACACACACACGATCAGGAACACACACACACACACGATCAGGAACACACACACACACACACACGATCGAGGAACACACACACATCGGGAACACACACACACACACACAATATCAAGAACACACACACGATCGGGAACACACACACACACACAATATCAAGAACACACACACACACACGATCAGGAACACACACACACACACGATCAGGAACACACACACACACACACGATCGAGAACACACACACACACATACACGATCGGGAACACACACACACACACACACAATCAAGAACACACACACACACAATCAAGAACACACACACACAATCAAGAACACACACAATCAGGAACACACACAATCAGGAACACACACAATCAGGAACACACACACACACACACGATCAGGAACACACACACGATCGAGAACACACACACACACACATACACGATCGGGAACACACACACACACAAAATCAGGAACACACACACACAAAATCAGGAACACACACACACACACACAAAATCAGGAACACACACACACACACACACACAATCAGGAACGAATAAACACACACACACACTTCTACAGCTTAAGTGTTTATGGAGCCTTGTAGCCAGAGAGGAATTTGAACTGACATGTAGGGCTGCAACTAACAATTATTTTCATAGTTGATTAATCTGATTATTTTCTTGATTAGTTGTTTTATTCTATCAGAAAATAGTGAAAAATGTGGATCAGTGTTTCCCAAAAAGCCCAAGAGGACGTCCTCAGATGTCTCGTTTTGTCCACAACTCAAAGATATTCACTTTACTGTCCCAGAGGAGAGAAGAAACTAGAACATATTCACATTTAACAAGCTGGAATTAAAGAAATTTTACTTTTGTCTTAAAAAAATTACTCAAATTCGACTTAATCGTTGCAGCTCTACTGACATGCATAGAAATACTACATCTGTGTATACTCTTCACATTTAAGGATGGGGATATATTAGCTTAAAATAAAATAATATCCAATCCAATGTCCAAGAACTTGTCACAATGCTGCTGGATCTAAAATGATCTTACCCTGTGGTATTGGTTAAATATGCATCTTGTGTGACGTGTGAGGGCATTATTTATGTACAAATTCAATTAAAAAAACTAGCCAGTGTAAAAAAACTTGAATTATGCAACAGCAAAAAAGCTAACTAGCAACAGAAAAGTCATTAAAATTGTACTAGAAACGAGAAAAACAATGAAATACAATACAATAAAATGCTATACAGTAATGCACACAGTACCGTTACAGTGTGTGTAAATACAGCAACAACATCAGAAAACGTTATAAAATGACCTTTAGTTAAATAGCCTGGTGTATTAGACATATGCCGTACAGTACCTTGGCTTCTAATGGTTCATTAAGTATAAAAATGTAGACTTGTGAACTCGTTTTTTTACCAGCTAGGAGCTTTTGTCCCTAAAAACGACAGATTTTTCAATGGAGTTTGGCAGCTAGGCGCCGACGCAATGAGCTAGCGCTAGCTGAGGTTGAGCCGTGAATCCACGCACAATGAGCGGAGTGTTCCCTTGAATTCAACCCCAAAGATTGTGTCAGTAAATGAAATAACGAGTCCCGGATCTTCCGGAGTATGTTAGGAAACAATCGGCTTACTTTGTGGATTGCTCTGATGCGGTTTTGGGTCTCCATTTATTCAAAATAAACGCAAGTGCGATTTGGCGCCCTGTACAGCTAGCTAGCTAGCAACAACTGACGTTAGCTACCGTAACGTTACGTTAAATACATGTAATTACAGCGAATTAACGATGTTACAGCCTGACAAAGATGTGCGACAAAGTCCGCATACATGCCACCGTGTATCCAAACTCTCACTGAGTTCACGTTAGCCGAGAAGCCATTAAAAGTTTACCTTGTTGTGATGCCGTGGACTGCGCGTCTTGTCTGGTTCCTTGTTTTCAATTTCACGATGGCGGTTTCTCTGGGAGGGGCGGGGACTACTGTGGCAGTTACTCCACTGATTGGACTAAAAATGGATGACGTTATCCGTCTTCGTGTTATGATTGGTGGATGGGTGGCTCCAGCACGTTAA
>CM049376.1:2024486-2086986 GCA_026937815.1 Etheostoma perlongum
TGAAACGAGCCATGTTGCATAGTGAGAACGTTTACTTTTGCTACTTCAAGTAAAGCATTTTGTATTCGTACATATACCTAAAAAAACTAAATCTGTGACGGGAGATGAAGGAGGACCCAAAGCAGAGGCGGCAGGCGGGCAGCAGAGGTTACAAAAGGGTTTATTCCAACAAAAACAGAGTCCAAAAACAATATAAATGCAGGAAGGGGAAAAACAAAAACCAGAGCACTGGACATCAGGTAATCACTAGCACGGGAAGACACAGGAAGTAAACAGGACGAGACAGAAACCAGACTTCAAAATAAAACAGGAAACAGAACATACAGACACACAGGGGAACACAGGACCAACACACAAGACCAGGACAAAGGACACCAGGACCAAAAGGGGAAAAAGAACCCCACAACAAAAAACCCCAAACCACGACAAAATCACTGTAATTTGTGTGTATTCCATGTATTTATTGACGTACTGTAATTGCCACATTGACTCATGTTTGGGACATAAAACACAGAGCTTTCAAATTGGCTTTGCTTCTTTTCACCCAGAAAAAGCATGTCCGTTCCCCGGGAGTGTTTTCCCAGCACTGGAACAAATTTTATGTAAAATTTACAGTAACTTACTGTAAAAATGGTCCGGCAAGTTACTGTGAATTCTTTTTACAGTAAAGATACCGTACTTCCATTTACAGTATTTTATGTGTTCATTGTAAAATACAAAACAATTAAACACTGTGATTTTAGTTGTATGAACAGTGTTGCTTGTTTTACTGTAGAATAAATATTAAATACTGTGATTTCAATTGCATTTACAGTGCTGGTGTATTTAGTGTACAAATAAAAACAGTTAAGCACTGTTTTTTATGTTTTGTATTTGGAAATACAGTACTATTAACAGTATGTAACAGTTAAATACTGTATATTCTGTTTCTCACTGTACAATGTAAATACTGTATTACTGTGATTTAATCACCCAGAATCACCCATATTTTAAAATATAATTAACTGTAGACAACAAGAAAATCGCTAATAAGTTATTTAAGATTTGGTGAACAGGAACAGCACTTTACAGCAGTCTGCATATACAGTAATGTTACTGTGAAATCTACAATAAATAACTGGTGATTATTATTATTATTTACAGTGTATAGTATAGGCATTAAACCTAACCTTTTTCTTTGTGTTGTCTTTGTGTCAACCATGAAAAAAAGTTTTTTTTGTCAACAGTATTTGCTTTTTCTGACATTTTTGTCACTATTTCAATGCTGGGGGTGCTTTTTAAAAAAATGTTTTTTCCAAAGTTATTTGATATACTATATGTTTCTGCTATTTATTTTGAAGGCCTGTTTTTTGTGATCAAAAAACTGAAAACGAGGACAACATGAGGGTTAATCTCACATTTTGTCTTCTCCATCAGCAGTTCGTGGTCTGCAGGAGGTTTCAGTTGGACATATAAGCAGTCTGAAGACAACATTTGAACATGTGACTGAAGGACCTCTTAAGACAGGAAGTGAAACCCCCCTAAACAGGATCTACACTGAGCTCTACATCAAAGCGGGACAGAGTGAAGACGTTAACACCCAACATGAGGTAGTGCAGCTTGAGACTGCTTCCAAGATGGAGACCTTCAACGACACTCCAATCAAGTGCTGCGACATCTTTAAAGCCTTACCTGACCAACAGAAACACATCAGAGTCGTTCTGACGAACGGTGTCGCTGGAGTTGGAAAAACCTTCTTAGTGCAGAAGTTCTGTCTGGATTGGGCCGAGGGTTTGGAAAACCAAGACATCGGCCTGGTGATCCCGCTGTCCTTCAGGGAACTGAACTTGGTCAGAGATGAGCAGTACAGTCTTCTGGAGGTCATCGGTGTTTTCCATCCAGCGTTACAGAAGCTCACAGCAGATCAACTCGCTGGCTCTAAAGTTCTCTTCATCTTTGACGGCCTGGATGAAAGCAGACGTCCACTGGATTTCCTTAACAATGAGGCTGTTTCTGATGTCACAGAGAAGTCATCCGTCAACGTGCTTTTAACAAACCTCATTGAAGGGAATCTGCTTCCCTCGGCTCTCACCTGGATAACGTCCCGACCTGCGGCAGCCAATCAGATCCCTCCTGCGTGTGTTGACAGGGTAACAGAAGTACAAGGCTTCACCGACGCCCAGAAGGAGGAGTACTTCAGGAAGAGAGTCAGAGATGAAGAGTTGTCCAGCAGAATCATCTCCCATATCAAGACATCCAGGAGCCTCCACATCATGTGTCTTCTCCCAGTCTTCTGCTGGATCACTGCTACAGTTCTGGACCACATGTTGACTACAGACCAGAGAGGAGAGCTGCCCAGAACACTGACTGACATGTACTCACACTTCCTGCTGGTTCAGACAAAGACAAAGAAGCAGAAGTATGATGGACATGAGATGAGTCCACAGGAGCTGACCGAGGCCGACAGGGAAGTTCTTCTGAAGCTGGGGAGGCTGGCGTTTGAACAGCTGGAGAAAGGAAACATCATGTTCTACCAAGAAGACCTGGAGCGATGTGGTCTTGATGTGACAGAGGCCTCTGTGTACTCCGGAATTTGTACAAAGATCTTCAAAAGAGAGAGCGTGATCTTTCAGAAAACAGTCTATTGCTTCATCCATCTGAGCGTTCAAGAGTTTCTGGCTGCAGTCTACCTATTCCACTGTTACACTAACAAGAACACAGAGGTACTGGATGACTTCCTGGGAGAAGACTGGGATAATGACCTATCTCTGGATGACCTCTACTATGAGAGTGACAGTGACGATTATGATAATGATGACAATGATCTGATGTTTTCTTCTATGAGGGGAGCGATCTGGATGACCTCTACTATGATGACAATGATCCCAATGATGACCTATCTCTGGATGTTTTCCTGAGGGGAGCCATGAAGAAATCCCTCAAAAGTAAGAATGGCCACCTAGACCTGTTTGTTCGCTTCCTCCACGGCCTCTCCCTTGAGTCCAACCAGAGATTGTTAGGAGGTCTTCTGGGTTGGACTGACAACAATCCAGAAATGATCCAACGATCCATCAACAATCTGAAGAAGATAAACATGGACAAGATCTCTCCAGACAGAAGCATCAACATCTTTCACTGTCTGACGGAGATGAACGACCACTCAGTCCATCAGGAGATCCAAGAGTTCCTGAAGTCAGGGAACAGATCAGAGAAGGAACTCTCTGAGATCCACTGCTTAGCTCTGGCCTACATGCTGCAGATGTCAGAGGAGGTTCTGGATGAGTTGGACCTGGAGAAGTACAACACATCACTAGAGGGACGACGGAGACTGATTACAGCTGTAAGGAACTGCAGAAAGGCACTGTAAGTCCAGATGTGATTAACTTTATGAATCCGTTTAGAATAGAAGATTAGTTATTTAAATATAAACTTTAAAATACTTGATACTGTAAGTCTTGAACTCCACCAGCTCCCTATGTTCACGCCATATATTTTTAAAGTATATTTATATACTGTATATATATATATATATATATATATATATATATATATATATATATATATATATATATGTGTTTACTGTTTTAATGGACTAAAGGATGGGAGTAGGATTTGGTATTCGGTTTTGGCAGAATCTTAACTATTGGATATATAACATATATATAACATATTTTGTTATATTTGTGTCATGACAGACTTCCTGGCTGTTACCTCTCAGGTTCTCACTGTGAAGTTGTGGCTTCAGCTCTGAAGTCCAACTCCTCCCATCTGAAAGAACTGGACCTAAGTTACAACAAGTACCTGAAGGATTCAGGAGTGAAACTTCTGTCTGATGGACTGAAGAGTCCAAACTGTAAACTGGAGAAGCTGAGGTCAGTTCACTAACTGTAGGTAATGTAGTGTGGTTTGTTTGAGCGTCAGAGCCACTTATTAAAGTTGTTGAGCTACATATTTAAAACCTAAATTCCTCTTGAAAGAGGATACTTATTTACATAATCTATTTTTTATTCAGATTAAGGTACTGCAGTTTGTCAGTGATCAGCTGTGCTTCTCTGGCCTCAGCTCTGAAGTCCAACCCCTCCCATCTGAGAGAGCTGGATCTGAGTGACAACCAGCTGCAGGATTTAGGAGTGAAGCTGCTCTGTGATTTTCTTAAGAGTCCACATTGTAGACTCGAGACTCTGAGGTCAGTTCACTGACTCCTTGTCCCATAATGTTGTAAATTTTCTTAATATTTTCCTTTTTTCCTACTAAATTTATTTTGCAATCACAAAATATGTCTGTTTCCTAAACATTTGTTTAGTGTTGACTATTAGTTTTTAAAGTAAATGTTTTATAATTTGTATTAAATGGTCACATCTGCATACAGAAGATCATCTGAACTGATATATGTTCTAAATAAAAAAAGATAAACTTGACTTGCTAAAGTAGAAATATGTCTTTGGATTCCATTCATTTTAATGTGTTTTCACAAATAACATAATCAAAGGCTGATATTATCTGCAATAACAGAATGATAAAGTCACTCTAATCATTTTAGGGAAAAGCCATAGATTAGGGCATATTGTTGAGCTACCCATTTAAAATGTGAATACATCTGATAGGATAATAAATTGATTTTTATTTACATTATTCTTTATTCAGATTGAGGGGCTGCAGTTTGTCAGAGCTCAGCTGTGCTTCTCTGGCCTCAGCTCTGAAGTCCAACCCCTCTCATCTGAGAGAGCTGGATCTGAGTAACAACAAGCTGCAGGATTCAGGAGTGAAGCTGCTGTGTGATTTTCTGAAGAGTCCACACTGTAGACTGGAGACTTTGAGGTCAATTCACCATGTTTTACTTCTGTTCTGATTGATATGAATATGAATTTGACATCTTTTCCAAATGACTTTTAAAGCTTAATTGAGAGTCCAATGGGACCCCAAGATACTTGAGCACACCATTGGAATGTGTCACTTCTTCTTGGTGTTTTGTAAAAATCATACACAAAGTTTTTTTGGACAATATTTCGTAAGCCAGTCCTGATCATGGGGCATTGGAGATGTAAGAATTAAGGAGTCTTCTTGGTTGTCTTTTACCAGTGTAATGATTTATGCATCATCTGCATACATTTAAATATTGATTTTTTGACACACATCAGGTAAGTCATTAGTATATAGAGTAAACACATTTGGTCTCAGAATAGAGCCTTGTGGGACCCCTACAGGACAAGACAAGGTATAAGAAGATTTGGTGCAATCGGCAAAAACAAATAGCTTTCTGTGGGATATATATATGATTTCATCCCCAGGATAGCGTCTTAAGAGAAATTAAAGCGTGCTAAATTTGATGAAAGAACCAGGTGGTTGCCTGTGTCAAATGCCTTCTTTAAGTCTAGAAAGACTGCAACACAGGAACTCTGATACAGTAAACATTTCTAAAAACAAAGCGTTGATCCTATGAAATGGTGGTCATAGAGTCCAAATTGCGTCGGATGCAGATAGGTGTAGTTTGTATTTAAATGTTCAGTCAGGGAACTTTTATATAACTGTGAAAATGCTTAATAGTTGGTAGTTAGCCAGGTATGATGGGGTAACTGCTGCCACCTTTAAAGCAGATGAAACAACTGTTTAGCTACATGTCAAATTAAACAGTTGTTTAATTTGGAGATTGGGCATACCAAAGAGTCTTTATGTTATTTCTGAAAGTTGGTATCGAGCCTGAAAGCATCCTTAGCTTTAGATCTTTTAAGTGAACCAATTATATTGGCCACTCTGTTATTTCCTCTATTTTAAAAATAGGCTGTGCTTGATTAATCAGACTATAGGTAACTTCAGATGGAGTTAAAAGCCGGGTTATCCTATGGACAGAATTGAACAAAGGAATATTGAAATTGGTAGCTATATGAATCTACATTTCTACATTCTAAACTCTAGCTCTGGATGGATTTTTAAACATCAAATGATTTTAAACAGGAGCATTATCTTTTAAAGTATTTGTTCTTTATTTAGATTGTGGAACTGCAGTTTGTCGGCGATCAACTGCGCTTCTTTAGCCTCAGCTCTGAGGGCCAATCCTTCCGATCTGAAAGAGCTGGACCTGAGTCATAACAACCTTCAGGATTTAGGAGTGAATCTGCTGTGTGGTTTTCTGAAGAGTCCACAATGTAGACTTGAAACTCTGAGGTCAATTTACTGCATTTACTTCTTTACATCACATGTTTAATTAACAACTGGACCTAATTTATGTACAAACTTTATATATACACATTTAAAACATGAACACATCTTAGTAAATAATGAATGGATTTTTATTTACATCATTTATCTCTTTGTTCAGATTGAGGGGCTGTGGTTTGTCAGGGATTAGCTGTTCTTCTCTGGCCTTAGCTCTGAAGTCCAACCCCTCTCATCTGAGAGAGCTGCAGCTAAGTAACAATGAGCTTCAAGATTCAGGAGTGAAGCTGTTGTGTGATTTTCTGAAGAGTCCACACTGTAGACTGGAGATTCTGAGGTCAGAAACCATTTTTTTGCATATTTGCTGAGCTTAATATTATATGAGACTTTTTCACATGAAAAATTGCTGCATCATCTGCATATATTGTAATATTGTTTTTGACACATTTGAGGTAAGTCATTTATATATAGTGTTAATGAAATTGGTCCCAGTAAAAAGGGCCTTGTAGGACCGCTAAGAGACAGTCAAAGTAAGGAGATTGGGTGCAATCAAAACAAAAAATTGCTTTCCTTGGTAAAATATATATTACACCAAACTTCTTAAACAATTGATTTTCATCATTAAATGATTTCCAAACAGAAACATCATCTTTTAAAGTTACATCTTTATTCAGATTGTGGGGCTGCAGTTTGTCAGAGATCAGCTGTGCTTCTCTGGCTTCAGCTTTGAAGTCCAACCCCTCCCATCTGAGTGAGTTGGAGCTGAGTGACAAGCTTCAGGATTCTGGAGTAAAGCTGCTCTGTGATTTTCTACAGAGTCCAAGATGTAGACTGGAGACCCTGAGGTCAGTTTACTGACTACCTGTTACCATTATAGGACTGTGAGTTTAATTAACAATCAAACATACTTTACATCCATAAAGATTAGAATGTATTTTTGTTCATATTTTCTTGTACTAAATTCTGCAGACTAAAGTCTGCAATCACAAAAGATGATTGTTAGTTGGTAGAGTAAATGGATGTGCATAATTGCTGGTAAATGGTCAAATCTGTATACAAAAGATTTGTTTACTTTTCTGAAAAAGACACATTTCCTTATTATGAAGATTTGATAATGAGGATAATTTATTCTTTATTCAGATTGAGTCGCTGCAATTTGTCAGAGATAAGCTGTGCATCTCTGTCATCAGCCCTAAAGTCCAACCCCTCCCATCTGAGGGAGCTGGACCTGAGTCTCAACAACCTTCTGGATTCAGGAGGGGAGCTGCTCTCTTGTTATGTGGAGAGTCCACACTGTAGACTGGAGACTCTGAGGTCAGTAAGACTCCATGCCCATGCTGGTTTTAGCAGTATTAGGGAGGTTAATGAGTTCCTCACATTGGATCAGTTCATTTGTGCCAGAATCTTAATTTGTATCTTAAACATTTGGGGTTGTGTTCATCTCTACAGGATCAATGACAAGTTGATCACAGCTAAGACACGAAAGAAATGTAAGTATTGAGAGAATGTCCCCCATTCATCAAACTATTATAGTCGTTTCAATAATAAACATATTTTAATTCCATTTTTTTAAAGCTTTTTGGAAACATTCACATTTTTGACTGTTAATGTTTCTTACCCCAAACCAAGCTCTCTTTATTTTTCCTTCTCTTTCACTTCTTCCATCCGTCAGATGACTCCAATGTGAAACTTGATGTGAAAACAAACCCGCTGGAGAAAAACGAAAAGGTGAGAGAGGAGCAGCTGTACAGTGTGAAGTTTATTTATAGAGGTTTTACCACTGAATAAAATGAAATGATTTTGGACAAAGTGAACAGAGGGTGGCTGCTTTTGTTCATTAAACTTGAGTTGAACTTGATTTGTATTAAAAATAACGTTATACCTTCTTAATTATAGGCTCCGTTATCCTTCTCACCTGAACGCACAACTGAATCTTCATACAGGTAATCCTTAAAAGTGACAAAGCAAAAATACTTTTTTCATGGTTAATCAAGTTGCGATTATCAACAAGTCTGTGTTGAATGAGTCAAAGCTGAACACTGTAGGTCAAATATTCACAACACATCAGGCAACTAAAAGATGCGTAGGGTGTCAGGTTTTATTCCATCAACGTCCAGTACATCTGTTGAGCCAGACTAGTGAATATATCACTCAAGATCACCTCAAGAGGGTGGTAGAGTCCCTGATCCAAAACACAGAGAAACTGTCTGGTACTTAAAGCAGCCAAGGACAGAAAGAACTGAGCTGGAGGACTCTGACTGGAAAGCAGCTGAGACGGGCAGGTAGAGGTGCAAACTCTCTCTCTATAGAGTCCGAGCAAGGAGGTTGCGAGGACTGAGTGGTGTAGAGCTGGCGGAACAGCAGACAATGGCAGCAGGTCTGACGCGTAGGTCTGAGTGGTGTTGAGCTGGAGGAACAGCAGACAATGGCAGCAGGTCTGAGGCGTAGGTCTGAGTGGTGTAGAGCTGGAGAAACAGCAGACAATGGCAGCAGGTCTGAGGTGTAGGTCTGAACGGAGAGGCAGGAAGTTAACCAGCACAAGGAATTGGACAAAGGACAAAAACTTGGACTGACAAGGTTTTCTCTGGGAGCCACATTAGATTACATTAGATCCAACAATTTGGCACCAAAGGTGAACTCTGCTCGGGTCTAAATTCTGCAGCAGTGGTTAGTTGAATTGACAGCAGCTGAGCAGGTCAAGTTTGGCGGAATAGCCAGCAGCTGTGCAGATAGGTAGATCGCCCGGCCATGCCCCTTGACCGACTTTCAGGCCACGCCAGCAACACTACACAAACAGACACAAGGAAAAGGGGAGAGCCACACAGAGGACGGGGGAGAACAGCTGCCCCCAAAACAGTCTCCACCCAACCTTGGAGCTGTTTGTTGATAGTCAGAACCATAGACCGTAAAATGATGATAAAAGTAGCATTAGTGGCATCACCTACTGGAGAGTTAGGCATTTGGCCCCTTACCATGTTGTTTTTTTGAGTTAGAAGTGACCATAAGTGGGCAGAGGACACAATGCATTTGTCTTAAAGGTTGTACTGTGAACACAAATGAACCAAGGGGCAAATGCAACCATTGCATCAAATTAGTTATCACTCCTTCATCAACAATCAGTTTCCCAGAGCTGTGATTAAACAAAAATCAGTTAAAAACAGATTATTTGCCAGGCCAACAAATGCTTGTTATATCAAATTGTACCCTCTGTGTCCTGCAGGTTCCGGTGTCCTGGTCCCGGTGCGTTTCAGTGCGATTTGACTGGACTGGTGTTTGTTATGGCACAGGAGGCGGAGGTCCTGTACAGTATTGTCCAATGGAACCAGAGCCTCCTCCAATCAGCTGGCAAGAAGGCTGCAGGGCCGCTGTTTGAAATCAAGAGCTCTGAGGATGCTGCTGTCCTTCAGCTCCACCTTCCACACTGTGAAACAAAGGATGGTACGGACACAGATGTATACAATGTTCAATGGGTTAGATGTAATTTTCGGGTCCTCTATCAGAGGGCAGTGTATATGTTAGAGAAGCTGCTTCCTGTTGTCTGGTCCAAAATCATCTGGCCAGAGGACTACAGTTGAAAATTAGCTAGTTGACTAACACTAGAACATTTATAAAAATGTTAATTAATGTGTGTTTTGCTTTATATAAAAAAAGAACGAGAAGGAGGTCATTGGTTCAATCTTCCTCCACATCTTACGCCCCGCTGTTATGTGCTGGTCTCTCTCAGGGATGTCTTTAAACAGCCTGGGTCCTGTCCGGTATGGTAGACCCCGTCCTCTATTGAGCTTGTATATAGTGCATGTTCTTCTGGTTCCATGATTAGTGACTCTGTGCTATCTTTCAGACCAGCCTTTTTCTAGCCACTGTTATGATATCTCAATATCTAGCTGCTTCCTGTGTATGTCGGTGGTACAGGAAATGCAGGGTCCTTTCCTAACATGATGGTTCCTCCTCACCCCCTGCTTCATGTCATCGGGTTTCTGCTGCCTGAGATATTCACTTAGCAGGTCATGACTTGGAGCCGTCTTCCATTTGTACTCCTGGATCTTTTTCTTGTTTCATCCTGGATATGGGCTCTGACACTCACTAGGCCTCGGCCACCTACCTTCCCTTAGTGTAGTCTCAGGTTGGTGGACTTGATGTGAACCCCTCAATAAATTGTAAGTAGCTTACTTGTCTTGATATCAGTGGCCTGTATCTCTTTCTTAAGCCAAGTTATTATACCAGTGGGGTATCTGATTACTGGCAGTGCATTGGTGTTCTTCTTCCCATTGACGCTTCAGGGCCTGCCTTACTCTGTACTGGGCTGTGGCTGCCTTCATGTGGCCTCCTCATGGTTTCCAATTAGCCCGAGGGACCCCTGTAGTTCTACCCCTTCGGTCATCACCATCTTAACACCCTTCTACCATCCAACCACACTTATCTAGTCTGCATGTCTTTGTCACTTAGCTGTGGTAACTGTCAATGGAGGCTCCAGGTGTCCGGCTGTTACTTATGACCATCTCTCGCAGGTCAGCTGTCCTTGTGTCTAAAATTTCAAAAATAATAATAGTAATAGGTAAAGGTTAGAGTCCAATTGGGCAACTGCAGAGTTAATGACAATGTATTCATTTGAACTCTGAACTCAAATGGTAAGAAATGAATTAGGTAGAGATTAACCTGTTTTTGAAAAACAATTCTAAACTTTGATGTTCTTTTGCTTTCAGCATTGCTCTTTGAGGGCCTGCTGTCTGTTGTCCACATCACTGAGGACGGGATGAGCATCTTGGAGCCGCTGCAGGTTACAGACACTCATGTGGTTGTGAAGGTCCCTCACCTCTCTGCCTTTGGCCTGGTCTGGGATTTTGTCAGAAGGTTTGTGAACCTAATGCTGCCAATAGAGGGCCAAGTCCTGCTGTTCCTTCGACCCCCACGCACACGGTATCAAGTACTCGATGTATTTCTGCTGCCGGACAACGTCCCTCTAGATGAGGTAGAGCTATCCGCCATTTGTGCTCACCATCAATGTGCTCTATAATTAAAATGCAATGTCTATCTGAGATTAAACTGAACTAATAAAGATGTCCTTGTTACTGAAGGTTGAAAAGAAACAACGAGGTGCTGAGTACCTCACGATGTCATCTGAATGCCATCTCGGCTTTGGTCAAAGTTACAGTGTTCACTGTGAACCTGAAGGCTTCACAATACAGCCTGAGGTGAGTCAAGTCAGTTCTACACTTTAAGTGCTCAGAAACAGAATCCTCCAATATAAAAATATATATCTATATATGTTATGAGCATTGACGTTGCATAGTCTGTCCGCCAGAGGACGCTCTACAACGTCCCCGTTAGTGATGCCGTTGCATAGTCTGTCCACCAGAGGACGCTCTACAACGTCCCTGTTAGTGATGGAGTTGCATAGTCTGTCCACCAGAGGACGCTCTACAACGTCCCTGTTAGTGATGGCGTTGCATAGTCTGTCCACCAGAGGACGCTCTACAACGTCCCTGTTAGTGATGGAGTTGCATAGTCTGTCCACCAGAGGACGCTCTACAATGTCCCTGTTAGTGATGGCGTTGCATAGTCTGTCCACCAGAGGACGCTCTACAATGTCCCTGTTAGTGATGGCGTTGCATAGTCTGTCCACCAGAGGATGCTCTACAATGTCCCCGTTAGTGATAGTGTTTGTTCAGGACTTCATATCTTAAGTTTGTATTTTTATACATTTTATTTATCAGAACTTTAATATATTTTGATGTTCTGTTGTGACAATAAAACAAATCATCATATTATTTTAGTGAGAATTAAAAAAAAAAAAAAATAAATAAATAAATAAAATATATATATATATATATACAGTATATAGGCCGATATATCGGAAAATCGGATTTTATTCGTTTATCGGTCGGGCTCTAATATATATACAGTATATATCTTTCAAATGGCACCCTTACCCCTGGGTGACATGTCCCCCACCCCCAACCTGCCTCCTTACTATGGTCACAAGATAACACCGCCACTACATGCTATAAATGTAAATACAAGTCATAATTGCTCCTTGAACAAACAACTTATGGGGTTGTTTTTTGTGGGAGGACAGGCCCCAATCATCACAAATATGACGTTTGGATGCATGTAGAGTTACAGTCAGTAAAGCCTCAGATAAACACTTGAAAATGACACGTTGCTTCTGGATTTCAGCGTGCAACATTTCACTCTAAGTATGGACCAAATTTCCATCCAACATTTGAAGTTTTTGTGACTACGGACACAGAGAGAGTGACCTTGATGGTCCAGGACCAAGAGAGGACAGAAGTGTGGAAGCGTCAGGTGTTACTGAAAGGTAAAGACCTCATCCTCGTGCAGCAGTTCAGTAAAACGCTAGAAGAGACTAGCTATGTGAAGCTCTTCTGCACATTAAGGGACCTCCACATTTGCTCCATTTCATAATAATAAATAATAATTACTAATAATTTATGCTGTTTATTGATCCCCAGTGGGGAAATTACAATTTACACTCTGTTAGTAATCAAATCATCGTTCATATCGGCAGTAATTTGCAGCAAATCATTGCTCCATTAACAGTGGACAGCGTCCCAGCAGTGGACAGCAGTGGACAGCGTCCCAGCAGTGGACAACGTCCCAGCTGACGAAAAGCTCTTCTCAGTCCAAATACAGTTTGTTAACAGAGTAACTGATATATATATATATATATATATATATATATATATATATATATAAATATATAAAAAAATATAAATAAATATATTTCTTTGCAGAGGACAGTGTCCCAGCAGTGGACATTGTCCCAGCAGTGGACAGCGTCCCAGCTGACATGAAGCTCTTCTCAGTCTGAATCCAGTTCCTTAACACAGTAACTGATATATATATAAACATAAATATATATATTTTTTTGCAGAAGACAGCATCCCAGCAGTGGACAGTGTCCCAGCAGTGGACAGTGTCCTAGTAGTGGACAGTGTCCCAGTAGTGGACAGCGTCTCAGCTGACGAAAAGCTCTTCTCAGTCCAAATCCAGTTTGTTAACAGAGTAACTGATATATATATATAAATATAAATATATATATATTTTTTGCAGAGGACAGCATCCCAGTAGTGGACAGTGTCCCAGCAGTGGACAGCGTCCCAGCAGTGGACAGCGTCCCAGCTGACAAGAAGCTCTTCTCAGTCTGAATCCAGTTCCTTAACACAGTAACTGATATACATGTATATATAAACATAAATATATATACATTTTTTTGCAGAAGACAGCGTCCCAGTTGTGGACAGTGTCCCAGCAGTGGACAGTGTCCTAGTAGTGGACATTGTCCCAGCAGTGGACAGCGTCCCAGCTGACGAAAAGCTCTTCTCAGTCCAAATACAGTTTGTTAACAGAGTAACTGATATATATATATAAATATAAATATATATTTTTTTTTTGCAGAGGACAGTGTCCCAGCAGTGGACAGTGTCCCAGCAGTGGACAGCGTCCCAGCAGTGGACAGCGTCCCAGCTGACAAGAAGCTCTTCTCAGTCTGAATCCAGTTCCTTAACACAGTAACTGATATATATAAACATAAATATATATAATTTTTTTTGCAGAAGACAGCATCCCAACAGTGCACAGTGTCCCAGTAGTGGACAGTGTCCCAGCAGTGGACAGCGTCCCAGCTGACGAGAAGCTCTTCTCAGTCCGAATCCAGTTCCTTAACAGAGTAACTGAACCGGTTTTGAATCAGCTCCTGGATAAACTTCTTGAACGTCACGTGATCAACGATGCTGAAATGCAGTCGGTCAGAGCAAAAGGCCGAGAAGACAAAGCCCGAGACGTGATCGACACGGTGCGGAGGAAGGGAGCGGACGCCTGCCGGGTCCTGATCGCGGCTCTCCGGGAGGTGGACCCGTGTCTTTTCAGGGAGCTGAACCTCAGATGAAGCGAAAGCAAGAAACTGTGGAGTGGGATGAGGATCGATCTCTAAAACAGTCTCACATCACTTATTGTACACTATGAATAAAAAGTTCCTCTCGTCACATTTTGGGTGTTAAAATCACGATGAAATTATGAAATCACGATCTCGATTCACCCTGTAAAATCTTTAAATACCTTTGATCCCTCATGTTGCCCTCATGTTGTCCTTATGTTGTCCTCATGTTGTCCTCAGTTACCCTCATGTTTTCCTCATGTTGTCCCCATGTTGCCCTCATGTTTTCCTCATGTTGTCCTCATGTTTTCCCCATGTTGTCCTCATGTTGCCCTCATGTTGTCCTCATGTTGCCCTCATGTTGTCCTCATGTTGTCCTCATGTTGTCCTCATGTTGTCCTCAGTTACCCTCATGTTTTCCTCATGTTGTCCTCATGTTTTCCTCATGTTGTCCCCATGTTGCCCTCATGTTTTCCTCATGTTGTCCTCATGTTGTCCTCATGTTGTCTTCATGTTTTCCTTATGTTGTCCTCATGTTGCCCTCATGTTGTCCTCATGTTGTCCTCATGTTGTCCTCATGTTTTCCTCATGTTGTCCTCATGTTGCCCTCATGTTGTCCTCATGTTGTCCTTATGTTGTCCTCATGTTGTCCTCATGTTGCCCTCATGTTGTCCTCATGTTGTCCTCATGTTGTCCTATATCAATGTTCTTTTTAATTCCCCAAAATAACATGATTGATTCCATGATTTATAGCATTGTAAAACAAATGGAAGTGTTTTTGAAATAGTATTGAGTAAAAGTTGACATATTCCAGTCTGTGATTATCATCAACATCCATTCCTTTAATTTTAGTCTCAATAATTCCTAATTTCTGCTTTTCTAACTCAAACATTAGGTATAATTTCCTATAAATGAAGTTTATTGACCATAAATCCCAAAAATAACTGTAAAACTAAAGTTAATAAGAAAAAAGTAAAATCAGGAATTTATTCTGGATTGACCCAATTTGAAGACAATGGGCTGAAATCTTAAATAAGGGAGAATAGGACAAGGGGGGCAGGACAACATGTGAGCTAGGGTCAGAGTGTTGGTCTTTGTTTCCGCCACCAGATGGAGTCACTTCTCTGAAAGAAAGAAAGAAAGAAAGAAAGAAAGAAAGAAGATGCAGCTGCAACCTCAGGCAGATGTGAAAATCTGAAATAAAAACAATTGAGAATGATTCATTTAATTCAATTTTATTTATAGTAGACCGCTCTATAATTTACAGATAGAGCAGGTCTATACCTCTCTATAATTTACAGATAGAGCAGGTCTAGACCGCTCTATAATTTACAGATAGAGCAGGTCTAGACCGCTCTATAATGTACAGATAGAGCAGGTCTAGACCACTCTATAATTTACAGATAGAGCAGGTCTAGACCGCTCTATAATGTACAGATAGAGCAGGTCTAGACCACTCTATAATTTACAGGTAGAGCAGGTCTACACCACTCTATAATTTACAGATAGAGCAGGTCTAGACCGCTCTATAATTTACAGATAGAGCAGGTCTAGACCACTCTATAATTTACAGATAGAGCAGGTCTAGACCACTCTATAATTTACAGATAGAGCAGGTCTAGACCACTCTATAATTTACAGATAGAGCAGGTCTAGACCACTCTATAATTTACAGATAGAGCAGGTCTAGACCACTCTATAATTTACAGATAGAGCAGGTCTAGACCGCTCTATAATTTACAGATAGAGCAGGTCTAGACCGCTCTATAATTTACAGATAGAGCAGGTCTAGACCTCTCTATAATTTACAGATAGAGCAGGTCTAGACCGCTCTATAATTTACAGATAGAGCAGGTCTAGACCGCTCTATAATTTACAGATAGAGCAGGTCTAGACCGCTCTATAATTTACAGATAGAGCAGGTCTAGACCGCTCTATAATTTACATAGAGCAGGTCTATGGTCCTTCTCTATAATTGACCATAGGTGAGGGTAGGAACAGGGTACAAGCGGCTGAAATGGGCAGGTCTAGACCGGATAGAGCAGGTCTAGACCGCTCTATAATTTACAGATAGAGCAGGTGAGACCGCTCTATAATTTACAGTCCTCTGAGAGGAGCTCGATAGAGCAGGTCTAGACCTCCTTCACAGATAGAAGGTCTAGAGCCAGTTGAGGTGGTCTAGGCTCATCAGATAGAGCAGGATGCCTCCTGGGGGTCTAGACCCTCTATAATTTACAGATAGAGCAGGTCCAGACCACTCTATGTTTACAGATGGCAGAGGAGGCTCTATAATGTACAGATAGAGCAGGTCTAGACCTCTCTATAATTTACAGATAGAGCAGGTCTAGACCTCTCTATAATTTACAGATAGGCAGGTTTAGACCGCTCTAAATTTCCAGATAGAACAGGTCTAGATGTCTATAATTTTCAGATAGAGAGGTCTAGACCCAGGACTATTATTGGATGGTCCTTCATGACCATAGGGAGGAGGAACAGGGTACAAGCGGCTGAAATGGGTCCTCGGGGAGGGGGGCTGGGTCTCCCTTAGAGATGGGGAGGCCTCGGGGAGCCGCTGACCCAGGAGCCAGTTGGGTGGTTCGGGCATCTGGTAAGGATGCCTCCTGGGGGGAGCTCCCTAGGGAGGTGGTCAGGCACGTCCAGCTGGGAGGAGGCCTCGGGAAGACCCAGGACTAGGTGGAGGGATGTCCAGCTGGGAGGAGGCCTCGGGGAAGACCCAGGACTAGGTGGAGAGATTATATCTCCAACCTGGCCTGGGAACGCCTCGGGATCCCCCAGTCGGAGCTGGTTGATGTGGCTCGGGGAAGGGAGGTTTGGGGTCCCATGCTGGAGCTGCTGCCCCCCAAGACCTGATACCGAATAAGCAGATGAAGATGGATGGATATCATTCCTTCATTTAACTATGTGTGCATTGCAGCGTCTGCTGTTTGTTTGCAGGTTGGGGATGGGATTTCTCTGTTGTGTATGTGTGTGTATACTGTTTGTGTATCTATGAATTCTTTTTTCTGTCCATAAAAACCACAAAAAAGAACAACGTGAGAATAGTGTGTGATAGACCCTCCTCCTCCTCCACCTCCTCCTCCTCCTCCTCCTCCTCCTCCTCCTCCTCCTCCTCCTCCACCTCCACCTCCTCCTCCTCCTCTTCCTCCTCCTCCTCCTCCTCCTCCTCCTCCTCCTCCTCCTCCTCCTCCTCCACCTCCTCCTCCTCCTCTTCCTCTCCTCCTCCTCCTCCTCCTCCATCTCCTCCTCCTCCTCCTCCTCCTCCTCCTCTTCTTCCATCTCCTCCTCCTCCTCTTCAATCTCCTCCATCTCCTCCTCCTCTTCCTCCTCCTCCTCCTCCATCTCCTCCTCCTCCTCCATCTCCTCCTCCTCCTCCTCCATCTCCTCCTCCTCCTCCTCTTCCATCTCCTCCTCCTCCTCCTCCACCTCCTCCTCCTCTTACTCCTCCTCCTCCTCCTTCTCTTCCATCTCCTCCTCCTCCTCTTCCATCTCCTCCTCTCTCCTCCTCCTCTTCTTCCATCTCCTCCTCCTCCTCTTCCATCTCCTCCTCCTCCTCCTCCTTCTCTTCCATCTCCTCCTCCTCCTCCTCCTCCTCTTCCATCTCCTCCTCCTCCTCCTCTTCCTCCTCTTCCTCCTCCTTCTCTTCCATCTCCTCCTCCTCCTCCTCCATCTCCTCCTCCTCCTCCTCCTCCTTCTCCTCCTCCTCCTCCGTGTCATTGAACGTCTCTCATACCTTCCTCTGCTCCACTTTAAAGCTGCACAGAGACGCTCAGAGAGCAGCAGAGCGCCGAGCTGCTTCCTCGTCCTGCTGTCTTTCTGTCTTTCTGTCTCTCTGTCTCTCTCTCTCTCTCTCTGTCTGTCTGTCTGTCTGTCTGTCTGTCCATCTTTCTGTCTTTCTGTCTGTGTCTGCCCGTCCGTCTTTCTTTCTATCTCTCCATCTTTCTTTCTGTCTGTCTGTCTGTCTTTCTATCTGTCCGTCTTTCTGTCTTTCTGTCCGTCTTTCTGTTTGTCTGTGTTTTTCTGTCTGTCTGTCTGTGTCTTTCGGTCTGTCTATCTTTTTATCTATCTCTCCGTCTGTCTGTCCTGAGACTTTATTCCTTTATTGTCTCTTTTTGTCATAATGTGACCATTGGATTGGACTGTGCACCATGATTTGGAGTTATCGTGAGAGAGAGATCTTCTCCAGTTAGACCGGGTAAGATCCAGCTCTTCTGACTCTAAAATTAAGTCTTCATGAAGTTTTCATGAAGTTTTTATAAGTTTTGTAATCTGTAAATAAATGATGTTTTGAAATAGGACGTTTGAAACTTAAGTCAAGGTGGGACTCAACTCAATCACTCTAAGAAAATATCTGTAAATTAACAGTTGTATGACTGTAAGTTTTAACAGAAATTGTCCCTTGTAAGGTATATAATTATAATTATATAATACTTATTATAAGGTAGGTATAGTTCTGTTAATTTACAATAGTGTTATGTTTTTTCTTTTAACATTGACACAGTTATTTAACTGAAAAATCTTGTTTTTTAATTACAGTAGAAAGTCCGGGTAAAAAGACTAAAAAAGCTTGAAAGGAGGGCAAAAATATATTTTTTAAATTCTTAAAAATCCCAGCACAAGGTTAATTTTTTAAAATTAACAACATCAGTTATGTATTGTTTTTTTTCTGTGTCTAAAATACAGATTCTCTAATTAATTCCCCCTTAAACATCTACCTCTCACAAGGAAATATTGCTGCAATATTGCAATTTTACTTTTATTTTACACACAAAACACATGATAAACTCATAAAATATGATGCATTATTATGAATGAAAGCTAAATGAGCGTCTAAAAGACAGTGACCGGAAGTCATTCATCTTCAATGTAAATGTAAATGACATACTATCTGCAACTGGATCGTTCTCGGGAGAGATATCTTTAGGGTTACACACTTCTTGTTGTTTTTCCCAGTTCTTTGTCCTGTTTTTGTTCTATAGTCTGGACCTTCCCTCCGCACCCTTTCTCTCTTCACCCTTTTTGGACTTCTGGGTATTTCCCATAGTGTTGGATTTGGCTTTGTTATGTAATGTTGCGAGACCTTTGTTCATGTTGTGTTTTTCCTTGGACCACGAGTTAATATATCCTGGGTTACCTGATCTCTGCTTCTGGGTCCTTAGTCCACTACAACATAAGAGCCTGTGTTTTGTGGCCCCTGATTGCCCTCCTGCATCAGGAGCGCCTGTTTTGCATCACATTGCCGTTGTCCGCATGGTCACTGCTGCTTGTTAACGCCACTTTATGTCAGACGGGTGTGTTAGAAGACATGAGTTTCACACCATGTCTATATTTAACATATCCCAATCAAACCCAGGAGAGCAGCCGCTGCATATTTCATGTTTTCGGGGAAACAAGCTTCCACACAGCAGCTACACATCCTGGGCCCCTGACAACGGCTCACACTGAAGGAATATATTAGCCATCCAATCTCTGCATTTTTCAAATGTGCTCTTTTTGACATTTGTGTTGGAGAGAGCAGAAAAATGAAAATATCCACAGATATCTCTGCTGTCTCCATATTGATCACAACACCCTTCATACAGTTAACAGAGGCTGTTTTTCTCAATCTTTCCCGAGACTTTTGTCACTTTTTTTCAACAAATCTTTTATTTTTATTTTTTCCAAATGCTATAAAATTGAAAAAGATAAAATAAAATGAATGAAACTAGTGAACTGATCATTTATTTTACTTGTGAAGAGCGTTGTAGGGAACCATAAAAGTTATTTTTTTTTTACAATATGGAAATCAAACCCCCAAATTTCTGATATAGAAGCTTGTTGAAAATGGGTCAAATGTGACCCGAGGACACCAGGAGGGTAAAGTGAGGATATTCTCTGAAAATAGCTTCTTCAAAACATCCCCTGAACTCCAGCAGCAGCACTAATAATACTACTGACACTATTAATAAATTACAATTTACAATTTGCAAAACTCATCCTATTTTACAGGAAATGTCCAACATCCCGGCGGAGATGCAGGCGTGATCAGCGGATAACTTCTGTATGAGGCCTCTTCTAATTAGGGCTGCACAATATAGTGTTTTTATTATTATATATGATTGTGATATCCACTGGCGTCTTATGTTAAATTGAAAAAGGATGCAACAAATCGCAAAAGACACAAAAGATTTTAGTGTAAAAGATGAAATGAGTAGAAAACTTCAATTTAAAATGTTTTCTTGTTTTTAATGGTACCTTTTAGATTAAATTCAATGTTCAATGTTGGAAATGATTTTCTTTCATTTGTTATAACCGTCGTGTTGTCTTCCCATCAACCATGAAAAAAACAAACAGTTTTTTGGTGTTTTTCAACACTATGATCGCTTTTTCTGACATTTTTTGTCACTTTTTAAATGTCGTGGGTGTTTTTTTACGATATTTTTGCCAAAACCTTTTGATATTTTTAATGTTAACATTTTCAGCGCTTATTTTGACGGCCCATTTTTTCTGCAAAAAAAATAAAATAACTGAAAACGGGTCAAATTTGACCCAAGGACAACATGAGGGTTAAATTCAACAAGCAATTTGTTGTATGTTAGCAGAATACTGAAAGCAGCAGAAATGCAGAACTGAGTACACGTTAATATCTATTTATGATATAACATTATTGCATGAAGCATATTTTCCTCATATTGTGCAGCCCCACTTTTAATTAAAAGTATAATGACTGGCATGCTCTACAATACCCCGTACATAAGAAAATCTATCAACTGTTTGTCAGGTAGAGATGTAAATGATTACAATATGTTCAGACAGGGTGAAATAATCATTTAAGGCCATTTAACCCTTGTGTGGTATCTGGGTCAAATTGACCCATTTCAAATTTCTACAAGAATTAAAATGGTCCAAGTTCCATGTTTTCTACCTGAAATCACGTCCTTGCCTTATTTCCTGTGATAAACATGTATTCCTGACTCAGAACATTATTCTGGATATGACACTTATGTTGTTTCCATAGTGGATTTTTAACATGAATTATAACATTATGATAAAAAACTAACCCCACTTCCATGTTTAATTGTGTTCTAGTAGAGACTGATGCATTCCCTAAACATAGATGTTATCTCAGCTGTTGGAAATTAAGATAAAGACAATTTTGTTAATAGATTATGAAGTAAAACTTTATTTCAAAATTGTTTTTAAAACCCCAAATAAGTCCCGGGTCAGTGACCCGAGGGACACGAGAAGGTCCTGGAGGTGAAGACAATACAAGTAAATGTAAATGTAAATGTAAATGTGCTGTATTTATATATATCTTTTCTAGTCTTAACGACTACTCAAAGCTCTTTTACATCATACAGGATACATTCACCATTCACACACATTCATACACTGTGGCCAAGGCAGCCGTACAAGGTGCCACCTGATACACACACACACATACACACTCACACACATCTACACACCTGCTCATCAGATACACACTCACACATACACACTCACACACATCTACACACCTGCTCATCAGATACACACTCACACACATCTACACACCTGCTCATCAGATACACACTCACACACATCTACACACCTGCTCATCAGATACACACTCACACACATCTACACACCTGCTCATCAGATACACACTCACACACATCATCTACACACCTGCTCATCAGATAAACACTCACACACATCTACACACCTGCTTATCAGATACACACTCACACACATCTACACACCTGCTCATCAGATACACACTCACACACATTCACACACATCTACACACCTGCTCATCAGATACACACTCACACACATCTACACACCTGCTCATCAGATACACACTCACACACATCTACACACCTGCTCATCAGATACACACTCACACACATCTACACACCTGCTCATCAGATACACACTCACACACATCTACACACCTGCTCATCAGATACACACTCACACTGCTCATCAGATACACACATCTACACACCTGCTCATCAGATACACACTCACACACATCTACACACCTGCTCATCAGATACACACTCACACACATCTACACACCTGCTCATCAGATAAACACAGATACACACTCACACACATCTACACACCTGCTCATCAGATACACACTCACACACATCTACACACCTGCTCATCAGATAAACACTCACACACATTTACACACCTGCTCATCAGATAAACACTCACACACATTTACACTCCGATGCACAGCAAAGTTGCTTGGACTACTGAGTGATTTTAAAGTGAACTATTATTTTATTGGACACTTCTCACCCTTCACTTCCCCACCAGCCCCCCCCCCCCCACCATGAGCCTCCCCTCCAGCGCCTCTCCACCGGCGTCTCAGGACTCCAGTGTTTTCTTCAACTATTGAGTGATTTTAAACGAACTATTATTTTATTGGACACTTCTCACCCTTCCTCCCGCCCCCAAAGACCCGCCTCTCCGAGTCCTTCACCGTCAACGTCGGGGGAAGTCGCTACGTGCTGTCCCAGGAGTTGCTGGCGTCCCATCCGGAGACCCGCCTGGGGAGACTGGCCCGCTGCAGCCGGGACTCGGTGCTGGAGCTCTGCGACGACGCCGACTTCCTGGAGAACGAGTTCTTCTTCGACCGAAATTCACAGACCTTCCAGTAGGTGGCGCCTAGATCTCTTACCTGAGAAATGCATGATGTCCTGTTGTAATAACATGTGAAAAATATACAAAAGACAAACATTTCTACAGTATATCATACTTAGTTTAGGCACCAAAGATAATGAAGTTGAAGTTAATAAAGTGCCAAAATCTTTATAGTGTTTAACCCTCTTGTTGTCTTCCCGTCAAAATTGAAAATCAACAGTTTTGTTGATGCTTTTTATCGATGTTTTAAACTTTTTCTTTTCACGCTTTTTAAAAAATGTTTGTCACTTTTTTTGATGTTTAACACGTAACACTAACTTATTAACTCTAGTTTTACAGTTATTTTTTGGAATTTATGGTCAATAAACCTCATTTATAGGAAATTATACCTATTGTTTGAGTTAGAAAAGCAGAAATTAGGAATTATTGAGACTAAAATTAAAGGAATGGATGTTGATGATAATCACAGACTGGAATATGTCAACTTTTACTCAATACTATTTCAAAAACACTTCCATTTGTTTTACAATGCTATAAAATTGATTAAGACGCCCCAAAATGAATGAAAGTAAATTTGTTGGAGCGTTTGGAATCAATCATGTTATTTTGGGGAATTAAAAAGAACATTGATATGGGACAACATGAGGACATGAGGACAACATGAGGACAACATGAGGACAACATGAGGGGCAACATGGGGACAACATGGGGACAACATGAGGACACCATGGGGACAACATGGGGACAACATGAGGGCAACATGGGGACAACATGAGGACAACATGAGGACAACATGAGGACACCATGGGGACAACATGGGGACAACATGAGGACACCATGGGGACAACATGGGGACAACATGAGGGCAACATGGGGACAACATGGGGACAACATGAGGACACCATGGGGACAACATGGGGACAACATGAGGGCAACATGGGGACAACATGGGACAACATGAGGGCAACATGAGGACAACATGAGGTCAACATGGGGACAACATGGGGACAACATGAGGACAACATGAGGGTTAATAGCAGTTCTGACAGAATGCTTCCTGTCTCTGCTGACAGGTATGTGATGAACTACTACCGGACGGGTCACCTGCATGTGAAGGAGGAGTTGTGTGAGATCTCCTTCCTGCAGGAGATCAAATACTGGGGCATCGACGAGCTTCGCATCAACCCCTGCTGCCGCGAGCGCTACTACCGCCGCAAGGAGCAGAAGGAGAACCTGGATGCGGCGGGATTATGAGCCCGAGGACCACGATGAGGACTTTGCGGGGGCTGCTTGCCCGGCTCTCCGGCGTTGCCTGTGGGATCTGCTTGAGAAACCTGACTCATCCCGAGCTGCTCGTACGTTCGGCTCGCTCTCGGTCTTCTTCGTGGTGGTGTCAGTCGTCAACATGGTGCTCATCTCGTTAGATTTAGGAGAGGACTTTGGCGTGAGTGACGTTGGTGTCGGCGCGCCGCTGCTGTTCGATTGCCTTGAGTACGTGTGCGTGGTGTGGTTCACGGGCGAGTTGGCACTTCGGTTTCTCTGCGTGAGGGACAAGTGTCGCTTCAGTCGAAGTATTCCCAACGTGATCGACCTGCTGGCCATCCTGCCGTTCTACGTGACGCTGGTGGTGGAGAGCCTCCACGGAGGATCCACAGAGCTGGAGAACATGGGCCGTGTGGTGCAGGTCCTCCGACTCCTCAGGTCGCTGCGTATGTTGAAGCTGGGACGACACTCGACAGGTAAACAGACGCTTTGGTATTGTCCAAAAACATACTTTTTCACAATTTCTTCAAGTTAGCCTTTGGATCCAGTTGCTGCCGTTGTTCACATTTACAGTGAGGAAAATAAGTATTTGAACACCTGCTATTTTGCATGTTCTCCCACTTAGAAATCATGGAGGGGTCTGAAATTGTCATCGTAGGTGCATGTCCACTGTGAGAGACATAATCTAAAAAAAAAATCCAGAAATCACAATGTATGATTTTTTAATTATTTATTTGTATGATACAGCTGCAAATAAGTATTTGAACACCTGTCTATCAGCTACAATTCTGACCCTCAAAGACCTGTTAGTCTGCCTTCAAAATGTCCACCTCCACTCCATTTATTATCCTAAATTAGATGCACCTGTTTGAGGTCGTTAGCTGCATAAAGACACCTGTCCACCCCATACAATCAGTAAGAATCCAACTACTAACATGGCCAAGACCAAAGAGCTGTCCAAAGACACTAGAGACAAAATTGTCCACCTCCACAAGGCTGGAAAGGGCTACGGGGACATGTCCAAGCAGCTTGGTGAAAAAAGGTCCACTGTTGGAGCAATCAGAAGATTTTTAGATTATGTCTCTCACAGTGGACATACACCTACGATGACAATTTCAGACCCCTCCATGATTTCTAAGTGGGAGAACTTTCAAAATATCAGGGTGTTCAAATACTTGTTTTCCTCACTGTATATTATTCTACACATTTTCAGTTTTAAACTAAACTATCTGATGGATTGTGATGAAATGTAACACCTTGGAGGTCCTTGGACTTTTGACCTCGGTCAACATGTTGACGTGTCAAATACTTTGGTGACCAAATACCTTCAGGACTAATGATATTACTATTACAGGTAGGGGAATAACTGATTCTTAGATGCATTACAATTCTCTCTTTAAAGATTATCAATCAATTGTGATTGCCAATTAAGTGTGATGATGTAGAATGAAGGATGACCTAAATGATTTTTGACAATTATCCGCAGTGAGAAGCTGCTGCTGTGAGATTACAGCCAGGAGGTTTCCTGGCGACGAAAACCAAAAAAAAAAAGAGTGAATTATTATTCTTTTATTATGGCATATTGTTTCAGGAGATGGAGGGAGGAGAGGGAGAGTGTGTGAGTATATTTGCATGTGGTAGCGCTTTTGATCCGGGTGATTTTGGGAATTACATGAATGATAATCCCTGGACTCTGATGAATCATGGAGAACATGGAGAGTGGGGTTGGATGAGAGAGAAAAGAAAATGAAGCAACAACAATGTGTATTTTGGTACTTTGTGTCAAGAAATCCCATCATTACATGTGTTACGTCCCAGTGTCTAGGGGTAACCGAGACACGACATAACGTGTCCCCCCCCCACACTCTTCCCACTCCCAAACAAGGCCAAAATGAAGAATTGCAATGTAGTAGTTTCTATTTAACCCTTGTGTTGTCCTCGGGTCAAATTGACCCGTTTCTAAGTGTTTTATATCAGAAATATTAGATTTCTTTTAACCAAATTGCCCAAAAATAACATGGATGATTCCATATGTTCTTCAGGTAAAATTGATAATTACTTTCATTGATTTTTTTGGGTGTTTTATTTAATCATAAAGCATCTGAATTCTTTTTTTTTTAATGGTTTCCAAACAGCATCCGGACTAAACTTTGACATCTAGCCATCTGAGATCCACTCAACATCCTCTGATCTTAACTAGTAGTCAAAATAATTCATAATTTCTGCCTTTTTAACTAAAAACTTATGTATAATTTGATATAAATGAGGTTTGTTGACCATGAATTCCAAGAATAAGTGTAAAACCTGTTATTAAACCAGCTCAGGTTTTTTTTAAAAAGCACCAAAAGCTGGAAAAAGTGAGAAATAAATCAGAAAAAGTGACAAAAACATTGGAAAAGTGACATAAATCAGAAAAGGCTCAGTTTCTTTTTTTTAAAGCGTAAAGCAAATACTAGCGAGTCCAAGACAAGTCCGAGACCATAGAAAAAGGGTCTCGAGTCCGGACTCGAATCCAAGTCCGGACTCGAGTCCTACAGCCCTGCAAACAGCTAAGGTCCAAATGTGATCCTCTTATTCAAGGTACAACAATGTCCCTTTGAGGGTTACCACCACAGGGACAAGCTCTTGTTCCTTAAAGGTCCTGTTGGTCCTTTTATTTTTGACAGTGCATGAATGGAAAGTATACGTCATGTTTTTATAAAATATTTGTCTGTCATCCTTTGTGTCCAGGCCTGAAGTCTCTGGGTTTGACCATCGCTGAGTGCTACGAGGAGGTCGGCCTTCTGCTCCTCTTCCTTGGCGTCGGCATTTCCATCTTCGCCACCGTGGTGTTCACCTTGGAGCGAGATCTTCCCTGCACCACGTTCACCAGCGTGCCGGCCGCGTGGTGGTGGGCCACCACCTCCATGACGACGGTCGGCTACGGGGACATCCGGCCCGACACGGCCGCGGGGAAGGTGCTGGCCTTCCTCTGCATCCTGTCCGGGATCCTGATCCTGGCGCTGCCCATCGCCATCATCAACGAGCGCTTCTCCGCCTGCTACCTCACCATGAAGGTGAAGGACGCGGCGATGAGGCAGAGCGAGATGCTGAAGAGGCTGGCCCGCGGCTCGGTGGGGGGGATGGGCGAGGGAAGAGCGGGAGGAGGCGTGAATTTGAGGGATGCCTACGCCCGGACCATCTTGGAGATGTTGAGGCTGCACGGCCCCGAGAGGGTGAGCACCCGGAGCAGCGGAGGAGAGGAACTGTGGTGGTAAAACCAGGAGACTCTGATATGTCTTTTCCACCAAGGCAGCTCTGGTGCTGGTTCGGAGTCAGGGCCAAATATCGAACCGGTTCTTTGCTTTTCCACACAGATAAACCTGGTTCTGGGCCAAGAAAACGGGTTCCAACTCAGCACCAACTCAGCGCTGGTCCAGAGATAAGAACCGGTTACGTCAGGTGCTGGGAGCGGGTCCCGGTAGGCTTTTTGTCAGGGAATTGGGACCGCCCCGGTCAAACCGGGACGTCTGTTCACCCTAACGGTGTTTTGCTTGACGCTACTGATGTTGCCTTCGCAAGCTAGCAAAAGATAATAATAAACGTTAAATCCTGCGAGATGATTCCCTTTCTTCTTGGACGTGTCCTCGGTCCATAGCGGTCCATAGAGGTCCATAGCGGTCCATAGCGGTCAGAAATAGCTGTCGAGGCCCGTCTTTGAATTCCAGGGTTTGTAAAGCCAGGAGCAAAAGTATCGGGATGTAGATCTCCATTATTGTTGATTGTCATGACGCGTTGCTATGACAACGGAGCTACTTGCAGTCACGTTGTGACGTAGCCCTGCTCTGGCTCCCAGGCTGTGGAGGATCCAGCTGGTTCTTCGATAACTGGCGAGTAGAACCAGCACCGAACTGGCTATAGCACCAGAACCAGAACCAGCACCTGGTTAGCCTCGGTGGAAAAGACATGTGAGTGATTGCTCGGCAAATTACAACCACAGAGGAGTCAGCGGCACTGACTCCCTCGCTGCTGTAAGAGCCGATGTTTCCGACCTCTCTAAACTAGTCTAACCTGGTGTAAACCGGTTCAAACACAGCAGTGGAATCCCCTAATATATATAAATCCACAGTATCAAGAGAAGAAAATAATACCTGTGTGGGAAAATTTGCATGTCTTACCTTAGGATTACTCCAAATTTAGACTTCACTCTTATAAGAGTGAAGTATAAGAGTGAAGTATAAGGGCATAAGAGTGAAGTATAAGAGCATAAGAGTGAAGTATAAGAGCATAAGAGTGAAGTATAAGAGCATAAGAGTGAAGTATAAGAGCATAAGAGTGAAGTATAAGAGTATAAGAGTGAAGTATAAGGGCATAAGAGTGAAGTATAAGAGCATAAGAGTGAAGTATAAGAGCATAAGAGTGAAGTATAAGAGCATAAGAGTGAAGTATAAGAGCATAAGAGTGAAGTATAAGAGTGAAGTATAAGAGCATAAGAGTGAAGTATAAGAGCATAAGAGTGAAGTATAAGAGCATAAGAGTGAAGTATAAGAGTGAAGTATAAGAGCATAAGAGTGAAGTATAAGCATAGGTGAAGTATAAGAGCATAAGAGTGAAGTATAAGAGTATAAGAGTGAAGTATAAGAGCATAAGAGTGAAGTATAAGAGCATAAGAGTGAAGTATAAGAGTGAAGTATAAGAGCATAAGAGTGAAGTATAAGAGCATAAGAGTGAAGTATAAGAGCATAAGAGTGAAGTATAAGAGCATACGAGTGAAGTATAAGAGCATACGAGTGAAGTATAAGAGCATAAGAGTGAAGTATAAGAGTATAAGAGTGAAGTATAAGAGTGAAGTATAAGAGCATAAGAGTGAAGTATAAGAGTGAAGTATAAGAGCATAAGAGTGAAGTATAAGAGCATACTTCACTCTTATGCTCTTATACTTTATAAGTGTGAAGTATAAGAGTCTAAGTATTATACTACTAGTATAGTCTTATACTTCCCTCTTAGACTCTCATACTTCACTCTTATAAGAGTGAAGTATGAGAGCATACTTCACTCTTATACTCTTATACTTCACTCTTATAGTCTTATACTTTACTCTTATTCTCTTATACTTTACTCTTATTCTCTTATACTTTACTCTTATTCTCTTATACTTTACTCTTATTCTCTTTATCCTTTACTCTTATTCTCTTTATACTTTACTCTTATTCTCTTATACTTTACTCTTTCTCTTATACTTTACTCTTATTCTCTTATACTTTACTTTTATTCTCTTTATACTTTACTCTTATTCTCTTATACTTTACTCTTATTCTCTTATACTTTACTTTTATTCTCTTATACTTTACTCTTATTCTCTTATACTTTACTCTTATTCTCTTATACTTTACTCTTATTCTCTTATACTTTACTCTTATTCTCTTATACTTTACTCTTATTCTCTTATACTTTACTCTTATTCTCTTATACTTTACTTTTATTCTCTTATACTTTACTTTTATTCTCTTATACTTTACTCTTATTCTCTTATACTTTACTCTTATTCTCTTATACTTTACTCTTATTCTTATACTTTACTCTTATTCTCTTATACTTTACTTATTCTCTTATACTTTACTTTTATTCTCTTATACTTTACTCTTATTCTCTTATACTTTACTCTTATTCTCTTATACTTTACTCTTATTCTCTTATACTTTACTCTTATTCTCTTATACTTCGTCCACTCCTCCTGCTTTGCTCCGTTATAACGGGAGACCATTAGAGGGTGTCGCCACTGTAAATGTAAATATCTTTCATAATTGTTGCTTCAACCAACGACTTATGTGGGTTTTTTTCGGGTAAGGACAGTCACAATATACCAGGGGTGTAGTACTCGAGTCCGGTCTTGGACTCGAGTCCGGACTCAAGACCGTTTTTCTATGGTCTCGGACTTGTCTCAGACTCGCTAGTATTTGGACTCGGACTTGTCTCGGTCTCGGCCGCTGGTCTTGCCCAATATGGCTTCTGGTCTGGACCGAGTCCAGGTGTCTTTATTATGTTGATAATAATATTGGAGGGAAAGTGAAACCCAAAATGATTGTCTTGATACTGTCATGCATAAGACCTTTATTCTGTCCTGGACTCGGTCTTGACTCGGACTCAAACCTTTTTGGACTCGGTCTTGTCTTGGACTCAAACTTTTTTGGACTCGGTCTTGTCTTGGAAACAAACCTTTTTGGACTCTGTCTTGTCTTGGACTCAAACCTTTTTGGACTCGGTCTTGTCTTGGACTCAAACCTTTTTAGACTCGGTCTTGTCTTGGACTCAAACCTTTTTGGACTCGGTCTTGTCTTGGACTCAAACCTTTTTGGACTCTGTCTTGTCTTGGACTCAAACCTTTTTGGACTCTGTCTTGTCTTGGACTCAAACCTTTTTGGACTCGGTCTTGTCTTGGACTCGAACCTTTTTGCACTCGGTCTTGACATGGACTCGACAAGTCCTGGTCTTGGACTTGTCTTGGACTCGACTAAGGTGGTCTTGACTATAGCCCTGCAGTGTAGTAACCTGAACACGCAAGCATTCGGAAACATTTCCTACAATTCCCAGCGCGTCATGTTTAATTAGAGAGTTAGAAGCTTCAGATTCAGAGGATTCACTGGAGGAAAAACATGTCTGTGTTCCTGTTGTGTTTCATTATATTATCTCTGTGCACCACTCTTCTTCCAGAGAGTACACATGCATTAGTAAGTGTTGTGCAGAGGTCAGCATCAGACCCTACAGGCTGTTCATTGGTCTTGGCACCTTGTATAGTTCTGCTAGCGCTCTGTGACTCAGTCATGCAATAAAGGTCCTTCTCCTGTGGGTCAGTGGTCTTCTTAAATATCCCAGCGATGGCTCAAAAGCCCGAAACACAACGCTGATCTGATGTTTTTCTGCCCTATCACGCTGTTGTTTGTCCATTAGCTACTGGGTGTAGATGTTATATCATTTCTCTGTCCCAAAAGATTTAAATCTTGTGTTGTCTTCCCGCCAAAATTGAACATTTTTACTTTTTCTTACGTTTTTGTGCCTTTTTTTCCTGAAATGTTGACGCTTTTGTCACTTTTACTGACTTTTAATACTACATAACACTAACTTATTAACTTTAATTAATTTAGTTTAGTTATTTTTAGAATTTATTGTCAATAAAACTTATTTATAGGAAATTATACCTAATGTTTGAGTGGGAAATTTACAAAAGATAAAGTCACACAGACCTCAAAATTGATGTTGACCCCACAACGTATTAATACCAGAAACACACACACACACACACACACACACACACGTGCGTTTGTGTCTGTGGAGGTCTAATTGTTGATGATAATCACAGACTGGAATATGTCAACTTTTACTCAATACTATTTCAAAAACACTTCCATTTGTTTTACAATGCTATAAAATTGAATAAGACGCCCCAAAATTAATGAAAGGAGAGACAACATGAAGACAACATGAGGGCAACATGAGGGCAACATGAGGACAACATGAGGACAACATGAGGGCAACATGAGGACAACACGAAAGCAACATGAGGGCAACATGGGGGCAACATGAAGACAACATGAGGACAACATGAGGACAACATGAGGACAACATGAGGGCAACATGAAGACAACATGAGGACAACATGAGGACAACATGAGGACAACATGAGGGCAACATGAGGACAACACGAAAGCAACATGAGGGCAACATGAGGACAACACGAGGACAACATGAGGGCAACATGGGGGCAACATGAAGACAACATGAGGACAACATGAAGACAACATGAGGACAACATGAGGACAACATGAGGGCAACATGAAGACAACATGAAGACAACATGAAGACAACATGAGGACAACATGAAGACAACATGAGGGTTAAGAATCCTTTAATCCTTTAATTTTAGTCTCAATAATTCCTAATTTCTGCTTTTCTAACTCAAACATTAGGTATAATTTCCTATAAATGAGCTTTATTGACCATAAATTCCAAAAATAACTTTAAAACTAAAGTTAATTAATTAGTGTTAACGTAGTGTTAAAAACGTCAAAAAAAGTGACAGACATTGAAAAAAGAGTTCAGGAGAATAATAATAAACCAGGGTTGAACACTCGGTCCTCGCTGTAAGGGCTCTCTTTCTCTCCTTAAATGACTAAAATGCAAATTTGATGCTCTAGTTCTTGTCTCCGTGCAGCCAGAGGCATCAAACGCTGGATTCAGGTCAGTTGTGATGGGAGTCAGACAGGAAGTCACCTGACTCACAGATCAACTGGAACTGGTAGAACATGTACAACATAACATAAAAATATATATACACACATTCATGAATACATACATATATATATATAAAATTAACCCTCATGTTGTCTTCATGTTGTCTTCATGTTGTCTTCATGTTGTCCTCATGTTTTCCTCATGTTGCCGTCATGTTGCCCTTGTGTTGTCCTCGTGGTATCCCCGTGTTGTCCTCATGTTGTCCTCATGTTGTCCTTGTGGTGTCTTCACGTTGTCCTCATGTTGTCTTCACGTTGTCCTCATGTTGTCCTCATGTTGTCCTCATGTTGTGCCCATGTTGTCCTCATGTTGTCCTCATGTTGTCCTCATGTTGTCCTTGTGGTGTCTTCACATTGTCCTCATGTTGTCCTCAAGTTGTCCCCATGTTGTCCTCATGTTGTCCTCATGTTGCCCTCATGTTGTCCTACATCAATGTTCTTTTTAATTTCCCAAAATAACATGACTGATTCCACCCAACGCTCTTTGCCAAGTACGTCCAAGGACGTGGAGGAACGTCCAGCTGGGAGGAGGCCTCGGGGAAGACCTAGGACTAGGTGGAGGACGTCCAGCTGGGAGGAGGCCTCGGGGGAGACCCAGGACTAGGTGGAGGGACGTCCAGCTGGGAGGAGGCCTCGGGGGAGACCCAGGACTAGGTGGAGGGACGTCCAGCTGGGAAGAGGCCTCGGGGGAGACCCAGGACTAGGTGGAGGGACGTCCAGCTGGAGGAGGCCTCGGGGAAGACCCAGGACTAGGTGGAGGGATGTCCAGCTGGGAGGAGGCCTTGAGGAAGACCCAGGACTAGGTGGAGGGACGTCCAGCTGGGAGGAGGCCTCAGGGAAGACCCAGGACTAGGTGGAGGGATTATATCTCCAACCTGGCCTGGGAACGCCTCGGGACCCCCCAGTTGGAGCTGGTTGATGTGGTCCCCCCGCTTGAGCTGCTGCCCCCGATACCGGATAAGCAGATGAAGATGGATGGATGGATGGATAATAACAATAAAAACCTTTGGCAGTCCAACACACCCTCAATTAGTGTATCGGACTTCTTCTTCTGGTTCTTCTGGTCTCAACGTGCATGGCGTTGACTTTTCCAGGACATTTTACAGATTCTGTATTTATTCTGTTGTTCTCGGGTCAAACCGACCCGTTTCAAAGTGTTTTATATCAGAAATATTAGATTTCTTTCAACCAAATTGCCCCAAAAAAAAACATGGATGATTCCATACAACGTTCTTCAGGTAAAATTGATGCTTATACTTTTATTGAATTTTTTGGGTGTTTTGTTTATTCTTACAGAATTTGTCAAAACAGTACATATAACTTTGACATGTACCCATCTGTGATCAACAAAGTTGTATGGTCTGCGGCATCGACAAGTTGCACAAAATAAGGCTGCAAGACCGGTTCTTGGTTGTTCTTTGAGAACTAGGGTTGCAGAGATGCATGAACGTCTTGCTTGGTTGGAGGTCAAGCATCGACTATCTGTTAATATGTTGGTATATTTCATGGAATTATTAATACTGGGATTCCTAAATTTCTTTATGATAACATAACTTATTGCTCAGATATGCATTCACATTATACAAGAGGGGCGAATAGTCGACTACCTGAATCTGACTGTATGAAGAGGACTGTGTTTTATAGCTCAGCTGTATATTGGGATCCGGGACACCGAGGGAAAAACTGGTTTTAAAAAGAGACTTAGACTACATTTGTTTTTGATATCATAATATTGTCTGGATCGGTTGAGCGAGGTTGTATCATGTGCTATGATATACTTTATTATATTTAGGTTGTTAGTACTTTTTGTATTGTTAGTTTTTTTTGTTGTTGTGAATTTCATATATGATATATTTGTGAGTAATTTTGGTTGTATTTCTTGTCTTTTGGATGGATTGTTTGGACCCCAGGAAGACTAGCTGTTGTCTTGGCGTCAGCTAATGGGGATCCTTTGAAATAAACAAATAAACAAATAAACTCAACATCCTCTGATCTTAACTATTAGCTAAAATAATTCATAATTTCTGCCTTTTTAACTAAAAAATGTTATATAATTTGATTGTGAATGAGGTTTGTTGACCATGAAGTGTAAAACCTGTTATTAAACCCGCTGAGTTTTTTTTTTAAAAAAGCGCCAAAAGTGTGAAAAAAAATGACAGATAATTCAGAAAAAATGACAAAAAAACATCGGAAAAAGCACAAAAGACATTCAGTTTAGACCTGGAAGACAACACGAGGGTTAATCCATCAATCCCATTTATGTTGCTCTGAGCTTCAGAGTGAAATCTCCTGTCCTACTTACCCCGGTCTCAGTCTAGACCTGCTCGGCATCCCCTGAAGCCCGTTGGGGTTCCCCAGAGAACATCCCCATGTTACAGCTTCACCCGCCGCTCCGTCTCCTCATGCTCTCTTTTTATTTTAGAGATCTAATTAGAGGGCAGGAAGGGCTCAGGGCAACCTTTTGCTTATTTACAGTACAGGCTGAAGGTTTTGGACACACCTTCACACAGAGATGTTTTCAGTTGTTCTCCGTTTGGGTGTTAGGAATTTGTTTTACATTGACATTAATACAGGTGGCCGGGTTGGTTCAGTGGGTAGAGCGGGCGCACATATACTTTGAGATTCAAGCCTTGATGCAGAGGTCCTCTCAATTCCTCTCTCTTCTCCTCACTTCCTCTCTATTCTCCTCCTCACTTCCTCTCTATTCTCCTCCTCACTTCCTCTCTATCTCCTCCTCACTTCCTCTCTATCTTCTCCTCACTTCCTCTCTCTTCTTCCTCACCACTTCCTCTCTCTTCTCCTCCTCCTCACTTCCTCTCTCTTCTCCTCCTCCTCCTCCTCACTTCCTCTCTTCTTCCCCTCACTTCCTCTCTTCTCCTCCTCACTTCCTCCCTCTTCTTCCCCTCTTCCTCACTTCTCCTCCTCACTTCCTCTCTTCTTCTCCTCAGTTTCTCTCTTCTCCTCCTCACTTCCTCTCTTCTCCTCCTCACTTCCTCTCTCTTCTCCTCCTCACTTCCTCTATTCCCCTTCCTCTTCTTCTCTCTTCCTCTCTTCTCCTTCTCTCTTCCTCTCTTCTCCTCCTCACTTCCTCTCTCTTCTCCTCCTCAGTTCCTCTCTTCTCCTCCTCAGTTCCTCTCTTCTCCTCCTCAGTTCCTCTCTTCTCCTCCTCAGTTCCTCTCTTCTCCTCCTCACTTCCTCTCTTCTCTCCTCACTTCCTCTCTCTTCTCACATTTCCTGCATGTCTTCCCCCTTTCTCACCTAGCTGTCTTATCAAATAAAGGTGGAAAAGCCCAAAATACATTAATACAGTCAACGTGTCAAAGGAAATAAATTCAGAAAAAGTGGAAAACAAAACAAATAAAATCTAAATTGTCGTGTTTTTTTATGGTTCGTTTCAAATGTCGACATTAGAATCAGGGCTGTAGTCAAGACCACCTTTGTCGAGTCCAAGACAAGTCCAAGACCAAGACTAGTCGAGTCCAAGTCAAGGCCGAGTCCAAAGAGGTTTGAGTCCAAGACCGAGTCCAAAGAGGTTTGAGTCCAAGTCAAGACCGAGTCCAAAGAGGTTCAAGTCCAAGACCGAGACCAAAAAGGTTTGAGTCCAAGACAAGACCGAGTCCAAAAAGGTTTGAGTCCAAGTCAAGACCGAGTCCAAAAAGCTTTGAGTCCGAGTCAAGACCGAGTCCAAAAAGGTTTGAGTCCAAGACAAGACCGAGTCCAAAATGGTTCGAGTCCGAGTCAAGACCGAGTCCAAAGAGGCTCGAGTCCGAGTCAAGACCGAGTCCAAAGAGGTTTGAGTCCAAGACAAGACCGAGTCCAAAAAGCTTTGAGTCCGAGTCAAGACCGAGTCCAAAAAGGTTTGAGTCCAAGACAAGACCGAGTCCAAAATGGTTCGAGTCCGAGTCAAGACCGAGTCCAAAAAGGTTTGAGTCCAAGACAAGACCGAGTCCAAAAAGGTTTGAGTCCGAGTCAAGACCGAGTCCAGGACAGAATAAAGGTCTTATGCATGACAGTATGAAGACAATCATTTTGGGTTTCCCTTTCCCTCCAATATTATTATCAACATAATAAAGACACCTGGACTCGGTCCAGACCAAACGGTCTTGAGTTGTACTCGAGTCCAAGACCAGACTCGAGTCCTACAGCCCTGGTTCGAGGTGTAACCTGGAGACAGAGACACCGTGTGATTACCCGAGGCTCCGCTTGTCATAACAGTTTACCTTTCAGCTGCTTTACTTCCCTCCGCTGTTTCCTCCTCTTCCTCCTCCGGTGAAACTCCGCCGGTGACAAAAGACAGATCCAGACAGGAGCTCTGCTCACATTCATGAGCTAACACTCTCAACTAATCTCTATTTTATATTATATATATATATATATATATATATATATATTTTATATATATATATATATATATTCTTTTTTAATTATTATTATGGTACTTTGTTTTCCTGGTTCTGTCATGTCTTCCTCTCTTCTCCTCTTCACTTCCTCATTCACTTCCTCTCTCTTCTCCTCCTCACTTCCTCTCTCTCCTCCTCACTTCCCCCTCTTCATTTCTCCTCTCTTCCTCTCTTCTTCTTCCTCCTCCTACTTTTTTCTCCTCTCCTCCTCACTTCCTCTCTCTTCTCCTCACTTCCCCTCTCTTCTCCTCCTCACTTCCTCTTTCTTCTCTTCTCTCCTCCTCACTCCTCTCTCTTCTCCTCCTCCTTCTCTCCTCTTCCCCCCTCCTCACTTCCTCTCTCTCCTCCTCTCCCTTTCTTCTCTTCTCCTCACTTCCTCCTCACTTCCTCTTCTCTTCCTCACTTCCTCTCTCTTCTTAACACTCTTAACTAATCTTTATTTTATATAAATATATATATTTTGTATCACCTCATTACCCCGTTACCTCGTTACCTCGTTCTTGTTACCTTGTTACATTATTATTGTCAGATGGTTTTGTCTGTCTTGTGTCAGTTGTCCCTGCCTCCTGCCTCAGTTTTCATCCTTTATTCCTTCTCCCGTGACCCGTGTCCTTACCTTCCCTTCCCTGCCCCCTTTTGGGATTTTTGTTTTTTGGATTTGACTTCTTCATTTTTTGCTCCCTATGTTCTTCTTGGACTTTTCCTTAATAAATCCTTGTGAACCTGCTCCCGCCTGCCTTCCTCATCTCTGCTTTTGAGTCCTCATTCCTCCCCGGCACAACAATAACTGCATTTAGACTTCTATTAATAAAGAAGTTTTTTTTGGGATGATTCCCGCAAGGAAATTGAAATTTCCATCATTAGCGAGAAGAACACAGTATAGAGAGAAAAAGAGGAAGACAGTATAAAGTAAAGATAACAGTAAAAATAACAATAAATTAAAGTAATAAAAATACATTTACCACAAATTATCATAAAGTGTCAGTGTCGAGTCAGATGTAAAGGTGAAGCTATGTCCAGCCAGGTGTAGATAGAGGATCCAGGGGCCTGTCCAGCCAGGTGTAGATAAGTAGATGATAAAATATTCCAGCCAGGTGTAGATAACCAGGATGAACAGGTGAAGCTATGTCCAGCCAGGTGTAGATAACCAGGATGAACAGGTGGAGCTATGTCCAGCCAGGTGTAGATAACCAGGATGAACAGGTGGAGCTATGTCCAGCCAGGTGTAGATAACCAGGATGAACAGGTGGAGCTATGTCCAGCCAGGTGTAGATAACCAGGATGAACAGGTGAAGCTATGTCCAGCCAGGTGTATATAGCCAGGATGAACAGGTGAAGCTATGTCCAGCCAGGTGTAGATAACCAGGATGAACAGGTGAAGCTATGTCCAGCCAGGTGTAGATAACCAGGATGAACAGGTGGAGCTATGTCCAGCCAGGTGTAGATAACCAGGATGAACAGGTGGAGCTATGTCCAGCCAGGTGTAGATAACCAGGATGAACAGGTGGAGCTATGTCCAGCCAGGTGTAGATAGCCAGGATGTGTCCAGCCATAACCAGGATGAACAGGTGGAGCTATGTCCAGCCAGGTGTAGATAACCAGGATGAACAGGTGGAGCTATGTCCAGCCAGGTGTAGATAACCAGGATGAACAGGTGGAAGCTATGTCCAGCCAGGTGTAGATAGCCAGGATGAACAGGTGAAGCTATGTCCAGCCAGGTGTAGATAACCAGGATGAACAGGTGAAGCTATGTCCAGCCAGGTGTAGATAACCAGGATGAACAGGTGAAGCTATGTCCAGCCAGGTGTAGATAACCAGGATGAACAGGTGAAGCTATGTCCAGCCAGGTGTAGATAACCAGGATGAACAGGTGAAGCTATGTCCAGCCAGGTGTAGATAACCAGGATGAACAGGATGAACAGGATGAACAGGGAGCTATGTCCAGCCAGGTGTAGATAACCAGGATGAACCAGGATGAACAGGTGGAGCTATGTCCAGCCAGGTGTAGATAACCAGGATGAACAGGTGGAGCTATGTCCAGCCAGGTGTAGATAACCAGGATGAACAGGTGGAGCTATGTCCAGCCAGGTGTAGATAACCAGGATGAACAGGTGGAGCTATGTCCAGCCAGGTGTAGATAACCAGGATGAACAGGTGGAGCTATGTCCAGCCAGGTGTAGATAACCAGGATGAACAGGTGGAGCTATGTCCAGCCAGGTGTAGATAACCAGGATGAACAGGTGGAGCTATGTCCAGCCAGGTGTAGATAACCAGGATGAACAGGTGGAGCTATGTCCAGCCAGGTGTAGATAACCAGGATGAACAGGTGGAGCTATGTCCAGCCAGGTGTAGATAACCAGGATGAACAGGTGAAGCTATGTCCAGCCAGGTGTAGATAGCTGGGATAAGTGCACGTTCACGGCTTTCTCACATAGACCATGGTATCGATCCCAGATTTCCTGATGCAGAGATGGAGAAGATGCATGCGCCATATGTTTCACCCAATGAGCAGCAGCTTCTAATGGAAAGTAATGAGGAGGGGAAGAATATAATATGCAAAAAGGGAAATACGGCTCTTATCAAACGGAGAGAAAAAGCCCAACATAGCGGACCGACTGAATGTGTGAGGGTGTAAAAATATCTACTTAGCCTATAGTCACTCCACATTTATATAAAGCTGTAGGCTACACTGTGTTTTAATTGCTTTAAATATGCTAGTTTCATGTTTCTGTTTTTATATGATATATGTGCTGGTTTTACTGTAAAGTGTCTTTGAGTAGCCTACCATGTAAAGCACTATATAAATAAAATGTATTATTATTTAGCCTTTGCCTTAAAAGTGAGCAGAGGGAATAATGTTCCTCGGGTAATGGACCCTAATGTCTAGGCTTAATTTCAAACCCTTATTCACAACGCAAGTTTTACAACCATATGCACAAATCTCTATAAGCTAAGTCTAATTCTTTGTACAATTAATGTTCATACAGAACGATCAGAAAGGGACAACAACTAGAAAAAGAAGTAAATAACTTCAATACACGCTGTGAGCATTTGTAAAACAATATTCATGTTTTTTTTATTCTTCTGACAAGTGACCGCACCAAAATAAAAAGATGAAGAAGCATTGTGGTGTTCCCGGTGTGATGAATGATAACTCCACTACATACGTCCTGTATATAGGCCACGTTATTGGTCCAGGGATGGGAGACTAGTGAGAAGGTTATGAAACCAATGTAAGCTATAATAAAAACATTAGGCCTACATATTAAGGAGTAACACAAACTGTCCTTTATTAGAGAAGGATAAGCAACAAGAACATGAAATCATGAATGTATTGGTCTCTGACCAGTCTGCCATTATTATCCTCTGGAAATATCGCTGCATTAATATCGTCACACTTAATCTCCGGAGCGCGTCCTGTATAAACCTGAAGCTGAGACCACGGACACTGCGCTGCTCATCTCTACTTTTACAGAGAGAGTGGACACTGATGTGACTCGCAGGTCTGCCACCGGCAGGCATCGGCCACCGGGCAGCGGCCGCCGGGCAGCGGCCGCCGGGCAGTGGCCACCGGCCACGGGCAGTGGCCACCGGGCAGCGGCCACCGGGCAGCGGCCACCGGCCACCGGGCAGCGGCCGCCGGGCAGCGGCCGCACGCCGGGCACAGTACCGTCCCACCGGGAAAAGTCCCACTCCTCTTCAGGATGCCAGTGCAACCATTCCTAACCATCTAAACAGCTGTAGTAGGGTTTAAATCAAACTCGCGACAACAATAGTGACAAGTAGGCTAATGCATGTTAATGAAAATAAAGCAGAAGACATGCAGAAGACAACGGAATAACTGTTAAACGCGTTTATTTGGGATCAGACGGCAGCTGATTTGACACATGAGACACCAGGATTAGTCTTAGCCTGGCTGTTAGCCTGCTCTGGACCAGGCTAGCCGCAAAGAATAAATCTCCATGGTTACTTGGCTGGGTTTAATTCAATCTGGTTTCGTGCAACCGAGTCAAAGCTAAATTCATCCAGGATAACTTGAATATCCCGGCTTAATCCCTTATCCTAGTTTCGTGCAATAGGCCTCAGGTGTGTGTGTGAAAATTTACATTTAAGTAATGATTTTCATATTAAATTATTCATAATGAGATCTCCGATGCCTCTCAGAGTATATGACTTCTGCATCTGTCCTCATTCCTGCTTTCCCAGAATTCCCAGCCAGGGACTACTCGTTAGCCCAGTTCTGTCCACCGAGAAGACGTTGGGAGGTGGACGGAGATCATTCCAAGGACGAGGCTGCAGGTAGGCTGTGTGTGTGCGTGTTGTGTGTGTGTGTGTGTGTGTGTGTGTGTGTGTGTGTGCGGTCATCCTTCATGCAGTGCTCCTCTCAGGATGTTCACGGGGTACAGATTGAGTCCCGCTCAAAGTGGGTCAGCTTCCATTAACTTGCAGCTGAACTGTCCAGTTAAATCGCTCCATGATCAAATAACAAGTCCCATATTTATTCCTCTTCCAGGAGAGACTTTCTGAAAGTGCTGTTATGCGAATATTTGGAACGACGGTCCGCCACCTTCTTGTTTTCTCAAAGTTAGGAAATGGATTTTTCTCAGTTTGCGTTCTGTTTGAAATTCTTATATTTTTGCACTTCAAGATCCAATAAAATCACTAAATGGTACGTCATGCAAGAGAGAGAATTAAAAAAATAGATTGATTAGTCAAAGTTGTCACATTGACGTTTAAGGTGTGTTGATTGATACGACAGCTCACGCATTTAGCAGTCCCTCCAGAAAACGTTATGTGATAGATACATTTTATCAATATTTTTAACTTTTTCTTACGTTTTTGTCTCTCTTTTCAACACTTTTGACGCTTTTATTCAATGTTTGTCACTTTGACGTTTTCAACACTACGTAACACTAACTTATTAACTTTAGTTTTACAGTTATTTTTGGAATTTATGGTCAATAAACCTCATTTATAGGAAATTATACCTAATGTTTGAGTTAGAAAAGCAGAAATTAGGAATTATTGAGACTAAAATTAAAGGAATGGATGTTGATGATAATCACAGACTGGAATATGTCAACTTTTACTAAATACTATTTCAAAAACACTTCCATTTGTTTTACAATGCTATAAAATTGAATAAGACGCCCCAAAATTAATGAAAGTAGAGATTTGTACTTGGCAAAGAGCGTTGTGTGGAATCAATCATGTTATTTTGGGGAATTAAAAAGAACATTGATATAGGACAACATGGGGACAACATGAGGACAACAGCAAGACAACATGAGGACAACATGAGGACAACATGGGGGCAACATGAGGACAACATGGGGGCAACATGAGGACAACATGGGGGCAACATGAGGACAACATGGGGACAACATGAGGACAACATGGGGGAAACATGGGGGCAACATGGGGGCAACATGAGGGCAACATGAGGACAACATGGGGGCAACATGAGGACAACATGAGGGCAACATGGGGGCAACATGAGGACAACATGAGGGCAACATGAGGGCAACATGAGGGCAACATGAGGGCAACATGAGGGCAAAATGGGGGCAACATGGGGGCAACATGGGGGCAACATGGGGGCAACATGAGGGCAACATGGGGGCAACATGAGGACAACATGGGGGCAACATGGGGGCAACATGGGGACAACATGAGGACAACATGAGGACAACATGGGGACAACATGAGGGCAACATGTGGACAACATGAGGGCAACATGGGGACAACATGGGGACAACATGAGGGCAACATGAGGACAACATGAGGGCAACATGAGGGCAACATGGGACAACATGGGGACAACATGGGGCAAACAAATGAGGGCAACATGAGGGCAACATGGGGACAACATGAGGGCAACATGGGGGCAACATGAGGACAACATGGGGGACAACATGGGGACAACATGGGGGCAACATGAGGACAACATGGGGACAACATGAGGACAACATGGGGACAACATGGGGACAACATGGGGACAACATGGGGCAACATGGGGACAACATGGGGACAACATAACAACAGAAACATTGGGACAACATGGGGACAACATGAGGGCAACATGTGGACAACATGAGGACAACATGGGGACAACATGGGGACAACATGAGGGCAACATGAGGACAACATGAGGGCAACATGAGGGCAACATGGGGACAACATGAGGGCAACATGAGGACAACATGGGGACAACATGAGGGCAACATGAGGACAACATGAGGGCAACATGAGGACAACATGAGGACAACATGGGGACAACATGGGGACAACATGGGGACAACATGGGGACAACATGAGGGACAACATGAGGGTTAAATAAATTGTCCCACACTCCTGGTTACAGTCAAACAGTGTTTGTGAAGGGTGTTAGTTCCCGGTGTGAGAGTTAAATCATGAAGGGACGGCAGCTGCAGAGCTCAGGACACTTTTGTTTACTGTAGAAAGAGCGGAGGAGACGCTCATCATTCCGTCCGGAGACACCAGCTGCTGCTCTGCTTACAGAAGCTGCAGCCCAGACACATGCTATACCCTTTCATATACAGCTGGACATCTTTTCAGAGCTAAATATGACTAACACCAAGGCTGTGTGTGTAGGTTTTAGACGTCATCACTCTAACCCTGTAAACACTACGATTAATGTTGAATACAGGACCTTCACCCAGGAGAGAGGCGTTTGTGTCGCGCGTGTGTCCTTAACTGTCCCGTTATTGCCACGTGTCAGGGAAGCATAAGCCCACCCACGAGTTTTTCCTTAACCTAACTGTCACGTACCAAGCGCGTGTTATATGTCGCTAAAGGAGAAGACCAAGCAGCAGACCAGACTCCATGTAAATAATCAGTATTTTTATCATCGTTAAACACACTTAATTCAAAGTCGACGGAAACAAAATAAAACCATCAAAAGCCGTCTTGGTTTCTCGTTCCACTGCTCTAACAATCACCACTCTGGTCTGGTTGGAATAAACTCTTAATTCACCCATTTACATGTGGAGATATGCTGCTTTATACATGCTAAAAGTAGTGATTATTTACATGGAGTCTGGTGGAGATATGCTGCTCTATACACTCTATACAACAAGTAGTGATTATTTACATGGAGTCTGGTGGAGATATTCTGCTAAAAGTCCTGATTATTTACATGGAGTCTGGTGGAGAAAAGTTGTGATTATTTACATGGAGTCTGGTGGAGATATGCTGCTCTATACACGCTAAAAGTAGTGATTATTTACATGGAGTCTGGTGGAGATATGCTGCTCTATACACGCTAAAAGTAGTGATTATTTACATGGAGTCTGGTGGAGATATTCTGCTCTATACACGCTAAAAGTTGTGATTATTTACATGGAGTCTGGTGGAGATATGCTGCTCTATACACGCTAAAAGTAGTGATTATTTACATGGAGTCTGGTGGAGATATGCTGCTCTATACACGCTAAAAGTAGTGATTATTTACATGGAGTCTGGTGGAGATATGCTGCTCTATACACGCTAAAAGTAGTGATTATTTACATGGAGTCTGGTGGAGATATGCTGCTCTATACACGCTAAAAGTTGTGATTATTTACATGGAGTCTGGTGGAGATATGCTGCTCTATACACGCTAAAAGTAGTGATTATTTACATGGAGTCTGGTGGAGATATGCTGCTCTATACACGCTAAAAGTAGTGATTATTTACATGGAGTCTGGTGGAGATATGCTGCTCTATACACACACTAAAAGTAGTGATTATTTACATGGAGTCTGGTGGGTTTGGCGATGGAGATTTCAGAGCTGTTTTATGTTAAATAAAAAGGATCTTACTTTCAACTAAAATGTCTCTATGTAGGGATCCTTTCTATAATGTTGTCAGACGCTTAGAATAATAATCTGAGCCTGTCAGCGGAAACTTTGTGACGAAAATTGAAGGTGAACATATGTCCATTGTCGTAAAATTGCAGCCCATCAGTCAATTAGACACAAAAACATGGGAAATGGTTGGAAAAAAAACAAAGTTACCCTTTAAAGGAGTCTGCTTCTGAGGACTGAAGGCGTCCTGTGTGTTACACTGCTGTCTGGTGGCATCAAACAGTCATTACACTCCTTTATCTGAACATGATAAAGGAGTTCATGAGGGGTAAAATCCATCCGCTGAGACTCATCACCAAGGTATTCAGGGTTGGGTTAACACAAACAGAATTGCATAACAACTAAAGTAGACAAAGTACAAAGATCCACCTTCTTTTACCATCTACATACAGTAGCATCATGTTACTCTGTGTATCGTAGATAAAATAATCCTGCATTCTGGTTTATTGTTCATACTTTACATATGAATTACAGGTCTGATTACCTCTCAGATATTTCAGATTTTCTTTTTAATAAATTTGCACAAAAAAAAAGTCTAAAATCTTGTTTTTAGCTTTTACATTTCGAGGCATTAAGTGCAGATCGATGAGGGAATAAAAACTATTTTAGCATAAGGCTGCAACATAACACAAAAATGTCAAGTGTCTTTTAAAATAACGATGACAAATAACTTGAATCCCCCTCAAATGAAAATGATCTAAACCAAACAGAAGCCCTAATCTTATTAGAAGCACCTCTTGTGTGACAGTTGAATGAAGACTAGGACCAAAACGCAGAGACGAGGACGGCAGGACGGCAAGAGAAGGTAAACCAGAATTTATTTAACAAAAAGGCAGAGCTCCAAATAACACAGGGACCAGGTGGAAAAACAAGAGAAGCAAGGAAACAAAGTAAAAAAAAACAAAAAACAATCCCACAAGACCAAAAGAGAGAAGCTAAAACTGGATGCAGGACAACAGCGACTGAGAAAGACTCACAGGGACGGTCAGGAACACCGGCTGAAAGGCAGCCAGGACAAAAGGATCTGACAAGAGACGAAGGGAGCACAGACATTAAATACACAAGGTAACGAGGTGGTAAGGTAATGAGGTAACGAGGTAACGAGGTAACGAGGTGGTAAGGTAATGAGGTAACGAGGTAACGAGGTAACGAGGTGGTAAGGTAATGAGGTAACGAGGTAACGAGGTAACGAGGTGGTAAGGTAATGAGGTAACGAGGTAACGAGGTAACAAGGTAACGAGGTGGTAAGGTAATGAGGTAACGAGGTAACGAGGTGGTAAGGTAATGAGGTAACGAGGTAACGAGGTAACGAGGTAACGAGGTAATGAGGTAACAAGGTGGTAAGGTAACGCAGTAACGAGGTAACGAGGTGGTAAGGTAACGAAGTAACGAGGTAACGAGGTAACGAGGTAGTAAGGTAATGAGGTAACGAGGTAACGAGGTAACAAGGTGGTAAGGTAACGAAGTAACGAGGTAACAAGGTAACGAGGTAACGAGGTAACGAGGTGGTAAGGTAACGAAGTAGCGAGGTAACGAGGTAACAAGATGGTAAGGTGGTAAGGTAACGAAGTAACGAGGTAACGAGGTAACGAGGTGGTAAGGTAACGAAGTAACGAGGTAACGAGGTAACAAGGTGGTAAGGTGGTAAGGTAACGAAGTAACAAGGAAACGAGGTAACGAGGTAACAAGGTGGTAAGGTGGTAAGGTAACGAAGTAACGAGGAAACGAGGACGAGGTAACGAGGTGGTAAGGTAACGAAGTAACGAGGTAACGAGGTAACGAGGTGACGAGAGGCAGGTGACAGGAAGGTAGCAAAGCAGGTGGGAAACGTCAGGTAATCACAAGAGAGGGAAGACACAGGAAGTAAAGCCAAAGACAGGACGAGACAGAAACCTGACTTCAAAATAAAACAGGAAACAGATTATACAGACACTCAGGGGGACACGAGACAGGACCAACAAGACAGGACTGACAACACGACACAGGACCAGTAGTAGTAGTAGGAGTGGCAGTAGCTCAGTCTGTAGGGAGTTGGGTTGGGAACCGGAGGGTCGCTGGTTCAAGTCCCAAGACCAAAAAGTACGGAGTGTGGATCGGTGGCTGGAGAGGTGCCACTTCACCTCCTGCTCTTGAGCAAGGCACTGTACCCCCCCAACCACTCAGGGCGCTGGTTCAGCTGGCAGCCCCCCACTCTGACATCTCTCCATTAATTTCAATTTATTTATAGTATCAATTCACAACAAGAGTTATCTCAAGACACTTTACAGATAGAGTAGGTCTAGACCACACTCCAGAATTTACAAGGACCCAACAGTGTCTTCCAGAGCAAGCAACAGTGCGACAGTGGCGAGGAAAAACTTCCTTTTAGGCAGAAACCTGGGACAGACCCAGACCCAGACCCAGGCCCAGACCCAGACCCAGGCCAGACCCAGGCTTGGTGTCTGACCCAGGGTCTGGTTGGGGTTAGAATGAAAAGTGGCAATAACAGTCCCAATAAAAATAGTAGTTGTTAGTAGTCCTTTGTAGTCGGCATAGCAGAGTGTAGCAGGAGGAACATGGCATCGCAGAGCGTGTAGCGGGACCATGGCGACAGCTGCAACCTTGATTCTGGAGCCTCCCTGATCCGAGGAAACATGCTGGGGGAAAAAGAACATGAGGACTCCGGGGAATGACTCCCTAGGTTAGTAACTAGGTTAGTAACAAGCATTTCTGGGACATGGAGGCACATAATTGGAAAGATAGAAAAATAGAGGAGAGAGGAACTAGGTGTGTCACAGGAAGTCCCAGCTGTCTAAAAACTATTACAGCATAACCAGGAGAGACAGTGTAAAGAGAGGAGCCTGGCCAGGCTAGAACTCTCCCCAAACCCTCCCCTGGCTAGGGTAGGGGGAGAGACACCCAGGGCCAAGGTCATGAGGGTCAGGGCTAAGGGCAGGAAGGTCAAAGTAGGGGAAGGATACAGACCCAGGTTAGGGTCCATTAGTGCATGTATAGATCCTGAGCGTGTGTGTGTGTGTGTGTGTGTGTGTGTGTGTGTGTGTGTAGTTCAGGACTGTGTGTGATAACTAACAAAGTGTGGACACAGAGTGTAAATTGTAATTTCCCCATTGGGATCAATAAACAGATTAAAATTAAACACCAGACAGGACCAACAAGACAGGACCGACAACACGAGACAGGACCAACAAGACAGGACCGACAACACGAGACAGGACCAACAAGACAGGACCGACAACACCAGACAGGACCGACAACACAGCACAGTTCAGGATCTCTAGAGACAGATGAGTGAGGCTGCAGACCTACAGATATGTCTCTGTGTGTTTTTTGTGCTTCTTCTTCACCAGATGACGTCTTCTGAGTGGACAGAAGACACAGACAAAGTATTATTCTCACGCAGCTACGGTCACAGCTTTGTCTATTTTTATCTTCTGTTTTGGCTCCGTGTGCGTCAGGGTTGCAGCAGAAACTGTGTGGGAGGCCGACCTGAAGAACAAACAGCCGCCCGCGTAAAAACCGAGCTCATTCACACTCCGTCTTGTAGTCTCAGATTCAGACTGCAGCACATTTTATCCCAATTTCATCATCTTGAAACACACTTCATCCAAAGTGGACCGACACAACGCCAAAACCAGTAGCGTAGTCTACATGATACACAGGAATATGAAGTACACCCACTGAGAAAGCTCCAGGATTTCCCTATACCCGCTTAAAAATGCCATATGACACACAACAACATACTTTCCATTATATATTTGATATATTTTGAATTGTCATGTTTTTTTCTTCTTCACATAGGTTAAATAAAAGTACATCCACCCTACATTAGGGAATAAAACTTATCTGAATGCAGGAAATGAGGTCTTTGACGCTCAAAATAACCCTGGGGGAGGACACCCAGACCCCCGACTATGATATAAAGGCAGATTCTGGCCCATATATATATATATAGGTCAATATACTTATATACAGTACAGTAAACCCACTACAGTACATTTGACTACACCACTGGCTAAAAGTACTGTTATTTTACATGGAGTCTGGTGGGTTTGAAGTTCATTCACAAAAAGGATCCTTCATGTTACCCCCCCCCCCATTTCTCCATTTTGTGACGAATGCACATCAAGTGATAGTACATAGTATAAGTAATAGTACATGTATTCTGGACCCGTCCATTAATTTATCCACTGTGGTCTTCTTTTCCCGGGTCTATCATGAGATAAGAGGGAGACTTGGCTCTCCTTTGGATGCTCAGAGGACTCTCTACTCCTCCCTCTACACATCCAAACAACTTTATTGATAGGCAAGATGCAAGCTGAACAACTAATTTGCAAAGATTTGGATAACATCACTTCCACTCGGTTCCAGTACATGAACTAGTCTCGGTGATCCACTTGGAGAAACTGCTGACTAAGAACTTACAACATCAGCACAAATGGGAAGACTCTTTGTGTGTATTCATGTAATTATGCACTGATGTTGTTTTGGGGTTTCCTTGACTTGTGGTTAAGATTTTTTGTCTTTTAAGATTGTTTTTGAGATTGTTGATAGACACACACACACACACACACACAGGTGAGTGTGCTCAGTCTCGACCTGGGATGAGGTCAGACATCCACCCAGAGACCCCAAACAGCCACGTTGGCTCCACCTGCTGCTGCTACAGACGACACACACTGTGACAGCAGCTTAATCACACACACACACACACACACACACACACACACACAGCTTAATCACACACACACACACACACACACACAGCAGCTTAATCACACACACACAGTAACAGAGCAGCAACAGCAGAGGGAGCCGTCGTAAACTCAGCCACTCAAAACAAGTTTTTCACCGCATGGTGTCATGCTCGCCTGCTGTGATCCAGCAGAGAGAAGTGTGTGTGTGTGTGTGTGTGTGTGTGTGTGTGTGTGTGTGGGGGGGGTGTATTTATAGGCCCATAATGACTATATGTCCTTCAAGATCACGTCGTCCATACTCTCGGGTCCCAGATGAAGCAACAAGGACACATATTCCTCGTGTTGTGTGACAAAACAAGTGAGAGAACTTTCCAAAAAAAACTCTTACACTTAGGTTTGGAAAAACAGAATTTTATTAAGACAACAACAACAACAAAAAAAAACACCCTGAATACTCAGGAACATTATCAGATACTTCGGTACGAAGCAGGAGTGGCAATTTGTTTTCTTCTTTACACAAAAGAAATGAATAAAAAAAGCAACAAAAAAACCAAAACAACAATACCGGAACTCTACGTTCCAAAAAGGTGAAAGCACCACAAAAGGTACTGTCATTACAACATCACAGTCACACAGCACCCAAAGCCCTGTGGGAACGGCGTGTTTGCTCTTCTTTCCCATGCACCCCCCCCCTCCTCCCCCCTTTCTCCTGCAAATGTTAGAAAAAACTATGAAGAGCTGCCGTTGACAGAGGCGCAGTGTGTTGTCCTGTAACATCAGCTTTATGAAAATAAACCCACATTCCTGAGGCTCCTGGGGCTGAAATGAGCTGCTCCCAGGTCAGTTAAAGGACAACCCACTGAAGAACCTGAAATGAGAATAATGAGGAGGAGGAGGAGGAGGAGGAGGGGGGGACTTGCTTTCTCCTCTGTGAACAGCCATTAAGAGCCAGCATTAGATAGTAAACAAAATGGACTACTACCCCCCCCACCCCAGCCCCAAAATCCCTCATTATATGGGTCTGTTGTCACAGCAGGGAAATGAAACCCTCCTTCCCAAACCCATGAAGGAAATTCCAGGATGCAGTGGTAAATAATAAATGAATAGGCTTTGACTTCCTGTGCCACACTGGGACTCAACCATTCATCCAAAAACAACAACAAACACACACACACACACACACCAGAACACATTGTTCAGGAATCACAGGAGACACAAAAATACTCCTTTTTTTTTTTTTGCACATCACATCACAGGATGACAGCATCAGTCGTTAAAAAAAGGGGGAAATAAACGTCCGATTCTTAAGAAAAAAAGGCTGATAAAAATGAGTTTCTGGGGGGGTCGAAGCTCTCGAGCGTGCGACCCACAAGGAGACATTCAAACATAAACAACACGGCTCGTTAGCCGGGTGGCTAAAATTCATGAAATTAAAAAAAAAACATAGCTACCAGTCCTGTGAAATTTAATTTGTATACAGTCTTAGTTTTGTTGTGTCCGTCCAGGGGAAAGAGGGACTGGGACTGGGTCTCAGCACGGCACACCGTCCCCAGTCTTGGGGAAATCTCCACAGTCTGCGGCGGAGAACTGCAGCCTCCGCACGGCCTCTTTAATCAGGTTCCCCGATAAAATCAAGTCCTGCAGCAGCCGGTGCGGGTCGTCCTCCTCCTGCACGTTGATCCTCTTCTTGCTCCACGGTTTGATGGCTTGGTCCCAGCCGTGCTCGCCGTTAGCCCCGGGGATGCTGTACGGGCTTGCCCGGCTTCTCCCCCGGCTGTGTCCCCGGTTCCGGAGCCGCATGCAGCAGCCGTGGTGCTTCTGCTTCTGCGACGGAGCTCCCGCGCTGCCGCTGATTATGGCCGCCGGTTTGACCCCCCCGGAGGGGCCGCCGTGCAGGCAGGACACGGACACGGACACGGTCTTCGGGTGGCCGCCGCTATTGTTGTGGAGCTGCAGCGCTTCGCCGATTTTGGTCACCAGCGCGTCCACTTCCTTGGAGCCGACCGTGACGGACTGCTCTAGGAAGATGTAGTTCTCCTTCCGACACGGCATTATGGCGGATGTGTTGCCGAGTTTCTTGAGTGTTTTATCCGTGTTTTTGTGTGAGCCGCCGGGCTGCTGCTCGCTCTCACCACGCCGCTCAGCAGTAACCAGCAAGCCGTCCAGACTTCATTTGTAAACAATGGGTGACGCGCCGTGGAATGTACCATGTCTCTTGCGAGTGAGAGGGTGTGTTTTTGTTCTAATCAAATCAAATTACACCGCAATACATCACAAATCAGGACATTTATCATTATGCTTACATTACATATATATAGAGCATATTATTTAGAAGTTTTCAACGCAAAAGGTGAACAATAACGTTAGTTTTTTGGATTGCATCGTTGACCGATTCCCCTCCTCAACCCGACTACGCTGCCGAGATGGGCCTGCTCCTTTCAAATGGACATTACATAACACATAACTGTCTGCTGCTGTCTGTCCAAGCAAAACAAACAAAGCGCCATATCTTTATGTGGAATTTAATACATGGGATCACATTTAATCAATACACAAACTATCATTGTTATTCATGCATTCATTTATGAACGATTACATGCAGAAATCAGACTATACTTTGAAAATCATCCCACTATGTTCTATAAAATCCATATATATCCTACTTTATAAAATACTTTATACAATAGCTGCTGATTCCAAACATGATGTCACACATTTTTCTGTCAAATTGGACCTGCATAGCTTAGATATGGCTTTGCTAGCATAGTATTAACACAGTTGTTTTGGTCTTCATAATGTAATCACATAATCCTAAAGGCCCACAGATGCTACCAGAGTCAGAGCTATTAAAACGTGTGGCCCTATCGAAGAATAACAACAACAACTAAGGATGTATCATGCTTGGTAAAGGCCATCAAAATCCAGTCTGTGACAATAAAACCTTTTCAGCAACAACATCTGATCAAAACATTGAGCTGTGACACTTGCATTAAGATTATTTCTTTGTCTGAATAAACACATTAAATCCCATTTTAAATGACAAACACCATACTGGACATATACAGTGTGATGTAACTAAAATCTCAAAACCAAACATAGTGTGAACTAGGCTAAAAAATAGGCCTAAATACACACACGTGGTTAAAATAGTGGTTAAAGAAGCCTGCGCTCCCGCACCACCAGACTCACCACCAGCTTCATACACCAGGCTGTTAGGATGCTGAACTCTCTCCCCCCTGTCCCCCCTGTCCCCCCTGTCCCCCCTCCACCCTCAGCTACATAACATCCTGGACTTTTGGACCCACAATGGCTGCCTTGCACTACTCCACTTGTACACTTGTACACTTGCACACTTTGCAACTTGTTGTTGTTGTTGTTGTCCTGTTGTCCTGGAAACACTTCTGAACACACTTCTGCTGCTCCTCCATAACCTGCACCACTATGCCTCTTGCATCCTCAGGTCAAACAGAACTACCTCAGCCATTTATTGGCTTGACATTTGCACTATTATATTGACTGTTATTATTTTTCACATCCTATTATTTTAGGATGTTTATTATTTTAGGATGCCTAATAACATCTGGCTAGGGGACTGCCGATGAAAACTAGCCTTACACTTGCTTCGAATGTTGATCAGTGTACATTGTCCCCTTTTCAAATAAACAAATAAATGAAAACGAATGAAATGACTGTCTACTGTATGTACAATTGCACATTTTTAACTCAAATTTTGCTGCTCTTATTTTCCTCATTGTATGTGCCTTCTTATTTTTACTTTTTATATTGTTTACTTGAATGTTATGTTGCTCTGTGGACGTGTGTGTGTGTGTAAAATATGTCTTGTCTCCACCGTGGGATAGAGGGAAAACGTAATGTCTTGACATGTGAAGAAATTGACAATAAAGCAGACTTTGACTTTGACTTTGAAATAGTTGTCTGTGAGCATGATTAGTAAGCACGTGGAGCTGCCAGCGGCATGCAGCGTGTACACACTGACAATAGGAGTGGCGGCAGGGTGTGTATCCGTGGGAGAACACAGTGTTCATTTCAGTTTCTGAGAAACAGCAGCCGAGCTAAACCTGACTCTCCAGTCAAAGAGAGAGAGAGAGAGAGAGAGAGTCCTCATGACCGTACAAGGAGCTGCTATCACTGCCTCCGCGTTGTGTGTCGGCCAATCAGAGGGCTCCGGCTGAGGTTTCCTGCGTGCCTCGGCGGCGGGAGGCCAGTCATACTGGAATCCAGTGAGGTTGTGGCAGTTGGGAGCGATATCAACATGTGAAACCAAGATAAACTGGCATCACTTCCTGGAAGAGAAAACACTTCAGATGACTTTAATCTTCCTCCAAGTCAGAATAAGCAGCGTCATAACATGCACATAAAACCAGAGGTGGGTAGAGGAGCCAAACATTGTACTCAAGTAAAAGTACTGTTACTTCAGAATAATATGACTCAAGTAAAAGTACTGTTACTTCAGAATAATATGACTCAAGTAAAAGTAAAAGTAGTCATCCAAATAATTACTTGAGTAAGAGTAAAAAAGTACTTGATGAAAAAACTACTCAAGTAGTGAGTAACTGTTGAGTAACGTCTGATTTATTTCTTAACACAAGCATCAACCAAACCGACAAAAACACAAAATAATCATCTTTAGAAAAATTATAGTTCATCCAATCAATAAAATAAATTAAAATTAATTTATTAATTACAAAATAGCTTAAGTGAGAGACTTGTCCCATCAGATGTGGATGGATACTGCATGTTAAACATCCTGTATGTAACCTAAAAGACAAACATCCACCTCTCCACAGCAACAACTACAACTACCGCTACGTCTCCTCAGGTTAGATGTTGAGTTGTTGGACGGTCACATGTCCGATTGTTTTTGGTCGACACTAAACGCAGCACAATGTAGCTGCTGTTACCACTTTACTAAAAGGTAACCATGCTTTCACTATGAGGTTCCTCCTGGTCTGCGTTGCCTTGGCGACGGTTGATTCTGACATCTTTGTTTTGCTACGACTGTAAAGCTAACCCGTCCTGCCGCTGAGATCGAGTATGGTCACGTGACTGCACGACGACGTGTGATTGGTGGAACACAGTCACGTGGTCGAGCCTTCAGCGGAAGACTCTCTCTCTCTCTCTTTCTCTCTCTCTCTCTCTCTCTCTCTTTCTCTCTCTCTCTCTCTCTCTCTCTCTCTCTCTCCAAAGAGGTAAAAAGAAAAGTAAGGAGCTCATTGTAGCCTGATGTAGCGGAGTAAGAGTACAGCTTCTTCTTCACTAATCTACTCAAGTACAAGTACAAGTATAGTGATTTAAAACTATTCCTAGAAGTACAATTCTTTCAAAAACTTACTCAAGTAAATGTAACGGAGTAAATGTAACTCGTTACTACCCACCTCTGCATAAAGCACATGTTCATTTATTTTTTTTACTGTACACATACAGTGTGATATTTATAGCATTTAGAGTTTATTAGATTTAGTTGAATGTACTCATCATTGCATCATTGGTTGTAAAAGTACCTAATAAAGACTTTGATTACATGTGAATAGCTGACACTTTTATCCAAAGCGACTTAATATGTCAGATGTTGCACGCCCCTGGAGCAACTAGGGGTTAATTGCCTTGCTCAGGGACACTTTAGTTGATGTATCACCATGGGAATTGAACCTAGGTCTACCACACCAAAGGCATGTGTCAGATCCGCTGCACCGTCACCACCAATTTGACTTGCATTGCTACCTATATCTCCACAGAGCTGTGGAGTAAGGTCTGGCTAGACCACAGATGCATTCTGGGATAAGAGAAAAAACGCTCTGGAAACTGGTTCTGGTGGAACATTTGCCCCCCCCCCCCCCGCTAAAGAAAACTCTTCTGCTGAGCCAAAGCTCTCGATCTACCGGGGAGTGTTCGTTCCTACCCTCACCTATGGTCATGAACCGAAAGAACCAGATCCAGGGTACAAGCGGCCGAAATGGGTTTCCTCAGGAGGGGGGCTGGCGTCTCCCTTAGAGATCGGGTGAGAAGCTCAGTCCTCCGAGAGGAGCTCGGAGTAGAGCCGCTGCTCCTTCACGTCTAAAGGAGCCAGTTGAGGTGGTTCGGGGGTCTGGTGAGGATGCCTCCTGGGGGGGTCCCTAGGGAGGTGGTCCAGGCACGTCTAGCTGGGAAGAGGCCTCGGGGAAGACCCAGGACTAGGTGGAGGGACGTCCAGCTGGGAGGAGGCCTCGGGGAAGACCCAGGACCTCCAGCGGAGGAAGACCCAGGACTAGGTGGAGGATTATATCTCCAACCTGGCCTGGGAACACCTCGGGATCCCCCAGTTGGAGCTGGTTGATGTGGCTCGGGAAAGGGAAGTTTGGGGTCCCCTGTTGGAGCTGCTGCCCCCAAGACCTGATACTGGATGAGTGGATGAAGATGGATGGATGGATAAAGAAAACTCCACATCCAATATTAGATGAAGTTACCTGTTGACACAGTACAGTAACGTGAGATATTTAAATCAGCTGATGCATGGCGACACCTCATTATCTCCATGGTTACACCTCATTATCTCCATGGTTACACCTCATTATCTCTTACCAGAGTATCTCTGTGTGTACGTCGTCCTACAAACCCTAACCCACCAATCAGTAGGCTGATTTTTTGTGCGTACAAATATCGTAACATGTCCACAGCTGCGTGTACAACTGATTTAGTGAGACACAAATGACTTATAACTGTGTGTTACTACAGCTTTTACAACTGTTGATGCACTGAGCGGCCATGTTGGATTTTTAACTCGGGGTACTCAGTGGTTGCCCGAGATCCGAGCTCGGAAATCCGAAATCCGGCGTGTTTCCGACTTTGACCTCGGAAAATCTGAGTTCCGAGTGTAAATGAGCTTGTAAACTGCTACAGTGGATTACACATGTACAGTATTAAAGTGTAGATGGTGTGTCTACACGCGGTGCAGTGTGTGTACTGCATTTATTGAAGAAGTAAGCCCCGAAAATACACAAAATCGAGACAAAAATTGAAAATGTGTGATGAAGAAATCGGCAGAAAAGACTTCACACTTCCTTGAATAGAGGAAGTGAGCTGGCAGAAAAGTGGGTCTCACACACACACACACACACACACACACACACACACACACACACACACACACACACACACACACACACACACACACACTTCCTGTATTACATGTTTTCCTGTATGTTTTCTTGTTTGTCTGCAGTGGCAGCTGCTGCTCTTACAGGTCCCTGAACTCACCACAACCACAATAGGAATGCAATGTGTGACCTCATCCTCTTTCTTTTCTGTGTACGTGTGAAATCTTTTGTATTCCCTAATGTGTGTGTGTGTGTGTGTGTGTGTGTGTGTGTGTGTGTGTGTGTGTGAGAGAGAGATAAACAGTGGTGGAATGTAACTAAGTGCTGGACTTATCTACAAATGTTGAGGTACTTGTACTTTACTTAAGTCTTTTCTTATCATGCCACTTTCTAAAATTGTACTTTTTACTCCACTATATTCATCTGAAAGCTTTAGTTACTAGTTACTTTACACATTAAGCTTTTGTTTTTACTTTTAATACTACTTTAAGTATTTCCCTGATGATACTTAGGCTACATACGTTTACCTAAGTAACATTAAGAGTATTTTTACAGTGTGTTGTGAGATCTTTTGCTGAAGTAAAGGATCTGAATACGTCTTCCACTCCTGGAGACGGGGGGGGGTGGTTAGGTGAACTAAAGAGGAGATGTTGTCAGCGTATAGGGAGCCTGCTCTCCCAGTCGGTGTTGAAATACAAACCAGGAAGTCCAGTCTGAAGGCTTATCCAGCTTATCTTCTCAGTCTGATACTGATATTCAGGAGCTGAAAGAAGACTACGAGTCTACAGTCATGTTAGCTCTGTGACACACTACCCAGGCCCAGCTGTGCTTTAAGCTAAATGCTAACGTCGGCACGCTACCACACACAATAACAGTGTTAACCTGATCTTCCTCTGAGCCACAGAGCTCTGTCGTTGTTATAAACACATCAATGAGCCACACTGTTGATGTGGGCGGAGGTGGGAGTAGGTCACACATGTGCAAGTCACAAGCAAATCTCCGGTTTTAACCTTCAAGTTGCACGCGGCAAGTCAGTGTGGTGAGAACCAGGTAACAAAGGCAAGGCAGCTTTGTTTGTGTAGTACATTTAACGCAGTAGGGCAATTCAAAGTGCTTTACACAAAACGTTAAAGGGCAGTTAAAAATATGAAAAACACAAGAATTAAAGTTACAGTGCAGGATAAAAAAATGAACAATTATTTGAGGAAAGGCAGCATAAAAAAGGTTTTCAGCCTTGGTTTAAAAGAACTGAGAGCTGCAGCGGACCTGCAGTTTTATGGGACTTTGTTCCAGATATGTGTTGCATAAAAACTGATCTCTGCTTCTCCATGTCCAGTTCTGACTCGGGGGACAGAGAGCAGAAGTGTCTGGGTGGTTCATAATGTAGCAGCAGATCAACAATTTAGTTTAGTGCTTTATAAACTAGCAGAAGTATATTGAAATCAATTATTTCGAGGGATAGGAAGCCAGTGTTAAGACTTCAGAACTGGAGTAGAGGCCCTGCTAGAAGTCAGATAGAGTCCCTAATAGGTCGAGTAGAGTCCGAGGTGGCTAACCGTAGCATGCTAGCTGGTTCTCAATGGCAAAACACTGCTACAACAGCCACTAGTTGACCATAATCTCCAAAAGAACTACTTCCTGTCCCTGTTCTTCTTCCTGTCCCTGTTCTACTTCCTGTCCCTGTTGTGCAGGTATTCCACTAGTGTCCCTGGTCTAGAAGAAGTCTCCTAGCTAATCCTACCTTGTACTGACCAAAGCTGGAGAAAGAGTTATCAGCTGATTGGATCTTACCAAGCTACTGAGCATGTGCAGCTCCCAACAAAGATAGGATAGAAGGGAGATGTCTCACTTTGGAGCTAAAACTAGTGAGATGTCTCACTTTGGAGCTAAAACTAGTGAGATGTCTCACTCTGGAGCTTAAACAGAGACCTAAACAGACAGGGTGTAAACAGGATCTGCAGCAATGTGCATTACAACAAAAATATGGTGTTTTTGGAAAATGAAACCATGGAAACCTCAAAATACAATTATAAAGCTGAAAATGAGCAGAATACGGGCGCTGTAAAGCAGAACATGGGATGTGTCGACAGGAAGAACATCCTTTAATATCTACAGCCTCACCCTTTAAAGCGCCAGATCATTTAAAAGAAGAGTTGATTCCCAGCTCGCAGCAGCCATTAGGCGTTGTGACTAAATTGGGACGTGTGTCTTTAAAAGTGGATCCCTCCCCCGTGGCTACAAACCCTTTAAACTTTCCATTTGTAATCAGTATTTTGACGGCCAGTTCTTTACTTCAACAGGCTGCGGTGCCGCCGGAGCCGCCGGAGCTGAATGGAGAGCGAGCAGAAAAGAAAACAGGCCTTTCAGCCAGAGGATCACCTTTGATAGCAGTTGGAGGGCTGCCAGCGGTTTGGGTTCAGCGAGTTTGTTTCCTCCATTCAGAGAGAGAGAGAGAGAGAGAGAGAGAGAGAGAGAGAGATCGCCTCTCTCAGACACACCCCTCGCCCTCTCTCAGAGGAATGTGAAGAGGTTGCACATGGCAGGAAGTAATATCAAAGGATTTATTTGTTGCTGTGATGCGATCCCGCCGGCCTGTGGGTGCGTGCTGTAAATACACAGAAACATAATCACTGCCTTAATTTTTAACAGCAAATTGAATAGAAACTTTATTGTTTGTGTTGTTCGGACGTGTTCCTGAACCTGGCTGAGAGCCACTTAGTGGATGTGAACCAAAAAACAGAGTTCCTTCACCATTAAAAGCTTAAAACATGTCTCTTTTATACAGTTTATGACTATTTTTTATTTGTTTTACAGATAAAAAGTAGGTACAGCGAGGGGTATAAACCAAACACACAAACATAAATACATACAGACAATCTGACTTCCAGAAATAACACAAAGGAGACACACAAAACAAACATACATTCATGCATATATGCATACAAACATACAAAAAGTTGACATATTCCACTCTGTGATTATCCATCAACATCCATTCCTTTAATTTTAGTCTCAATAATTCTCCAAATATGCACAGAGAAAACACTGTGGGGTCCATTTATTAAAGTTAAGAACATACATACATACATTTGCATGAACATTTCAAGATAACTGATAGCTCCGACCAACACAAACAGACCCTTCTGTTTCCCAGAGGAACCATTAGTTCCTGGCACTGACATCCCTCCGGGGACAACCAGGCGGACTCCGTCTCTCTCTGGGGAGGATGTGTGTAATAACTGACACTTCATACTGGTGTCTTTGTTAGGGGCAGCTGTGAAACCTGATGCAACCTCACTCATAAAGCTGCTGTTGTTGCAACAGAGTGCTTCCCTAACCTTTGGGATGTACCTCTTCATACATCCCAACGCATGCTCTAAATGAAGAAAGTGGATATTGTTTTTCAATATCTGTTTTTCATACAACTGAGCTGTTGATGTTAATTTGCTATGGTATGCAGTTGTACTACTACAAGCCTTCTAATCCAGTTGTTCCTAATCTTTTTGTTAAGGCCGTTTTATGCTTGTATGTAGAATCAACGGCGCCCCCCACAGACCCCTCTACCCCTCAGCCTGACGTGTACATCTCGAAAAATGTCACTACGCCCCGCGGCGATGCACGTCGGGTCTGGCTTCTCCGGAATTTCAAAATCAAGCATCGTGGTTTTGTTTGAAGGAGTTCAAAGGAGGGATTAAGGGTTAGAACTCACGTACCCCTTCATGAATTCATATTGTTAATGTATAACAATATTTATTATAGAATATCCATCCATCCATCTTCATCTGCTTATCCGGTATTGGGTCTTGGGGCAGCAGCTCCAGTAGGGGATCCCAAACTTCCCTTTCCCTAGCCACATCAACCAGCTCCGACTGGGGGATCTCGAGGCGTTCCCAGGCCAGGTTGGAGATATAATCCCTCCACCTAGTCCTGGGTCTTCCCCGAGGCCTCCTCCCAGCTGGACGTGCCTGGACTACCTACCTAGGGAGGCCCCCAGGAGGCATCCTTACCAGATGCCCGAACCACCTCAACTGGCTCCTTTCGACGTGAAGGAGCAGCGGCTCTACTCCGAGCTCCTCTCGGATGACTGAGCTTCTCACCCGATCTCTAAGGGAGACGCCAGACACCCTCCTGAGGAAACCTATTTTGGCCGCTTGTACTCTGGGTCTCGTTCTTTGGGTCCTGACCCAGCCTTCATGACCATAGGTGAGGGGTAGGAACGAAAATTGCCCGGTAGATCGAGAGCTTTGCCTTCTGGCATCTAAAAAACATCTACAACATTAAAAAAGTGTCAAAAATGTCGGAAAAAAATAACTTTTTTTTTCATGGTTGACGGGAAGACAACACAAGCTAATCATTTTAACACTCATTACTTTGAACTAGTTATTGCTACCATTTACTTACGAAGGAGACAACCAAGAGCATGTTATATGACGCTAAAGGAGACAACCAAGCGTGTTATATGACGCTAAAGGAGACAACCAAGCGTGTTATATAACGCTAAAGGAGACAACCAAGCGTGTTATATGACGCTAAAGGAGACAACAACGTGTTAACGCGCGTGTTATATGATGCTAAAGGAGATAACCAAGCGTTTTATATGACACTAAAGGAGACAACCAAGCGTGTTATACGACGCTAAAGGAGACAACCGAGCGTGTTATATGACGCTAAAGGAGACAACCAAGCGTGTTTTATGATGCTAAAGGAGACAACGACCAAGCTGCGTGTTATACTAAAGGAGACAACCAAGCGTGTTATATGCGCTAAAAGGAGACAACCAAGCGTGTGTTATGTGACGCTAAAGGAGACAACCAAGCGTGTTATATAACGCTAAAGGAGACGCGTGTTATACTAAAGCGCGTGTTATATGACGCTAAAGGAGACAACCAAGCGTGTTATATGACGCTAGAGGAGACAACCAAGCGTATTATATGACGCTAAAGGAGACAACCAAGCGTGTTATATAACGCTAAAGGAGACAACCAAGCGTGTTATATGACGCTAAAGGAGACAACCAAAGCGTGTTATATGACGCTAAAGGAGACAACCAAGCGTGTTATATGACGCTAAGGAGACAACCAAGCGTATTATATGACGCTAAAGAAGACAACAAGCGTGTTATATAACGCTAAAGGAGACAAAGCGTGTTATATGACGCTAAAGGAGACAACCAAGCGTGTTATATGACACTAAAGGAGACAACAAAAGCGTGTTATACGACGCTAAAGGAGACAACCGAGCGTGTGTTATGTGAGGCTAAAGGAGACAACCAAGCGTGTTATATGACGCTAAAGGAGACAACCAAGCGTGTTTTATGATGCTAAAGGAGACGACCAAGCGCGTGTTACACGACGCTAAAGGAGACAACCGAGCGTGTGTTATGTGACGCTAAAGGAGACAACCAAGCGTGTTATATAACGCTAAAGGAGACAACCAAGCGCGTGTTATATGACGCTAAAGGAGACAACCAAGCGTGTTATATGACGCTAGAGGAGACAACCAAGCGTATTATATGACGCTAAAGGAGACAACCAAGCGTGTTATATAACGCTAAAGGAGACAACCAAGCGTGTTATATGACGCTAAAGGAGACAACCAAGCGCGTGTTATATGATGCTAAAGGAGATAACCAAGCGTGTTATATGACACTAAAGGAGACAACCAAGCGTGTTATACGACGCTAAAGGAGACAACCGAGCGTGTGTTATGTGACGCTAAAGGAGACAACCAAGCGTGTTATATGACGCTAAAGGAGACAACCAAGCGTGTTTTATGATGCTAAAGGAGACGACCAAGCGCGTGTTACACGACGCTAAAGGAGACAACCGAGCGTGTGTTATGTGACGCTAAAGGAGACAACCAAGCGTGTTATATAACGCTAAAGGAGACAACCAAGCGCGTGTTATATGACGTTAAAGGAGACAACCAAGCGTGTTATATGACGCTAAAGGAGACGACCAAGCGTGTGTTATATAATGCTAAAGGAGACAACCAAGCGCGTGTTATATGACGCTAAAGGAGACAACCAAGCACGTGTTACATGACGCTAAAGGAGACGACCAAGCGTGTTATATAATGCTAAAGGAGACAACCAAGCGCGTGTTATATGACGCTAAAGGAGACAGCCAAGCACGTGTTACATGACGCTAAAGGAGACAACCAAGCACGTGTTATATGACGCTAAAGGAGACAACCAAGCGTGTTATATGACGCTAATGAGAACATCTCTAGGTCTAGTGTCCCCGTTT
>CM049376.1:2091986-2190479 GCA_026937815.1 Etheostoma perlongum
GAAGCAGGAAATGCTTCCAGGACCTGTTTATAATACACTGACTGAGGCATAAGCAATGCTAACCATGCTAACCATGCTAACATTAAACTAGTCCTCACCATGTTTCTGTCTATTGTCCATTTTTTCACCTTAAACTTTGACCTTTTCACTGTGTTTTATGTTTTTTTTATCTCATCAAATTTAACGGGAACATTTTGGCGGCCTTCGAATGTCTCGCTCAGTGTTCTGCCATCCAGCTAGCTAGCTACTGCTAGCATTAGCTGATAACTTAACCCTTGTGTTGTCCTCCCGGGTCAAAAACGGACAAAAAATTTACATTTTTGTCCCTTTTTCAGAAGTTTTAACTAACACCACCTTACTAGTTTTACACTACTTTTTTTGGAATTCATTGTCAATAACCCTCATTCATATAGAATTATACCTAATATTGGAGTTAAAAAAGCAGAAATTATGAATTATTTTGACTAATAGTTAAGATCAGAGGAATGAAAGTGATCAGTTGTATTTGCAAAGAGCGTTGGAAGGACTCCAATCCATTTTTTTTTGGGTAATTTGGTTAAAAAGAAACTCATATTTCAGATATAGACATTTTTTAAAGGGGTCATATTTGACCCAAGGACAACAGGAGGGTTAAAGAGAAAGTTTGCAGATTTTATTATGCATGTTATATCAAACATGCAGATGACTTGGGCCAGTACCCTGGCGGTAAATCTCCACTGGATGACTCGCTTCAGGGTTGAAAAAAGTTATATTTCCCCCTTTAGCATTTAGCTTAGCTTAGCGCCATTGCAACCTTAAACAACACAGGCTTGTCATCTTCCCCAGCTTCAAAACGGCAATCCACAAACCAATGGGTGACATCACGGCTGCTATGTCAACTAACATGCCAAAACGATGAGGCTCATACAAAATAAACCCTATATATACACAATATTGATTTTACTGGCACCCCAGTCAAAACTAGAATAGCTAACCAGCAGGCTGTGTGGCGGAGCTGAGCTGATCTGCAGGGACCAAAGATCTCCAACTCAAACAAAGTGAGCGAGGGTCAGCCGCCATCGACCCGTGTTGCGTCTGGCTCATGCGAGGCTATTTCTGTCCCTCGTGCTGCCTGCGTTCCTTCTAGGAAGCGCTGGCTCTGACTCTGGGTCTGGCTCTGGCTCTCTGCTGACTCTTTGGACTCTGAATATAGAAGCTGAGCACACTGACAACGTGATGCTGCAAAGTCCACCATCGTCTCTTGTGTGTTCAGTGGTAATCTGGCTCTAAGCCTCTGAATCGCGGGCCAATTTTCTGTTTTTTTGTTTTTTTTTAACTAAAGCAAACCGGTCTGTGGTCGTGGTTACTGGCGGTCGTTGTCCTGGTTGAACCGTGAACAAATCAGGTCAAAATGAGTCCATATTGACGTTTCATTTCCGGGATTGTTCAGGTGTCTCTGGGAAATCTGCCGGATGTCTTTGTTTTCGGCCGGATGTCCGTCTCCGTCATCTGTCTCTGTGTCGGCGCTCTAACCTGCGGCTGATTTCTGAGGACTCTGGTTACCTGGTCCTCAGATCTCTGCAGGGTAAATCCAGACAGCTAGCTAGACTATCTGTCCAATCTGAGGACTATGGTTACCTGGTCCTCAGATCTCTGCAGGGTAAATCCAGACAGCTAGCTAGACTATCTGTCCAATCTGAGGACTATGGTTACCTGGTCCTCAGATCTCTGCAGGGTAAATCCAGACAGCTAGCTAGACTATCTGTCCAATCTGAGGACTATGGTTACCTGGTCCTCAGGTCTCTGCAGGGTAAATCCAGACAGCTAGCTAGACTATCTGTCCAATCTGAGGACTATGGTTACCTGGTCCTCAGATCTCTGCAGGGTAAATCTAGACAGCTAGCTAGACTATCTGTCCAATCTGAGGACTATGGTTACCTGGTCCTCAGATCTCTGCAGGGTAAATCCAGACAGCTAGCTAGACTATCTGTCCAATCTGAGGACTATGGTTACCTGGTCCTCAGGCCTCTGCAGGGTAAATCCAGACAGCTAGCTAGACTATCTGGCCAATCGGAGTTTCTGTTGACGACCAGGGTTACACAACATTGGTAGAAACCTGCTCTATTTGCAAATTATAGAGCGGTCTAGGCCTGCTCTATCTATAAAGTGTGTTATCTCAGTGTATGTGTGTGTGTGTGTGTGTGTGTGTGTGTGTTGTCTCAGTGTGTGTGTGTGTGTGTGTGTGTGTGTGTGTGTGTGTTGTCTCAGTGTGTGTGTGTGTGTGTGTGTGTGTGTGTGTTGTCTCAGTGTGTGTGTTATCACATGTAGCTCCAGTTGTGCACACTGTAATGTGAAAGGAATTAATTTTCTTTAACAAAAAGAAAAAACTTCACAGTACGGGTTATGTTCTTTTACCATAGATGTAAATTAAAAAAATACAAAAAAAACTGTAAAGTTAATGAAATAATTCCATAAACTTTAGAGGGAAAAAAAGTTTAGTTTTTTTGTTTTTGCCAATTAACAAAACAAAACTATTTTTTCTTTTCCCCCTTTGCAAAAACTTTAATTTTTATGAATTATTCCGTTAACTGACCCTTGAAACAATGAGGGACATTATAACGTGCTGTATTGTACATACTGTGATCCAACGTGCTTCACACACACACACACACACACACACACACACACACACACACACACACACCATGTACTGTTCCAGTATGTACACCACCACATGTGCTGATACATGTGAGGATATGGACGAACTCAGATTCTAGAAGTAGAATGTAGTAGTACGCCTGTGTGTGTGACCTCCCTGAAAGACCAGCATACCCAGAATGCACCTGAACACACCTCCATGTAAGACCAGCACGCCCATAATGCACCTGAACACACCTCCCTCTAAAGACAGCACGTCAAGAATGCACCTGAACACACCTCTCTAAGACCAGCACGCCCAGAATGCACCTGAACACACCTCCCTGTAAGAGCAGCACGCCCAGAATGCACCTGAACACACCTCCCTGTAAGAACTGCATGCCCAGAATGCACCTGAACACACCTCCCTGTAAGACCAGCACACCCAGAATGCACCTGAACACACCTCCCTGTAAGAGCAGCACAACCAGAATAGACCTGAACACACCTCCATGTAAGACCAGCACGCCCATAATGCACCTGAACACACCTCCCTCTAAAGACAGCACGTCAAGAATGCACCTGAACACACCTCCCTGTAACAACTGCATGCCCAGAATGCACCTGAACACACCTCCCTGTAAGACCAGCACACCCAGAATGCACCTGAACACACCTCCCTGTAAGAGCAGCACGCCCAGAATGCACCTGAACACACCTCCCTGTAAGAACTGCATGCCCAGAATGCACCAGAACACACCTCCCTGTAAGACCAGCACACCCAGAATGCACCTGAACACACCTCCCTGTAAGACCAGCACGCCCAGAAGGCACCTGAAAAGAAGAAGTTCATGTTTTGTCAGATGGGTCTTCAGTCTCAGCAGAAAGAAGTGATTGAATTTGATCATGATAGAAGTGACTGTCGGTTGGTGATACGTTGACGGCAGCAGCGTGGGTTAATGCTGCAGACACGCACAGTGTGGTTACCACCTTTAAAGGAGAAGACTTGTGACAATAGCTGCTAACCACACAATATCTGTCTAATCTTAAAAGCAGAACTAACAACTAAAAATATACTCTTTGAAATGTAACTAAACTTCCCCTTCAAAAGAACACATTATTATCTGCCGAATTAAAAGAAAACAGTCACATCCTCAAAGCAGAAGTGTAAAGACGGTCTCAGCGGAGCAGACGCCCTCCTAACAGCTCTCATACAGGACTGCAGCAGGACTTTACACATCTGTTCAGGATGATCAGAACTCCACAGGAGGAAATCGGTAATTAAAAATACTCTGATGTTTATTTGTCTGTATGTAAATCTAATATATGTCTACGTGGCAGGATGTTGTCTACATTTGTGTTTGACGTTTATCTTTCAGAGGAAATGGAGGAAGAAGCAGCAGCTAACTATGTTAATGCTCCGGCACGCACTGTGAAGAAAATGGCCGCTCGTCCAGGTACATTTCACACATTTAATATTGTTAAACAAAGTTTTTGTATTTTTTCTGTAGCACTTTAGACATCAAACAAAAAGTAGATATGACCGGCCAATCTAATTGGTCCAATAGACATTAAGATGCTTCAATCAGCAGTACAGCACAGCCAGAACCACGTACTCTCTCTTTGGGACGACCAGTTGGATTTTTTTGCACTGTGTCCAGTTCTCATGATCCATTCTTACATATAGCTACAAAAATGATGCACTGTATTATATATATATATACAGTATGAACCCAAAGTCCAATTATTATAGACGCACCCGTTGTGTTGTCTTCCCATTAAAATTGAAAATCAACAATTTTGATGCTTTTGTTGACGTTTTCATCACTACGTAACACTAACTTGTTAACTTTAGTTTTACAGTTATTTTTGGAATTTATGGTCAATAAAGCTCATTTATAGGAAATTATACCTAATGTTTGAGTTAGAAAATCAGAAATTAGGAATTATTCAGACTAAAATTAAAGGAATGGATGTTGATGGATAATCACAGACTGGAATATGTCAACTTTTACTCAATACTATTTCAAAAACACTTCAATTTGTTTTCAAATGCTATAAAATTGAATAAGACGCCCCAAAATTAATGAAAGTAGAGATGTGTACTTGGCAAAGAGCGTTGTGTGGAATCAATCATGTTATTTTCGGGAATTAAAAAAAACATTGATATAGGACAACATGAGGACAGCATGAGGGTTAAGACCGACGTAGTAATTTCCCATCCTGCGCCCTCGTCGTTTAAATAATAAATGCACCTGCATCCATCTTTGCGCGTCTTCGGGAATAGGCGCACAAAAATGGTCTCGCTAGGGCCCCTACAAAGTAAAAATAATTTAGCCCCTGCAGTGCGTTTAACGTAGACTCACAAAACGTGGTAGACATATGTAGCATGGCAGGATGGACATAAAACACCATTGGAGCCCCCCCCTAAACCCAACAGGAAGTCCACCATTTTTAATTGAAAGTTCGGAATTAGCGCGATTTTGGCCATTTCCACATGTCGTACTTTAACAAACTCCTCCTAGACATTTCATTCAATCAACTTCAAACTTGGTCTGTGTCATCTTAAGACGTTACAATAAACATAACATGAAATAGGCCTAAAAGACAAGGTGCTATACTTTAACGAACTCCTCCTAGAGATTTCAACAAATTTGGTCTGTACCATCTCAACACCTTAAAGACGAAAAGTTATTAAAATCAAGACTTTGCAGCTTTAATTATTATTACTTCTTTTCCCGCACAATGAATAGCCTTTTGGAGACCTTATACTCAAAAACTCACCAAAATTTGCGGTTGCATCGAACCTGGTGAAAATGTATGTATTTTAAGGATTTTGAGAATAGGCACACACAAATGGCTTGCTTGTGGGATTGTTCAGGATTGTGGGTAATGAAGTACTTATCCAAGACATTGCGAATAACAGACATTTATCTCAAAACAAAGTTAATGCCCCATGAACTTTTGGCATCTAAGTGAGCATATACAATCGTTGGTTTTAAGTCTACAATGGACGGTTACGATTTTATGGTTTATTCCAATTGTCAATGAAGAAATTGCATGTGAGGTATCATTTAACTCAGCAGAGACTTCCTTTTTCATTGCTCACGGTTTGGCCTGCCCCCCTTCACAGCTAATTAACTGTACTATGTAGAGTCTTGTGCGAGGTATCATTGAACTCAGCAGCGAGTTCCCTTGTCATTGGTGACGATTTGTGGCGTCTGACTGCCGCCCAAATGCAGGGAGCGGCGTTCTCCAGTAACCCAGACGCGTGCAGTGGAGGGCCCGTCCAACACTGCTTGCAGCTTTAATTATTATTACTTTTTTTCCTGCACAATGAATAGCCTTTTTGGAGACCTTATACTCAAAGACTCACCACAATGTATGTATTTTAAGGATTTTGAGAATTTTGAGGCACACACAAAAATGGCTTGCTAGCGCCCCCTACATAATCTAAAAATATTATCCTCACAATTGACAAAGGTCCAGGCCTGAGGACCTCTATAAGCAAAAATTGGTTATAGCGCCCCCTGCTGGCAACAAGAACTCAGCCTTATACAGACTTATACATCAGATTTACCTGAAACTTATGTGATACTGAACCGCCCCTATACTTCTGCTTTCAACTTTATTTGTTCTTGTATTCCATCCTATTTATTATTTCTTTATATTCTGTATGTGTGCAGAATATATTTACATTTCCCTGATTTGAGATGAACAGAGTCAATTCATCTAATCTCAAATTTCTCTCTCAGGCCAGAGGGTTCGCTGCTTCTTTCAGTCTTTTCTACCCATAGCAGTGTGTTGGCTGATACTGTTGGTCATCATGGGCCTCCGTATCTACTGTGAGTACCACTGTCTTAACTTGTTGTTGTTATTTAAAGGACAGGTTCACATTTTATCAAGTCTGTCTGATGGCCAGATGTTCATAGAAACAGTTTTTGCTCGGTGTAATCCTTCCTCCTCTTCATACTGGCTCTGCTCAAAGACATATTCCAAAGTTTATCTGAAGCTAAAATGAGACTTCAGCAGTCTGATTTAGAGAAATCAAGTGTGTAACATCTAAAGTTACAACCTTTATAGTACCAAGTTCCCTCTTTGTGTTTTACCAGACAGGATTTCTGAAGCAGAGTGATAACAACACCAAGATATTTAAAGATAAAACCATAATTTTGACAAACTTAGACTACGGAAGTAGGTTGTCACGATTTCACGATAGTGAGGGGCCTGGGCCGCTACTTGTTTATAGCCAATACCCAGACCCCAAGTACGGCTGGAGCTTGATTATTTGCACATTTAAAAGTCAGTTTAAGAAGGAAGAACTTAATAAAGTTATCAAAATTGTAAAAAGCTTGTATTTCTGTACAATCAAAGAGTGGAGCCACATTGTTGGTTTCTGATCCATTATTTTAAGTGCCTGTTTGTATAAAGATATGATTGGTTTGAATAAAGGCAGGACACATTCAGAAAGCCGTATCTCACTCAAAACACCATATATGTTGTAGTTTTTTCAAGTTTATATGCGTGAGGAAGCACCAGAGACACAAAATAACACTCCAAATACCAGAAAAAAGGGATTTTTTCTTAATATGGGCACTTTAATGTTAATATGAACACCTGCCTATTGTTTTAAGATACATTTGAAACATGTGAATCCATCCTGTAATGTATTTTATTATAATGTAAATGTGTCATAATTAAAAAAAGAAAAGAAATAAGAAGCTCATTTTCATTTTGCAGTTACCAATCGCATCCTCACCGACAACTTAACAGGACCGATACAAAACATCAGTCGAGCTCAGTGGAGCATCGATGAATACTGCCCCAAAGAAAATAACGGTATGTTAAGATCACAATAATGAGATCCAATAATAATAATAATATTACAGAGAGTGTCTCACAATCCAGACCATCAGCAGATTCACTATAATTTCATTCATAGGATATATCTCTCCTGTGAAAATGCAGCTTTGCCCTTTCTGCACTTTCTGCCCAATTAAAGCACAAGGCTCATATCTACAGTCTTCTCCCGTTGGTCAGTTCTGGATCCATATTGCATCCAAAGTCTCCGCCTTGTTTAATGTTACTGCGCCTGTTACTGTTCAGGTCTTGATTCTGAATGAGCTGTCAGCCTTTCAGCTCTCTGGGACCCAGAACCATGCTGTGTTTGCTGGACTTACAGCTGCACAGAGGATGATAGCGACTCGTTGGAAATCACCACACGACCTGTCTATCCGCACGTGGACCCTTTCCTACCTGGATGTGGTGTAGTTGGAGGTGTCCACACGCGTACTAATGGTGTCCCAGGGAAGACTCTGGACACATGGTGGTGGACACCTCTAACTTGGGCAGGTGGTGGGTGACTGTGTGTGTGTCTGTTTCTACGTGTGTTGTTTTGTCTCCCTCCCTCCCGTCTTTCCTCTGTTTAATCATTTGTATTTGTAAAAATGTTATTATATATATTTTTCTCAGTGTATTGTTTGTCACTGTCTATTTCTTAAATATGTGAAAAAAAAACAAAAAAAAACTTTGATAATAAAAAAAATGATATCCCAGAGTAGTGATGCTGTTTATTGGTTGGTCTCTTTAGTTTCAGAAAGATGGCGTAGACCTTGTCAGGAGGGATGGGAACTCTGCAGGTCCAGCTGCTATCTGTTTGCTGATCCTTTTGATCTGAAAACCTGGAAAGAAGCTCGAGAATACTGCAGAGCACAGAGTTCAGATTTGCTTGTTGTACATGATGAAGATGAAGAGGTAATGAGGAAGCTGTGGGAGTTTTTACGACACAATTCTGAAATAAAATGTATTTTCTCTAAGTCTGAACACACTGTGAGTCTGTAGATCAGCGTGTTTATTTAAGTATAGTGTTTAAATCTCTGATAAATGTTTCTCTCTTGTCAGGTTGCACTCCATTTTTACAGCAGGTTTGGACCCTGGATTGGTCTGAGAGCTGAAGGAGGGAGATGGAAGTGGATCGATGGAAGTGATCTGACTGAACGGTAAGAGACACATTCCTGAACACTTTGAATCTTAAATCTATCAGCCTTGATCTAAACATCATCTTCTTCCCTCAGTGTCAGCAGATGGATACATAAACCACCTCCTACTGACGGTCAGTGTGTAATTTCTGTGCGTGGGGTCAGATGGGTATCAGTGAGCTGTGCTGATAAATGGCCATGGATCTGCAAAAAGAAGTCTTTATCTGTTTAACCCCTGCATTCAGACTTGAGAAGGTTACTGGATGCTCTGCATGATAATATCAACTGGCTTCATAAATATCTAACTATGAAAAGCTCTACTTAACATCTTAAAATGGTTTGTTTTAATAAATAAACATGTATGAGGGTTTTATCTTTGATGGAAGAGAAAAGAAAAAGTTTGAAGATGTTTGTGTGTTTTTGTTCTGCTTTGTTAGAGATGAGATGCTTATAATTTGTATATCAGCAGATTGATGAGAGGTGCAGTCAGACTGCTCAGCTTTCTGTTTCCTGTGTCACAGCTTATATTGTTGCTGCTAAAGAACCAAAATGGAGGCACATTTTGTTTTCACAAAATGTCCCCAGAGCTCTTTTCTTTAGCATTTGATTTAAATAATATTAATATGTAGAGTGTTTTCTATTCATCGATCTAGAAAAACAAAATGGTTTATTACATTGAATAAACTCTGTAACATATTGTTATTGTCTTTTTCTTACATAGTGACAAACAACATCATTCAGGAAGTTACAACATCGTTGATCAGGTTGTTCCTTAGGCAGCGGTGGAATGCAACTAAAAGTACATTTACTCTAAGTACTGTACTGACGTCCAATGTCTCGTATATTTAGAAAAGGGTTAGGGTTAGTCTGTTAGTCTGTCCACCAGAGGACGCTCTACAACGTCCCTGTTAGTGATGGTGTTGCATAGTCTGTCCACCAGAGGACGCTCTACAACGTCCCTGTTAGTCCTGTTTATGCTTGTTGTGAGATGGCGTTGCATAGTCTGTCCACAGAGGACGCTCTACAATGTCCCTGTTAGTGATGGCGTTGCATAGTCTGTCCACCAGAGGACGCTCTACAACGTCCCTGTTAGTGATGGCGTTGCATAGTCTGTCCACCAGAGGACGCTCTACAACGTCCCTGTTGGCATCACATTTTGTTTTGTTCAAAGGACTTTAAGTTTCATATCTTAAGTTTGTATTTTTCTACATTTCATCTATCAGAACTTTAATATATTTTGATGTTCTGTTGTGACAAAACAAATTATCATCATATTTTCATTAGAACTCATAAATAACTACAAATAACTCATGTTAGGGAAATCTGTTTATGTTTTGTAACGCATTTCTGTATTAAAAAAAAAAATATGTATACAGTATAAATCGGTGTATCGGATTTTTAAATAACCAAATATTTGTGTCGGTATCGGCCTTAAAATCCTTTATTGGTCGGGCTCTAATATGCTGCCAAAACATTTCCAAACGCCTTTCACTGAAAAGTTCTGCAGAAGCTCAAACATACAAAGACTTTAACTGTTGCTGAGGGTTGAGACGGAGCATGAGATTTATTTATCAATCATAATAGTAATAAACACTGTTACAGTGATGAATATTGGAAATGTTTTTGTATTTTTTTCTGTAGCACTTTATACATCAAGTAGTAGTAGTACAACAAGTAGATGTAACCGGGCAATCTAATTGGTGCAATAGACACGACCAGTTGGATTTTTTTACACTGTGTCCAGTTCTCATGATTCATTCTTACATATAGCTACAAAACATGATGCACTGTATTCATATATATCTTTATCTTGCACCCGGCCAACAGACCGACACAAGTGCCTTTGATATATTATATTAACCCTTAGATTGTCTTCCCGTGTTCAGTTTTCATGATCCATTTGCTCCAAAAAATGATGCCCTATGATTCATATATCAGATATTCATATATCTGGATGGTTGGGTCATAAAACACGGCTTTCAAGCCGGGGTTAGGGTTCAGGTTTAGGGTTATAGAGATTAAAATAACCACACTTAGGCCTGACATACTGTAGTTCTACCCCTCCCTGAACAAGGTCTTCATCATCAGACTCAGTGAATGAGGCATACTGTTATGGTTTGGGGTTTTGTTGTATACTTCGTCCTTGTGATTGTGTTATTGTTTTGGTCTTGTATATGTTTGGGGGGGGGGTCTGGGGTCCTTGATGATGCTCTTTGCATTTTAATTCAATTCTATTTTAATTATATAGCGCTAAATCACAACAACAGTTATCTCTTTGCGTTTTCCATAAAGAGCAGGACTAGATCGGACTCTGGGATGTTATTTACAAAAACCCAGCAGTTCCCACCAAGAGCAAGCACTAGGACACAGAGGCAAGGAGACACTTCCTTTAAGAGGCAGAAACCTGGAGCAGAACCATGTCTCAGGGTGGGGGGGCATCTGCCTCGACCGGTTGGGGGTGAGAGAAAGAGAGAGAGAGAAAGACAGAGAGACATGGAGAATTGTAGCAGAGGGTGTCGAGCAGGAACATGGAGGCAGCAGGTGTCTCCAACCACAGATCCAGACTCCACAGATCCAGAGCCAGAAACACTTGCAGGAATTGATAGGAGGAGAGAAGAGAGTGACGAGAGAGCACAAGACTCCGGGAAAGGGAAGAAGTTGAGTTAGTAACATGCATTAATGGAATGAGGTTGCATACAGATGCAGAGAAGGAAGAAGAGAGAGGTGCCCAGTGCATCATGGGAAGTCCCCCAGCAGTCTAGGCCTATAGCATTTGAGAGGCATCTTTTCTGGGCCAGCTCCTGAATCACCTGATGTTTTCCAGCGGTGTCACAGCCCTTGTGTCCCCTGCCTCTTGTTACCTCGTTACCCTCTGGATTTAGTCAGTTCAGTTTGGATTGTAGTGTTACTGTGTTTCTGTTTTTTGTGAGTACTTGCTTGTCCTTTTGTCTCTGAATTTTAGTTTAGGTGTTGAGATCCTGTCCGTTGGTTCTGGCATTAGTTGTTGTTTTTTGGTTTGTACTGTTGTGTCTTTTCTGGAATAAACCTACACAAATTTAATTTTAGTCTAAATAATTCTTAATTTCTGCTTTTCTAACTCAAACATTAGATATAATTTCCTATAAATTAGGTTTATTGACCATAAATTAAAAAAATAACTGTAAAACTAGAGTTAATAAGTTAGTGTTACATACACTTCAATTTTTTTCTCCAAATGCTATAAAACTGAATAAGACGCCCCAAAATTAATGAAAGTAGAGATTTGTTTTTTTGTTATGATCATGCCAAAATATTCACTCGGACATTCTGGCTCCGCTTCGGATGGCATCTAGGAACATGGTCTTCATGGAAGAGTCATCAGAAGAAAACCTCTTCTACGTCCTTACCACAAAAATCAGCGTTTGAGGTTTGCAAATGAACATATAGACAAGCCTGATGCATTGTGGGAACAAGTTCTGTGGACGGATGAAGCAATGAGCAAAAGGTATGTTTGGAGAAGAAAGGGCCCAGAATTAAATGAAAAGAACCTCTGTCCAGCTGTTAAACATGGGGGGGAACAATCATGCTTTGGGTTGTGTTGCAGCCATCGCACACGGGGAACATTTCACGAGTAGAAGGAAAAACGGATTCAACAAAATTTCAGCAAATTTTGGACGCTAACTTGATGCCGTCAGTGAAAAAGCTGAAGTTAAAGAGAGGTTGGCTTTTAAAAATGGATAATGATCCTAAACACACCTCAAAATCCACGCTGGATTACATCAAGAGGTGTAAACTAAAGGTTTTGCCATGGCCTTCACAATCTCCTGACCTCAGCATAATGTAAAATCTATGGATAGACCTTAAAAGAGCAGTGCGTGACAGACAGCCCTGAAATCTCAAAGAAATGGAAGACTTTTGGAAGGAAGAATGGGCGAAGATACCTCAAACAAGAATGAAAGACTCTTGACTGGCTACAAAAAGCATTTCCAAGCTGTGAGGAGAATGTATGAATACAGTCGTAGGTTTTAAACACTTTCTGTAATAAATCATCAAAATGCTAAAATCCTTTCAAAAGCCGTAGGACCCTGGGGTAAAATCTTATCAAATGGGGGTCTAATTTGTGTCAGTTTAGGGTTCCTTGATGTGAAAAGTCTGGAAACCGCTGACCTAAACAGTGGAGACTGTGCTCTCCCCAAAAAACATCCCAGAGGTTGTGTATCCAAGCAGTAATCATGACTCATAAACAGTTATAGTGGCGGTGCCCTCTAGTGGCCGTGGTAGTTATGACCGGAGCAAAGAATCAGAAATAGATTTATTGTCAGGTAAGTAGCTCTAATGAGGACTTTCCTTTGGTTGATGTTCAAAAGTTTACCAGCCAGATCTATATAAGGATGCAGTTTTAAAGTCATATCGGGAGCTAGTGGATCAATTTCTTTTGGAAGGAAGGGGTGAATTTTGGAAATATTTACAACTAAGGAGCAACGTGCGACGTGTGTTGCCACTTAATAGAAGTGTACAAGAATCTAAAATGGCACAAAATCTTTTTGATTTGCCAAATACAATGAATGGTGCTTCAAGATTTTACAAAAATATTATGGAATTACAAAGTGTGAGCAATGAGAATCTTTGCATATAAATAAATGTTCTTCCTTAAAATACAGGGGGCATAAGTATACACCCCCTTATGTTAAAATATAGGGGGCAAAGTATACACCCTCTATGTTAAAATACAGGGGCATAAGTAAACACGCCCCTATGTTAAAATACAGGGGTCATAAGTATACACCCCCTATGTTAAAATACAGGGGGCGTAAGTATACACCCCCTATGTTAAAATACAGGGGACATAAGTATACACCCCCTATGTTAAAATACAAGGGTTATAAGTATACACCCCCCTATGTGAAAATACAGGGGGCGTAAGTATACACCCCCTATGTTAAATTCCCATAGACACAGACTGATATTTTTATTTTTCAATCCCACCTGAACACACCTCCCTGTAAGACGAGCACGCCCAGAATGCACCTGAACACACCTCCCTATACGAGCAGCACGCCCAGAATGCACCTGAACACACCTCCCTGTAAGAACAGCACGCCCAAGACTTACGCCTCTGGACTGAAAGAAACAGCAAAAAGAAGAAGTTCATGTTTCATCAGATGGGTCTTCAGTCTCAGCAGAAAGAAGTGATTGAATTTGATTATGATAGAAGTGACTGTCGGTTGGTGATATGTTGACGGCAGCAGCGTGGGTTAATGCTGCAGACACACACAGTGTGTTTAACACCATTAAAGGAGTAGATTTGTGACATTAGATGCTAATCAAAACACAACTCGGTCTCATCTTAAAAGCAGAACTAACAACTAAACATATTCTCTGAGAAATTTAACTAAACTTCCCTTTCACAACAACACATTATTATTAGCTGTGATCTCATCTTGTAAGACACAGGACAGTGATGCCTACTGTTGGAATTTAAAATGTTATATGTGCTTAAACATTGTGTGTGATTTGCATTATACATTCAAGCTAAAAGGTAAAAGCATTATTTCAACATAAATGAAGACATGGTGGTCATGCATTAAGTTTGTTGTTATAAGTATATAGTTTGTTGTTTGTTGCATTAAGTTGTTTTGCAGTACTTCGGTTTTATAACATAAGATGTTCTGGTACATTTCGTTATAATCCAGCTCTCCTAACTGTGTTAGAAGCAGAATTGAATGTTAGGGATGTTTCCTGAGTCTGGTTTCAGTCCAACTTTGACAGCCAACTGCTCTTTTTCATAAACTTTCAGTCACATTCCAACTGAAAAGAGACCCAATAGGCATAAACACACATCACTGTGGTATGAAGATCCCACCCTTTGTTATATAATACTGGGGGTCCGAGAGCCAAAGAGTCAGACAAATTTGGGGGAGAGCCGTGTTAGGTTGACTCTGTATTTGTCTCTAGGATATCCTATGTAATAAAATGGATTCACATATCAACATCTAAGATTTTGACATATTAAACACTACGTAGATTTCCTGTTCACAAGAACACGTTATTATTAGTTGCCGAATTAAAAGAAAACAGTCACATCCTCAACGTAGAAGTGTAAAGACGGTCTCAGCGGAGCAGACGCCCTCCTACCAGCTCTCATACAGGACTGCAGCAGGACTTTACACATCTGTTCAGGATGATCAGAACTCCACAGGAGGAAATCGGTAATTAAAAATACTCTGATGTTTATGTGTCTGTATGTAAATCTACTATATGTCTATGTGGCAGGATGATGTCTACATTTGTGTTTGGTGTTTATCTTTCAGAGGAAATGGAGAAAGAAGCAGCAGCTAACTATGTTAATGCTCCAGCACGCACTGGGAAGAAAATGGCTGCTCGTCCAGGTACATTTCAGACATTTAATATTGTTAAACAAAGTTTTTGTATTTTTTCTGTAGCACTTTATACATCAAGTAGTAGTAGTAGTAGTAGTAGTACAACAAGTAGATGTGACCGAGCAATCTAATTGGTCCAATAGAAAATTAAGATGCTCCAATCAGCATTACAGCACAGCCAGAACCACGTACTCTCTCTTTGGGACGACCAGTTGGATTTTTTTACACTGTGTCCAGTTCTCATGATTCATTCGTACATATAGCTACAAAACAGACCGGGACAGAGTTAACACCGACGCAGTTGTTAATTTCCCGTACTGCGCCCTCGTCATTTAAATAATAAATGCACCTGCGTTCATCTTTGCGTCTTCGGGAAATGACGCACAAAAATGGATCGCTAGCGCCCCTACAAAGTTAAAATAATTGAGCCCTTGCAGTGCGTTTAACGTAGACTCACAAAACGTGGTACACATATGTAGCATGGCAGGGCGCCATTTTTAATTGAAAGTTCGGAATTAGTGCGATTTTGGCGATTTCCACATGTCGTACTTTAACGAACTCCTAGAGATTTCATCCGATCAACTTCAAACTTGGGTCTGTGTCATCTTAAGACGTTACAAATGAAAACTTATTAAAAGAAAAACTTTTCGTCATAGGGCGTGGCCTTGGAAAGGCGGCCATTTTGTACGTTTCGCCATAGAAACAGGAAGTGGGTGTAACTTGAGTGTACATTGTCCGATTGGCTCAAAACTTTTCAGGATTCATCAGAGTCCGCCCCTGACGACATATACATGCCGCTATTGGCTCAAAGTCATAGCGCCCCCTAGTGGCAACAGGAAGTAGGCCTAAAAGTCAAGGTGCTATACTTTAATAAACTCCTCTAGAGATTTCAACAAATTTGGTCTGTACCATCTCAACACCTTAAAGACGAAAAGTTATTAAAATCAAGACTTTGCAGCTTTAATTATTATTACTTCTTTTCCCAAACAATAAATAGCCTTTTTGGAGACCTTATACTCAAAAACTCACCAAAATTTGCGGTCGCATCAAGCCTGGTGAAAATGTATGTATTTTAAGGATTTTGAGAATAGGCACACACAAAAATGGCTTGCTAGCGCCCTCTACAAAATCTACAATATTGAGCCTTACGATTGACAAGGGTCCAGGCCTGAGGACCTCTATAAAAAAAAATTGGTTATAACGCCCCCTGCTGGCAACAGGAAATCAGCCTTATATGACAAACTTCATCCAATTTACATGAATTGTTATGTGATACTGAACCGCCCCTACACTTCTGCTTTCAGCTTTATTTGTTCTTGTATTCCATCCTATTTATTATTTCTTTTATTCTGTATGTGTGCAGAATATATTTACATTTCCCTGATTTGGGATGAACAGAATCTATTCATCTAATCTCAAATTTCTCTCTCAGGCCAGAGGTTTCGCTGCTTCTCTCAGTCTTTTCTACCCATAGCAGTGTGTTTGCTGATACTGTTGGTCATCATGGGCCTCTGTATCTACTGTGAGTACCACTGTCTTAACTTGTTGTTGTTATTTAAAGGACAGGTTCACATTTTATCAAGTCTGTCTGATGGCCAGATGTTCATAGAAACAGTTTTTGCTCGGTGTAATCCTTCCTCCTCTTCATACTGGCTCTGCTCAAAGACATATTCCAAAGTGTATCTGAAGCTAAAATGAGACTTCAGCAGTCTGATTTAGAGAAATCAAGTGTGTAACATCTAAAGTTACAACCTTTATAGTACCAAGTTCCCTCTTTGTGTTTTCCCAGACAGGATTTCTGAAGCAGATTGATAGAAACACAAAGATATTTAAAGATAAAACCATTTTTTGACAAACTTAGACTACTGAAGTAGGGTGTCACGATGTCACGATAGTGAAGGGCCTGGGCCGCTACTTGTTAATCTCAATACCCAGACCTCCCATTCCCCCTCCGGGGGTGCCCTGGCAGCCATGCGCAACCAGCCAGGCATCTAGCACGGACATTACATTACAGCAACACAACTGATTCAGTGGTTAGATGTATTTAACGTTTCTATTAAATGTTTTCAGTTCTGTTTGTGTTTTTATTTGGTAAATCATTCCAAAAATGTGTCCTTATCCCTGAAAAACATGAAAGTGGTTTTGCCCCCTCTGCTATGCAGTTGCCACCCACTGCTCCCCTAGTGGCCACTCTCCTTGTTTTTCTTTTTTTTGCCACAAAAGTTCAGCTGGAGCTCGATTATTTGAACATTTAAAAGTCGGTTTAAGAAGGAAGAACTTAACAAAGTTATCAAAATTGTAAAAAGCTTGTATTTCTGTACAATCAAACAGTGGATCCACATTGTTGGTTTCTGATCCATTATTTTAGGTGCCTGTTTGTATAAAGATATGATGGGTTTGAATAAAGGCAGGACACATTCAGAAAGCCGTATCTCACTCAAGACACCATGGATGTTGTAGTTTTTTCAATTTTGTATGCGTGAGGAAGCACCAGAGACACAAAATAACACTCCAAATACCAGAAAAAAGAGATTTTTTTCTTAATATGGGAACTTTAATGTTAATATGAACACCTGCCTATTGTTTTAAGATAAATTTGAAATATGTGAATCCATCCTGTAATGTATTTTATTATAATGTAAATGTGTCATAATTGAAAAAAGAAAAGAAATAAGAAGCTCATTTTCATTTTGCAGTTACCAATCGCAACCTCAACAACAGTGTCTCCGAAAAACCGATCACAAACCTGACCGCATTAAACCAGGACCTGGAGACACGAAACCAGGAGCTGGAGACACGAAACCAGGAGCTGGAGACACGAAACCAGGAGCTGGAGACACGAAAACCAGGAGCTGGAGACACAAAACCAGGAGCTGGAGACGGAGAGGAAGAACTTAACAGGACCGAAACAAAACATCAGTCGAGCTCAGTGGAGCATCGATGAATACTGCCCCAAAGTACAGAACGGTATGTTAAGATCACAATAATGAGATCCAATAATAACCAATAATAATAATAATATTACAGAGTGTCTCACAATCCAGACCATCAGCAGATTCACTACAATTTCATTCATAGGACATATCTCTCCCCTGTGAAAATGCACCATGGTGCTTTGCCCTTTATCCACTTTCTGCCCAATTAAAGCACAAGGCTCATGTCTACACATGTTCTGGGAGTCTTCTACTACCATGTCATACTGGATCCATGTTGCATCTCTCCGCCTTGTTTAATGTTACTGCGCCTGTTACTGTTAGTCTTGATTCTCCCAAAATGAGCTGTCTTTCAGCTCTCTGATAGACTTTTTTCCCAAAATGCACTGGTGCTGGTTTGGAAAGTGCCAAACAGGAAGTTCTTTGTTTTTCAAAATAAACCTGGCCTGGGCCAAGAAAACGGTTCCAACTAATCCCACACACAGACACTGATAGAAGGGTCAGGATGGGGGACGGGTGATAGGCTTTTGTTGGGAAAATTAACACTGGCCAAATCTGTTCAAACGGTGTTTTTGCCGCTGCTGATGTTACCATGGCAACTGCAAACAATTATTAAACGTTAAATTATTATTATTATTATTATTTTTCTTTTCATCCATTGCAATTCCCTAATTAGGCACTTTAATCATGTAAATACTGTATAATGTACATTCCATTTAACTATATAAATACCTTTTTACATATATCCACATTCCTTATACTTGCATTTTTATTTATATTTCTACTTGATATTTCTACTCGAGCTGGTTTTTAGATAACTGGCACTAGAACCAGCACCAAACTAACAACCAGAACCAGAACCAGCACCTGGTTAGCCTTGGGAAAAAGACATATGGGATTTCTGATTCAGATTGTGTTTGCTGGACTCACAGCTGCACAGAGGATGGATCCATATTGGAAAAACCACCGACCTGTTTATGTTACTGGACCCTTTCCTACCTGGTGGTCAGGTTGGAGGTGTTGATAAATGGTGTCCTAGGAAAGCTGAACTCTGGGACCCAGAAGCTTGGTGCTGTGTTTGCTGGACTCACAGCTGCACAGAGGATGATTAGCACCTTTGAAAAACCACTCACCTGTCTATCAGACGTGGACCCTTTCCTACCTGGATGTGGTCATAAAAGTTGGAGGTGTAAAACCCCACGGATAAATGGTGTCCTGGAAAGACTCTGACACATGCTTCTGTGCATTTGACTCTGTGAGGACCTCACAGAGTCAGCAATGCTAACCTTGGGTGTGCCTAGGTGTGTGTGTGTGTGTGTGTGTGTGTGTGTGTGTGTGTGTGTGACAAACTTGTGTGTTGTTTTTTCCCTCCCTCCAATCTTCCCTCTGTTTAATCCTTATTTGTATTTGCAAAATTTTTATTATATATGTTTTTATTGTTTGTCATTGTCTATTTCTTAAATATGTAAAAACAAAAAAAACAATCTTTGATAAAAAATAATAATAATATCCCAGAGTAGTGATGCTGTGTATTGGTTGGTCTCTGTAGTTTCAGAGAGACTGTGTGGAGCTTGTCAGGAGGGATGGGAACTCATCGGGTCCAGCTGCTATCTGTTTAATGATCCTTCTGATCTGAAAACCTGGGAAGAAGCTCGAGAAGACTGCAGAGCACGGAGTTCAGATTTGGTTGTTGTATATGAAGATGAAGATGAAGAGGTAATGAGGAAGCTGTGGGAGTTTTTACGACACAATTCTGAAATAAAATGTATTTTCTCTAGGTATGAACACACTGTGAGTCTGTAGATCAGCGTATTTATTAAAGTATAGTGTTTAAATCTCTGATAAATGTTTCTCTCTTGTCAGGATGCACTCCGTTATTACAGCTGGTACGGATCCTGGGTTGGTCTGAGAGCTGAAGGAGGGAGATGGAAGTGGATCGATGGAAGTGATCTGACTGAACGGTAAGAGACACATTCCTGAACACTTTGAATTTTAAATCTATCAGCCTTGATCTAAACATCATCTTCTTCCCTCAGTGTCAGCAGATGGATACAACAACCTCCTCCTCCTACTGACGGTCAGTGTGTAGTTTATCACCCGATCGGATGGATATCAGAGAGCTGTGCTGAGAGAAGACCATGGATCTGCCAAAAGAAGTCTTTATCTGTTTAACCCCTGCAGTCAGACTTGAGAAGGTTACTGGATGCTCTGCATGATAATATCAACTGGCTTCAGAAATATCTAACTATAAAAAGCTCTACTTCATAATTTAAATCGATTGTTCATAAAAAAATAGGCATTTTATTTAGTTTGCTGTATAAAGAGAGAAAACAAATATTTATGAATAAATTACTTTGAAAGCTGTGTGTGTGTAAATGTAATAAATATGGGAATTAGGTATGATACTAAACTATTAACTATTAATAACCTTTGTTAGAGATGCTTATAATCTGTATATCAGCAGATTGATGAGAGGTGCAGACAGACTGCTCAGCTTCCTGTTTCCTGTGTCACAGCTTATATTGTTGCTGCTCATGAGCCAAAATGGAGGCACAGCATCACGCGTTGTTCTTCAGCATTTAATGTAAAGCATATTAATATGTAGTGTTTTATCTACTGTATCTAGAAGCAAAGTCCTGTTTTATTACAGTGAATAAAAACCCTGTGACATATTGTTGTTATTGTATTATTCTTACATCATGCTGACTCCATGTCAGAACAGACAACATCAATCAGGAAGTTACATCATCATTGGTCAGGATGTCAGAACCAGACGCTGTCACACAGGACTGCATAAGTGGGGTTCGAATGTTTGGGCACCCCAGGTAAAAATGTATATTAATGTGCATAAAGAAGCCAAGAAAAGATGGAAAAATCTCCAAAAGGCATCAAATGACAGAGTAGACGTTCATATAATATGTCACAAAAAGTTAGATTTTATTTCATCATATACACTTTCAACATAATAGAAAACATCAAAATGGCGTCTGCAAAAGTTTGGCCACCCTGCAGAGTTTCTAGCATGCACCCCCTTCCTTTGGAAAGCTGAGACCTGTCAGGTCCACCCCCCTATGTTAAAATATATGGGGCATAAGTATACACCCCCTATGTTAAAATATATGGGGCATAAGTATACACCCCCCTATGTTAAAATATATGGGGCATAAGTATACACCCCCCTATGTTAAAATACAGGGGCATAAGTATACACCCCCTATGTTAAAATACAGGGGCATAAGTATACACCCCCTATGTTAAAATACAGGGGGCATAAGTATACACCCCCTATGTTAAAATACAGGGGGCATAAGTTAAAATACAGGGGGCATATACACCCCCTATGTTAAAATACAGGGGGCATAAGTATACACCCCTATGTTAAAATACAGGGGGCATAAGTATTCACCCCCTATGTTAAAATACAGGGGGCATAAGTATACACCCCTATGTTAAAATACAGGGGGCATAAGTATACACCCCCCTATGTTAAAATACAGGGGACATAAGTATACACCCCCTATGTTAAAATACAGGGGCATAAGTATACCCCCTATGTTAAAATACAGGGGACATAAGTATACACCCCCTATGTTAAAATACAGGGGGCATAAGTATACACCCCCTATGTTAAAATACAGGGGGCATAAGTATACACCCCCTATGTTAAAATACAGGGGCATAAGTATACACCCCCTATGTTAAAATACAGGGGCATAAGTATACACCCCCTATGTTAAAATACAGGGGCATAAGTATACACCCCCTATGTTAAAATACAGGGGGCATAAGTATACACCCCCTATGTTAAAATACAGGGACATAAGTATACACCCCCTATGTTAAAATACAGGGACATAAGTATACACCCCCTATGTTAAAATACAGGGGGCCTAAGTATACACCCCCCTATGTTAAAATACAGGGGGCCTAAGTATACACCCCCCTATGTTAAAATACAGGGGCATAAGTATACACCCCCTATGTTAAAATACAGGGGCATAAGTATACACCCCCTATGTTAAAATACAGGGGCATAAGTATACACCCCCCTATGTTAAAATACAGGGGCATAAGTATACACCCCCTATGGTAAAATACAGGGGGCATAAGTATACACCCCCCTATGTTAAAATACAGGGGCATACGTATATTCCCCCCTATATTAAATACAGGGGGCATACGCATACACCCCCCTATGTTAAATTCCCATAGAGACAGAACTGTATTTTTCAATCCCACCTGAACACACCTCCCTGTAAGACCAGCACGCCCAAGACTTACGCCTCTGGACTTTAAGAAACAGCAAAAAGAAGAAGTTCATGTTTTGTCATATTGGTCTTCAGTCTCAGCAGAAAGAAGTGATTGAATTTGATTATGATAGAAGCGACTGTCGGTTGGTGATATGTTGACGGCAGCAGCGTGGGTTAATGCTGCAGACACACACAGTGTGGTTAACACCATTAAAGGAGTAGATTTGTGACATTAGATGCTAATCAAAACACAACTCGGTCTCATCTTAAAAGCAGAACTAACAACTAAACATATTCTCTGAGAAATTTAACTAAACTTCCCTTTCACAACAACACATTATTATTAGCTGTGATCTCATCTTGTAAGACACAGGACAGTGATGCCTACTGTTGGAATTTAAAATGTTATATGTGCTTAAACATTGTGTGTGATTTGCATTATACATTCAAGCTAAAAGGTAAAAGCATTATTTCAACATAAATGAAGACATGGTGGTCATGCATTAAGTTTGTTGTTATAAGTATATAGTTTGTTGTTTGTTGCATTAAGTTGTTTTACAGTACTTCGTTTTATAACATAAGATGTTCTGGTATCTTCCGTTATAATCCAGCTCACCTAAATGTGTTAGAAGCAGAATTGATTGTTAGGGAGGCTTCCTGAGTCTTGTTTCAGTCCAACTTTTACAGCCCACTGCTCTTTTTCCTGAACTAAGGGTCATAAATTTTCAGTCACATTCCAACTGAAAAGATAACCAATAGGCATAAACACACATCACTGTGGTATGAAGACACCCCCCTTTGTGATATAATACTGGGGGTCCGAGAGCCAAAGAGTCAGACAAATTTGGGGGAGAGCCGTGTTAGGTTGACTCTGTATTTGTCTCTAGGATATCCTATGTAATAAAATGGATTCACATATCAACATCTAAGATTTTGACATATTAAACACTACGTAGATTTCCTGTTCACAAGAACACGTTATTATTAGTTGCCGAATTAAAAGAAAACAGTCTCTCATCCTCAACGCAGAAGTGTAAAGACGGTCTCAGCGGAGCAGACGCCCTCCTACCAGCTCTCATACAGGACTGCAGCAGGACTTTACACATCTGTTCAGGATGATCAGAACTCCACAGGAGGAAATCGGTAATTAAAAATACTCTGATGTTTATGTGTCTGTATGTAAATCTACTATATGTCTATGTAGCAGGATGTTGTCTACATTTGTGTTTGACGTTTGTCTTTTAGAGGAAATGGAGGTAGCAGCAGCTAACTATGTTAATGCTCCAGCACGCACTGGGAAGAAAATGGCCGCTTGTCCAGGTACATTTCACACATTTAATATTGTTAAACAAAGTTTTTGTATTTTTTCTGTAGCGTTTTATACATCAAGTAGTAGTAGTAGTAGTAGTAGTACAACAAGTAGATGTAACCAGGCAATCTAATTGGTCCAATAGACATTAAGATGCTCCGATCAGCATTACAGCACAGCCAGAACCACGTACTCTCTCTTTGGGACGACCAGTTGGATTTTTTTACACTGTGTCCAGTTCTCATGATCCATTCTTACATATAGCTACAGAAATGATGCACTGTGTTCATATATATCTTTATCTTGCACCCGGCCCACAGACCGACACAAGTGTCTTTGCTATTTTAACACTTAGGTTGTCTTCCCGTGAAAATTGAAAATCAACATTTTTGATGCTTTTTTGACATTTTCAACACTATGTAACACTAACTTATTAACTTTAGTTTTAAAGTTTTTTTTTTTTCGGAATTTATGGTCAATAAACCTCATTTATAGGAAATTATACCTAATTAGTTAGAAAAGCAGAAATTAGGAATTATTTAGACTAAAATTAAAGGAATGGATGTTGATGGATAATCACAGACTGGAATATGTCAACTTTTACACAATACTATTTCAAAACACTTCAATTTGTAATGCTATAAAATTGAATAAGACGCCCCAAAATTAATGAAAGTAGAGATTTGTACTTGGCAAAGAGCGTTGTGTGGAATCAATCATGTTATTTTGGGGAATTAAAAAGAACATTGATATTTGTGCGTCTTTGGGAAAAGACGCACAAAAATGGATCGCTAGCGCCCCTACAAAGCCCCTGCAGTACGTTTAACGTAGAGTAACGACACTTGAACACATATGTAGCATGGCAGGACGGACATGAAACTCCATTGGAGCCCCCCCCTAAACCCAACAGGAAGTCCGCCATTTTTAATTGAATGTTCGGAATTAGTGTGATTTTGGCAATTTCCACATGTCATACTTTAACAAACTCCTCCTAGAGATTTCATCCGATCAATTTCAAACTTGGTGTGTGTCATCTTAAGATGTTAACGATGAAAAATTATTAAAAGAAAAACTTTTCGTCATAGGGCGTGGCCGTGGCAAGGCGGCCATTTTGTGAATTTCGCCATAGAAACAGGAAGTGGATGTAACTTGAGTGTACATTGTCTGATTGGCTCGAAACCTTTCAGGATTCATCAGAGTCTGCCCCTGAAGACATATACACGCCGCTATTGGCTTAAAGTCATAGCGCCCCCTAGTGGCAACAGGAAGTAGGCCTAAAAGTCAAGGTGCTATACTTTAACGATCTCCTCCTATATGTCTTTTCCACCAAGGCTAAACAGGTGCTGGTTCTGGTGCTGGTTCTACTCGCCAACTATCTAAGAAACAGCTTAATTTTCCACAGCCTGACCGTTGGTTTCCTCCACAGACCACAGTTGTTTTGGTGTCCCATCCATGTCCAAAGCTAACATTAACAGCTCTCTATGGTTAACAGCTGACCGGTGTTAAAAATGGTGGCCAGAAGTTTTTGTTTTTGAACATCATGGTAACCCCGCCCCCAGCACCTGACATAACCGGTTCTTATCTCTAGACCAGCGCTACGTTGGTGCTGAGTTGGAGCCTGCTTTCTTGGCCCAGAGCCAGGTTTATCTGTGTGGAAAAGCAAAGAACCGGTTCGATATTTGGCCCTGACTCCGAACCAGCACCAGAACTGCCTTGGTGGAAAAGACATCCTAGAGATTTCAACAAATTTGGTCTGTACCATCTCAACACCTTAAAGATGAAATTATTAAAATCAATACTTTGCAGCTTTAATTATTATTACTTATTTTCCCGCACAATGAATAGCCTATTTGGAGATCTTATACTCAAAAACTCACCAAAATTTGCGGATTCATCGAGCCTGGTGAAAATGTACGTATTTTAAGGATTTCGAGAATAGACACACACAAATGGCTTGCTTGTGGGATTGTTCAGGATTGTGGGTAATGAAGTACTTATCCAAGACATTGCGAATAACAGACATTTATCTCAAAACAAAGTTGGTGCCCCATGAACTTTTGGCATCTATATGAGCATATACGATCGCTGAATCATGTGGTAGCTGATTTTAAGTCTACCATCAACGATTACAATTTTATAGTTCATTCTAATTGTCAATGGAGAAATTGCACGTGAGGTATCATTGAACTCAGCAGCAAGTTCTCTTGTCATTGGTGACGATTTGCGGTGTCTGAGTGCCGCCCAAATGCAGGGAATGGCGTTCTCCAGTAACCCAGACGCGTGCAGTGGAGGGCCCGTCCAACACTGCTTGCAGCTTTAATTATTATTACTTCTTTTCCCGCACAATGAATAGCCTTTTTGGAGACCTTATAATAAAAACTCACCAAAATTTGGGTTTGCATCGAGCCTGGTGAAAGTTTATGTATTTTAAGCATTTCAACAATAGGCACACACAAAAATGGCTAGCGCGGCCCTACAAAATCAAAAATATTGAGCCTTACGATTGACAAGGGTCCAGGCCTGAGGACCTCTATAAGCAAAAAATAGTTATAGCGCCCCCTGCTGGCAACTGGAAATCAGCCTTATATGACAAACATCATCCAATTTACATGAAAATTATGTGATACTGAACCACCCCTACACTTCTGCTTTCAGCTTTATTTGTTCTTGTATTCCATCCTATTTATTATTTCTTTTATTCTGTATGTGTGCAGAATATTTTTACATTTCCGTGATTTGGGATGTGTTTGGGAGTCTATTCATCTAATCTCAAATTTCTCCCTCAGGCCAGAGGGTTCGCTGCTTCTCTCAGTCTTTTCTACGCATAGCAGTGTGTTGGCTGATACTGTTGGTCATCATGGGCCTCTGTATCTACTGTGAGTACCACTGTCTTAACTTGTTGTTGTTATTTAAAGGACAGGTTCACATTTTCTCAAGTCTGTCTGATGGCCAGATATTCATAGAAACAGTTTTTGCTCGGTGTAATCCTTCCTCCTCTTCATACTGGCTCTGCTCAAAGAAATATTCCAAAGTTCATCTGAAGCTAAAATGAGACTTCAGCAGTCTGATTTAGAGAAATCAAGTGTGTAACATCTAAAGTTACAACCTTTATAGTACCAAGTTCCCTCTTTGTGTTTTCCCAGACAGGATTTCTGAAGCAGATTGATAGAAACACAAAGATATTTAAAGATAAAACCATATTTTGACAAACTTAGACTACTGAAGTAGGGTGTCACGATGTCACGATAGTGAGGGGCCTGGGCCACTACTTGTTACTTGTTTATCCCTGCTATGCAGTTGCCACCCACTGCTCCCCTAGTGGTCACTCTCCTTGTTTTTGTTTTTGCCACAAAAGTTCAGCTGGAGCTCGATTATTTGAACATTTAAAAGTCGGTTTAAGAAGGAAGAACTTAACAAAGTTATCAAAATTGTAAAAAGCTTCTATTTCTGTACAATCAACAGTGGATCCACATTGTTGGTTTCTGATCCATTAATTTAGGTGTCTTTTTGTATAAAGATATGATGGGTTTGAATAAAGGCAGGACACATTCAGAAAGCCGTATCTCACTCAAAACCACATGGATGTTGTAGGGTTTTTTCAAGTTTGTATACGTAAGGAAGCACCAGAGACACAAAATAACACTCCAAATACCAGAAAAAAGGATGTTTTTCTTAATATGGGAACTTTAATGTTAATATGAACACCTGCCTATTGTTTTAAGATAAATTTAAAACTTGTGAATCCATCCTGTAATGTATTTTATTATAATGTAAATGTGTTGTAATTGAAAAAAGAAAAGAAATAAGAAGCTCATTTTCATTTTGCAGTTACCAATCGCAACCTCAACGACAGTTTCTCCGAAGAACCGATCACAAACCTGACCGCATTAAACCAGGACCTGGAGACACGAAACCAGGAGCTGGAGACACAAAATCAGGAGCTGGAGACACAAAACCAGGAGCTGGAGACACGAAACCAGGAGCTGGAGACACGAAACCAGGAGCTGGAGACGGAGAGGAAGAACTTAACAGGACCGATACAAAACATCAGTCGAGCTCAGTGGAGCATCGATGAATACTGCCCCAAAGAAAATAACGGTATGTTAAGATCACAATAATGAGATCCAATAATAACCAATAATAATAATACATATCCATACTTCTTATATTTCTTTATTTATATTTCTACTTGATATTTCTACTATTTGTGCCACTGCAACACAGAGTTTCCCTTCGCGGGGATCCATAAAGTATTTCTGATTCTGATTCTGATTCTGATTCTCCCGTTGGTCAGTTCTGGATCCATATTGCATCCAAAGTCTCCGCCTTGTTTAATGTTACTGCGCCTGTTACTGTTCAGGTCTTGATTCTGAATGAGCTGTCAGTCTTTCAGCTCTCTGGGACCCAGAACCGTGCTGTGTTTGCTGGACTCACAGCTGCACAGAGGATGATAGCGACCTGTTGGAAATCACCACACGACCTGTCTATCTGCACGTGGACTCTTTCCTACCTGGATGTGGTCTAGTTGGAGGTGTCCACGGGCGGATAAATGGTGTCCTAGGAAAGACTCTGAACACATGCCTGTGCATTGCTGACTCTGTGAGGACCTCACAGAGTCAGCAATGCACCTCTAACTTGGGCAGGTACTTGGTGACTGTGTGTGTGTGTGTGTGTGTGTGTGTGTGTGTGTGTGTGTGTTGTTTTTTCTCCCTCCCTACAATCTTCCCTCTGTTTAATCCTTATTTGGATTTGCAAACATTTTATTATATATGTTTTTATTGTTTGTCATTGTCTATTTCTTAAATATGTAAAAACAAAAAAAACCATCTTTGATAAAAAAAATTAATAATATCCCAGAGTAGTGATGTTGTTTATTGGTTGGTCTCTGTAGTTTCAGAGAGACGGTGTAGAGCTTGTCAGGAGGGATGGGAACTCATCGGGTCCAGCTGCTATCTGAGTAATGATACTGATCCTCCTGATATGAAAACCTGGGAAGAAGCTCGAGAAGACTGCAGAGCACGGAGTTCAGATTTGTTTGTTGTACATGATGAAGATGAACGGGTAATGAGGAAGCTGTGAGAGTTTTTACAACAATTCTGAAATAAAATGTATTTTCTCTAAGTCTGAACACACTGTGAGTCTGTAGATCAGCGTGTTTATTAAAGTATAGTGTTTAAATCTCTGATAAATATTTCTTTCTTGTCAGGATGCACTCCATCTTTACAGCAGGACTCGTTTAGACACTCTTGGATACTGGTACGGATCCTGGATTGGTCTGAGAGCTGAAGGAGGGAGATGGAAGTGGATCGATGGAAGTGATCTGACTGAAAGGTAAGAGACACATTCCTGAACACATTGAATTTTACATCTAACAGCCTTGATCTAAACATCATCTTCTTCCCTCAGTGTCAGCAGATGGATACATGAACCAACTCCTCCTCCTACTGACGGTCGGTGTGTAGTTTATTACCTGATTGGATGGACATCAGTGAGCTGTGTTGAGAGAATGTCATGGATCTGCCAAAAGAAGTCTTTATCTATTTAACCCCTGCAGTCAGACTTGAGAAGGTTACTGGATGCTCTGCATGATAATATCAACTGGCTTCATAAATATCTAACTATAAATAGCTCTACTTCAGAATTGTTCATCAAAAAATATGCGTTTTATTTAGTTTGCTGTATGAAAAGAGAAAACAAATATTTATAAATGAATTACTTTGAAAGCTGTGTGTGTAAATGTAATGAATAGGGAAATTAGGTATGATACTAAACTATTAACTATTAATAACCTTTGTTAGAGATGCTTATAATCTGTATATCAGCAGATTGATGAGAGGTGCAGACAGACTGCTCAGCTTCCTGTTTCCTGTGTCACAGCTTATATTGTTGCTGCTCATGAGCCAAAATGGAGGCACAGCATCACGCGTTGTTCTTCAGCATTTAATGTAAAGCATATTAATATGTAGTGTTTTATCTACTGTATCTAGAAGCAAAGTCCAGTTTTATTACAGTGAATAAAAACCCTGTGACTTATTGTTGTTATTGTATTATTCTTACATCATGCTGACTCCATGTCAGAACAGACAACATCAATCAGGAAGTTACATCATCATTGGTCAGGATGTCAGAACCAGACGCTGTCACACAGGACTGCATAAGTGGGGTTCGAATGTTTGGGCACCCCAGGTAAAAATGTATATTAATGTGCATAAAGAAGCCAAGAAAAGATGGAAAAAATCTCTAAAAGGCATCAAATGACAGATTAGACGTTCATATAATATGTCAAAAAAGTTAGATTTTATTTCATCATTTACACTTTCAACATAATAGAAAACATCAAAATCGTCTGCAAAAGTTTGGCCACCCTGCAGAGTTTCTAGCATGCACCCCCCCCCAATTCCTTTGGAAAGCTGAGACCTGTCAGGTCCACCCCCCTATGTTAAAATATATGGGGCATAAGTATACACTCCCCTATGTTAAAATATATGGGGCATAAGTATACACCCCCCTATGTTAAAATACAGGGGGCATAAGTATACACCCCCCTATGTTAAAATACAGGGGGCATAAGTATACACCCCTTTTTGTGTTTCTATGTTAAAATACAGGGGGCATAAGTATACACCCCCCTATGTTAAAATACAGGGGCATAAGTATACACCCCCTATGTTAAAATACAGGGGGCATAAGTATACACCCCCTATGTTAAAATACAGGGGCTTTAAGTATACACCCCCTATGTTAAAATACAGGGGCATAAGTATACACCCCCTATTAAAATTCAAAATACAGGGGCTTAAAAGTATACACCCCTATGGAAAAATACAGGGGCATAAGTATACACCCCCTATGTTAAAATACAGGGGGCATAAGTATACACCCCTATGTTAAAATACTGTGGATGTAAGTATACTGTTAAAAAAAATACAGGGGCATAAGTATATACCCCCTATGTTAAAATACAGGGGCATAAGTATACACCCCCCTGTTAAAATGTTAAAAAATACCCCATAAGTATAACCCCCTATGTTAAAATACAGGGGGCATAAGTATATTCCCCCCTATGTTAAAATACAGGGGGCATACGTATACACCCCCCTATGTTAAATTCCCATAGAGACAGAACTGTATTTTTCAATCCCACCTGAACACACCTCCCTGTAAGACCAGCACGCCCAAGACTTACGCCTCTGGACTTTAAGAAACAGCAAAAAGAAGAAGTTCATGTTGCGTCAGATGGGTCTTCAGTCTCAGCAGAAAGAAGTGATTGAATTTGATTATGATAGAAGTGACTGTCGGTTGGTGATATGTTGACGGCAGCAGCGTGGGTTAATGCTGCAGACACGCCCAGTGTGGTTAACACCATTAAAGGAGTAGATTTGTGACATTAGATGCTAATCAAAACACAACTCGGTCTCATCTTAAAAGCAGAACTAACAACTAAACATATTCTCTGAGAAATTTAACTAAACTTCTCTTTCACAACAACAGGTTATTATTAGCTGTGATCTCATCTTGTAAGACACAGGACAGTGATGCCTACTGTTGGAATTTAAAATGTTATATGTGCTTAAACATTGTGTGTGATTTGCATTATACATTCAAGCTAAAAGGTAAAAGCATTATTTCAACATAAATGAAGACATGGTGGTCATGCATTAAGTTAGTTGTTATAAGTATATAGTTTGTTGTTTGTTGCATTAAGTTGTTTTGCAGTACTTCGGTTTTATAACATAAGATGTTCTGTTATCTTCCGTTATAATCCAGCTCTCCTAAATGTGTTAGAAGCAGAATTGATTGTTAGGGAGGCTTCCTGAGTCTGGTTTCAGTCCAACTTTGACAGCCAACTGCTCTTTTTCATAAACTTTCAGTCACATTCCAACTGAAAAGATAACCCAATAGGCATAAACACACATCACTCACTGTGGTATGAAGACCCCACCCTTTTTTATATAATACTGGGGGTCCGAGAGCCAAAGAGTCAGACAAATTTGGGGGAGAGCCGTGTTAGGTTGACTCTGTATTTGTCTCTAGGATATCCTATGTAATAAAATGGATTCACATATCAACATCTAAGATTTTGACATATTACACACTACGTAGATTTCCTGTTCACAAGAACACGTTATTATTAGTTGCCGAATTAAAGGAAAACAGTCACATCCTCAACGTAGAAGTGTAAAGACGGTCTCAGCGGAGCAGACGCCCTCCTAACAGCTCTCATACAGGACTGCAGCAGGACTTTACACATCTGTTCAGGATGATCAGAACTCCACAGGAGGAAATCGGTAATTAAAAATACTCTGATGTTTATGTGTCTGTATGTAAATCTACTATATGTCTATGTGGCAGGATGTTGTCTACATTTGTGTTTGTGTTTATCTTTCAGAGGAAATGGAGAAAGAAGCAGCAGCTAACTATGTTAATGCTCCAGCACGCACTGGGAAGAAAATGGCTGCTCGTCCAGGTACATTTCACACATTTAATATTGTTAAACAAAGTTTTTTGTATTTTTTCTGTAGCACTTTATACATCAAGTAGTAGTAGTAGTAGTAGTAGTACAACAAGTAGATGTGACCAGCAATCTAATTGGTCCAATAGAAAATTAAGATGCTCCAATCAGCATTACAGCACAGCCAGAACCACGTACTCTCTCTTTGGGACGACCAGTTGGATTTTTTTTACACTGTGTCCAGTTCTCATGATTCATTGTACATATAGCTACAAAACATGACTGTATTCACATATCTTTACACCGCCCACAGACCGACACAAGTTGTTAATTTTAACCCTTGTGTTGCCCCTCGTCATTTAAATAATAAATGACATTTTCAACACTATGTAACACTAACTTCATCTTTGCAATAAACGTCTTAATTAGTTTGCAGAAATTAGGAATTATTGAGACTAAAAAATGTTGATGATAATCACAGACTGGAATATGTCAAAAATGGATCAATTTGTAATGCTATAAAGCCTACAAAGTTAAAATAATTGGAAATTATTGCAGTGCGTTTAACGAATAGACTCACAAAACGTGGTACAATATGTAGCATGGCAGGGCGCCATTTTTAATTGAAAGTTTTTCCGAAAATTAATTGAAATGCGATTTTGGCGTTTTTTCACATGTCGTACTTTTTAACGAACTCCTAGAGATTTCATCCGATCAACTTCAAACTTGGGTCTGTGTCATCTTAAGACGTTACAAATGAAAACTTATTAAAAGAAAAACTTTTCGTCATAGGGCGTGGCTTTGGAAAGGCGGCCATTTTGTACGTTTCGCCATAGAAACAGGAAGTGGGTGTAACTTGAGTGTACATTGTCCGATTGGCTCAAAAACTTTTCAGGATTCATCAGAGTCCGCCCCTGACATATACATATACATGTGGCTATTGGCTCAAAGTCATAGCGCCCCCTAGTGGCAACAGGAAGTAGGCCTAAAAGTCAAGGTGCTATACTTTAACGAACTCCTCGTAGAGATTTCAACTAATTTGGTCTGTACCATCTCAACACCTTAAAGATGAAGTTATTCCCTTTTTCAAGACTTTGCAGCTTTAATTATTATTACTTTTTTCCCAAACAATAAATAGCCTTTTTGGAGACCTTATACTCAAAAACTCACCAAAATTTGCGGTCGCATCAAGCCTGGTGAAAATGTATGTATTTTAAGGATTTTGAGAATAGGCAGACACAAAAATGGCTTGCTAGCGCCCCCTACAAAATCTACAATATTGAGCCTTACGATTGACAAGGGTCCAGGCTTGAGGACCTCTATAAGCAAAAATTGGTTATAACGCCCCCTGCTGGCAACAGGAAATCAGCCTTATATGACAAACATCCAATTTACATGAAATGTATGTGATACTGAACCGCCCCTACACTTCTGCTTTCAGCTTTAATTGTTCTTGTATTCTGTCCTATTTATTATTTCTTTTATATTCTGTATGTGTGCAGAATATATTTACATTTCCCTGATTTGGGATGAACAGAATCTATTCATCTAATCTCAAATTTCTCTCTCAGGCCAGAGGTTTCGCTGCTTCTCTCAGTCTTTTCTATGCATAGCAGTGTGTTTGCTGATACTGTTGGTCATCATGGGCCTCTGTATCTACTGTGAGTACCACTGTCTTAACTTGTTGTTGTTATTTAAAGGACAGGTTCACATTTTATCAAGTCTGTCTGATGGCCAGATGTTCATAGAAACAGTTTTTGCTCGGTGTAATCCTTCCTCCTCTTCATACTGACTCTGCTCAAAGACATATTCCAAAGTGTATCTGAAGCTAAAATGAGACTTCAGCAGTCTGAGTTAGAGAAATCAAGTGTGTAACATCTAAAGTTACAACCTTTATAGTACCAAGTTCCCTCTTTGTGTTTTCCCAGAAAGGATTTCTGAAGCAGAATGATTGATAGAAACACAAAGATATTTAAAGATAAAACCATTTTTGACAAACTTAGACTACGCTAGTGAAGGGCCTGGGCAGCTACTTGTTTTATCCCCCCCCCCGCGGGGTGAACCCTGGCAGCCATGCGCAACCAGCCAGGCATCTAGCACGGACATTACATTACAGCAACACAACTGATTCAGTGGTTAGATGTATTTAACGTTTCTATTTAATGCTTTCAGTTCTGTTTGTGTTTTTATTTGGTAAATCATTCCAAAAATGTGTCCTTATCCCTGAAAAACATGAAAGTGGTTTTGCCCCCTCTGCTATGCAGTTGCCACCCACTGCTCCCCTAGTGGCCACTCTCCTTGTTTTTCTTTTTGCAACAGTTCGGCTCACGCGCGATTATTTGAACATTTAAAAGTCGGTTTAAGAAGGAAAAACTTAGTAAAGTTATAAAATTGTAAAAAGCTTGTATTTCTGTACAATCAACAGTGGATCCACATTGTTGGTTTCTGATCCATTATTTTAGGTGCCTGTTTGTATAAAGATATTATGGGATTGATTAAAGGCAGGACACATTCAGAAAGCCGTATCTCACTCAAGACACCATGGATGTTGTAGTTTTTTCCATTTTGTATGTGTGAGGAAGCACCAGAGACACAAAATAACACTCCAAATACCAGAAAAATGTTTTTTTTTCTTAATATGGGCACTTTAATGTTAATATGAACACCTGCCTATTGTTTTAAGATAAATTTGAAATGTGTGAATCCATCCTGTAATGTATTTTATTATAATGTAAATGTGTCATAATTGAAAAAAGAAAAGAAATATGAAGCTCATTTTCATTTTGCAGTTACCAATCGCAACCTCAACAACAGTGTCTCCGAAAAACCGATCACAAACCTGACCGCATTAAACCAGGAGCTGGAGACACGAAACCAGGAGCTGGAACAGGAGCTGGAAACCAGGAGCTGGAGACACAAAACCAGGAGCTGGAGACACGAAACCAGGAGCTGGAGACGGAGAGGAAGAACTTAACAGGACCGAAACAAAATATCAGTCGAGCTCAGTGGAGCATCGATGAATACTGCCCCAAAGAAAATAACGGTATGTTAAGATCACAATAATGAGATCCAATAATAACCAATAATAATAATAATATTACAGAGAGAGTATCACAATCCACACCATCAGCAGATTTACTACAATTTCATTCATAGGATATATCTCTCCCCTGTGAAAATGCACCTTTGCCCTTTATCCACTTTCTGCCCAATTAAAGCACAAGGCTCATATCTACACATGTTCTGGGAGTCTTCTACTACCATGCCATCTTGGACAATGTCTCGCTTAGCTTCACAGGAGCACTTTCAGTGATAGACTCATTCTCCCAAAATGCACCAAAGAGCGCCACAGGAAGTCATTCCTGCCTGTGGCCATCAAACTTTATAACTCCTCCCTCTAAGTGACACACAGACACTTAGAGAGGTTGATACTGGACAACATTATCTGTTTTGTGCAATAACACTGGCCTGAAATGTGTGCTATACTCAACTGCTACAATTATTATTATTATTATTATTATTATTATTACTTTTCACCATTGCAATTCCCTAATTATGTTAATCATGTAAATACTGTATAATAACATTCCTTTAACTATATAAATACCGTACATATCCACATTCCTTATATTTCTTTATTTATATTTCTACTTGATATTTCTACTATTTGTGCGACTGCAACACAGAGTTTCCCTTCGGGGATCCATAAAGTATTTCTGATTCTGATTCTGATTCTGATTCTACCGTTGGTCAGTTCTGGATCCATATTGCATCCAAAGTCTCCGCCTTGTTTAATGTTACTGCGCCTGTTACTGTTCAGGTCTTGATTCTGAATGAGCTGTCAGCCTTTCAGCTCTCTGGGACCCAGAACCGTGCTGTGTTTGCTGGACTCACAGCTGCACAGAGGATGATAGCGACCCGTTGGAAAACACCACACGACCTGTCTATCCGCACGTGGACCCTTTCCTACCTGGATGTGGTCTAGTTGGAGGTGTCCACGCATGGATAAATGGTGTCCCAGGGAAGACTCTGGACACGTGGTGGTGCATTGCTGACTCTGTGAGGACCTCATAGAGTCAGCAATGCACCTCTAACTTGGGCAGGTGCTTGGTGTGTGTGTGTGTGTGTGTGTGTGTGTGTGTTTCTGCGTGTGTTGTTTTGTCTCCCTCCCTCCAATCTTTCCTCTGTTTAATCATTATTAAATTATATATTATTGTTTGTCACTGTCTATTTCTTAAATATGTAAAAACAAAAAAACAACCTTTTGATAACAAAAAATAATAATATCCCAGAGTAGTGATGTTGTTTATTGGTTGGTCTCTGTAGTTTCAGAGAGACGGTGTAGACCTTGTCAGGAGGGATGGGAACTCTTCAGGTCCAGCTGCTATCTGATTAATGATCCTTCTGATCGGAAAACCTGGGAAGAAGCTCGAGAAGACTGCAGAGCACGGAGTTCAGATTTGCTTGTTGTACATGATGAAGATGAAGAGGTAATGAGGAAGCTGTGGGAGTTTTTACGACACAATTCTGAAATAAATTGTATTTTCTCTAGGTCTGAACACACTGTGAGTCTGTAGATCAGCGTGTTTATTAAAGTATAGTGTTTAAATCTCTGATAAATGTTTCTCTCTTGTCAGGATGCACTCCGTCTTTACAGCATGTACGGATCCTGGGTTGGTCTGAGAGCTGAAGGAGGGAGATGGAAGTGGATCGATGGAAGACATCTGACTGAAAGGTAAGAGACACATTCCTGAACACTTTGAATCTTAAATCTATCAGCCTTGATCTAAACATCATCTTCTTCCCTCAGTGTCATCGGATGGAAATATGAACCATCTCCTCCTACTGACGGTCAGTGTGTAGGTTATTACCTGTTCGGATGGACATCAGTGAGCTGTGCTGAGAGAAGACCATGGATCTGCAAAAAGAAGTCTTTATCTGTTTAACCCCTGCAGTCAGACTTGAGAAGGTTACTGGATGCTCTGCATGATAATATCAACTGGCTTCATACATATCTAACTATGAAAAGCTCTACTCTACTTCAAAAGAAATATAGGCATTTTATTTAGTTTGCTGTATGAAAAGAGAAAACAATTATTTATGAATGAATTACTTTGAAAGCTGTGTGTGTAAATGTAATGAATAGGGAAATTAGGTATGATACTAAACTATTAACTATTAATAACCTTTGTTAGAGATGCTTATAATCTGTATATCAGCAGATTGATGAGAAGTGCAGACAGACTGCTCAGCTTCCTGTTTCCTGTGTCACAGCTTATATTGTTGCTGCTCAAGAGCCAAAATGGAGGCACAGCATCACTTGTTTTCACAAAATGTTCTTCAGCATTTATTTGCTCTACAACGTCCCTGTTAGTGATGGTGTTTTAGTCTGTCCACCAGAACGCTCTAAACGTCCCTGTTTGATGGATTATAGTCTGTCCAAAGACCTACAACGTCCCTGTTGGCATCACATATTTTGTGTTTTTGTTCAAAGGACTTTGTATTTTTCTACATTTCATCTATCAGAACTTTAATATATTTTGATGTTCTGTTGTGACAATAAAACAAATTATCATCATATTATTTTCGTTAGAACTCATAAACTACAAATAACTCATGTTAGGGGAAATCTGTTTATGTTTTGTAACGCATTTCTGGATTTAAAAAAAAATATATATATACAGTATAAATCGGCGTATCGGATTTTTAAATAACCAAATATTTGTGTCGGTATCGGCCTTAAAATCCTTTATTGGTCGGGCTCTAATATGCTGCCAAAACATTTCCAAACGCCTTTCACTGAAAAGTTCTGCAGAAGCTCAAACATACAAAGACTTTAACTGTTGCTGAGGGTTGAGACGGAGCATGAGATTTAATTATCAATCATAATAGTAATAAACACTGTTACAGTGATGAATATTGGAAATGTTTTTGTATTTTTTTCTGTAGCACTTTATACATCAAGTAGTAGTAGTACAACAAGTAGATGTAACCGGGCAATCTAATTGGTGCAATAGACACGACCAGTTGGATTTTTTTACACTGTGTCCAGTTCTCATGATTCATTCGTACATATAGCTACAAAACATGATGCACTGTATTCATATATATCTTTATCTTGCACCCGGCCAACAGACCGACACAAGTGCCTTTGATATATTATATTAACCCTTAGATTGTCTTCCCGTGTTCAGTTTTCATGATCCATTTGCTCCAAAAAATGATGCCCTATGATTCATATATCAGATATTCATATATCTGGACGGTTGGGTCATAAAACACGGCTTTCAAGCCGGGGTTAGGGTTCAGGTTTAGGGTTATAGAGCTTGAAATAAGCACACTTAGGCCTGACATAGTTCTACCCCTCCCTGAACAAGGTCTTCATCATCAGACTCAGTGGATGAGGCATATTGTTATGGTTTGGGGTTTTGTTGTATACTTCGTCCTTGTGATTGTGTTATTGTTTTGGTCTTGTATATGTTTGGGGGGGTGTCTGGGGTCCTTGATGATGCTCTTTGCATTTTAATTCAATTCTATTTTAATTATATAGCGTTAAATCACAACAACAGTTATCTCTTTGTGTTTTCCATAAAGAGCAGGACTAGACTGGACTTTGGGATGTTATTTACAAAAACCCAACAGTTCCCACCAAGAGCAAGCACTAGGACACAGAGGCAAGGAGACACTTCCTTTAAGAGGCAGAAACCTGGAGCAGAACCATGTCTCAGGGTGGGGGGGCATCTGCCTCGACCGGTTGGGGGTGAGAGAGAGAGAGAGAGAGAGATAGTAAGAGAGAGAGAATTGTAGCAGAGGGTGTCGAGAGCACAAGACTCCGGGAAAGGGAAGAAGTTGAGTTAGTAACATGCATTAATGGAATGAGGTTGCATACAGATGGAGAGAAGGAGGAAGAGAGAGAGGTGCTCAGTGCATCATGGGAAGTCCCCCAGCAGTCTAGGCCTATAGCATTTGAGAGGCATCTTTTCTGGGCCAGCTCCTGAATCACCTGATGTCTTCCAGCGGTGTCCCAGCCCTTGTGTCTGTTGCCTGTTACCTCGTTACCCTCTGGATCTAGTCTTCCCCTTGTCTGTTGTCACATCGCTGTAGTGTTTTCAGTTTGGATTGTAGTGTTACTGTGTTTCTGTTTTTTGTGAGTACTTGCTTGGAGTATCCCTTTTGTCTCTGAATCTTAGTTTTAGTTTTGAGATCCTGTCTGTTGGTTCTGGCCTTAGTTGTTGTTTTTTGGACTCAGTTTTTGGTTTGTACTGTTATGTCTTTTCTGGAATAAACCTACAACAGATTACAAAGACTTTGCCTGCTCTCTCTCTGCATTTTGGGTCACCTACCTGCCTTAACCCTCATGTTTTCCTTGGGTGTGTAAATGGTGGAAATAAAATTTAACTTTTTGTGACATATTATACGAATGTCTAATCTGTCATTTGATGCCTTTTGGAGATTTTTCCTTCTTTTCTTGGCTTCTTTATGCACATTAATACACATTTTTACCCGGGGTGCCCAAACTTTCGAACCCCACTGTATGTGTGTCTTTCTGTGTGTCTGTCTGTGTGTGTGTGTGTGTGTGTGTCTGTGTGTTTGTGTCTTTTAGGAAGTTCCAGTGTGTCCCATACAAAGGGTAATAACTTATTTTCACTATAACTCCATCCATAAGTAACACTATGACAGAATGTATGAATACTTCGGTCGTATGTTTTAACACTTTCTGTAATAAATCATCAAAAAGCAAAAATCATTTCAAAAGCCGTGGGACCCTGGGGTGAAATCTTATCAAATGGGGGTCTAATTTGTGTCAGTTTAGGGGTCCTTGATGTGAAAAGTCTGGAAACCGCTGACCTAAACAGTGGAGACTGTCCTCCCCCCAAAACGCTCCCAGAGGTTGTGTATTCAAGCAGTAATAACGACTCATAAACAGTTATAGTGGTGGTTCCCTCTAGTTGCCATGGTAGTTATGACCGGAGCAAAGAATCAAAAATAGATTTATTGTCAGGTAAGTAGCACAAACAAGGACGTTTAAAAGTTTACCAGACAGATCTATATAAGGATGCAGTTTTAAGTCATATTAGGAGCAAGTGGATCAATTTCTCTTGGAAGGAAAAGGTGAATTTTGTAAATATTTTCAACTAAGGAGCAACGTGCGACGTGTGTTCCCACTTAATAGAAGTAAACAAGAATGTAATAAGGCGCCAAATCTTTTTGATTGCCAAATACAATGCATGGTGCTTCAACATTTTACAAAAATATTATGGAATTACAGAGTGTGAGAACTGAGAATCTTTGTATATAAATAAATGTTCTTCCTTAAAATACAGGGGGCATAAGTATACACCACCTATGTTAAAATACAGGGGGCATAAGTATACACCCCTATGTTAAAATACAGGGGGCATAAGTATACACCCCCCTATGTTAAAATACAGGGGGCATAAGTATACACCCCCTATGTTAAAATACAGGGGCATAAGTATACACCCCCTATGTTAAAATACAGGGGGCATAAGTATACACCCCTATGTTAAAATACAGGGGGCATAAGTATACACCCCCTATGTTAAAATACAGGGGGCATAAGTATACACCCCCCTATGTTAAAATACAGGGGCATAAGTATACACCCCCTATGTTAAAATACAAGGGCATAAGTATACACCCCCTATGTTAAATACAGGGGCATAAGTATACACCCCCCTATGTTAAAATACAGGGGCATAAGTATACACCCCCTATGTTAAAATACAGGGGCATAAGTATACACCCCCCTATGTTAAAATACAGGGGGCATAAGTATACACCCCCCTATGTTAAAATACAAGGGTCATAAGTATACACCCCCCTATGTTAAATTCCCATAGAGACAGCCTGATATTTATATTTTTAAATCCCACCTGAACCACCTCCCTGTAAAACCAGCACGCCCAGAATGCACCTGAACACACCTCCCTGTAAGACCAGCACGCCCAGAATGCACCTGAACACACCTCCCTGTAAGACCAGCACGCCCGTAATGCACCTGAACACACCTCCCTGTAAGACCAGCACGGCCAGAATGCACCTGAACACACCTCCCTGTAGGACCAGCACGCCCAGAATGCACCTGAACACACCTCCCCATAGGATCAGTATGCCCAGAATGCACCCGAACACACCTCCCTGTAAGACCAGCACGCCCAGAATGCACCTGAACACACCTCCCCATAGGACCAGTACACCCAGAATGCACCCAAACACACCTCCCCATAGGACCAGTACGCCCAGAATGCACCCGAACACACCTCCCCATAGGACCAGTACGCCCAGAATGCACCCGAACACACCTCCCTGTAAGACCAGCACGCCCAGAATGCACCTGAACACACCTCTGTAAGACCAGAACGGCCAGAATGCACCTGAACACACCTCTGTAAGACCAGAACGCCCGGAATGCACCTGAACACACCTCCCTGTAAGACCAACACGCCCGGAATGCACCTGAACACACCTCCCTGTAAGACCAGCACGCTCAGAAGGCACCTGAACACACAGAAAGAAGTGATTGAATTTGATTATGACAGAAGTGACTTCCGGTTGGTGATCTGCTGACTGCAGCAGCGTGGGTAAATGCTGCAGACACACCCGGTGTGTTTAACACCATTAAAGGAGAAGACTTGTGACAATAGCTGCTAACCATACAACAACTCCGTCTCATCTTAAAAGCAGAACTAACAACTAAAAATATACTCTTTGAAATGTAACTAAACTTCCCCTTCAAAACCACACGCTGCCGAATTAAAGAAAACAGTCTCATCCTCAAAGCAGAAGTGTAAAGACGGTCTCAGCGGAGCAGACGCCCTCCTAACAGCTCTCATACAGGACTGCAGCAGGACTTTACACATCTGTTCAGGATGATCAGAACTCCACAAGACGAAATCGGTAATTAAAAATACTCTGATGTTTATGTGTCTGTATGTAAATCTAATATATGTCTATGTGGCAGGATGTTGTCTACATTTGTGTTTGATGTTTATCTTTCAGAGGAAATAGAGGAAGAAGCAGCAGCTAACTATGTTAATGCTCCAGCACGCACTGGGAAGAAAATGGCAGCTCGTCCAGGTACATTTCACACATTTAATATTGTTAAACAAAGTTTTTGTATTTTTTTCTGTAGTACTTTATACATCAAGCAGTAGTAGTACAACAAGTAGATGTGACCGGGCAATCTAATTGGTCCAATAGACATTAAGATGCTCCGATCAGCATTACAGCACAGCCAGAACCACGTACTCTCTCTTTGGGACGACCAGTTGGATTTGTCCAGTTCTCATGATCCATTACATATACATATAGCTACAAATAATTATGCACAGTATTCATATATATACTGTATATATATATATATATATATATATATATATATATATATTTATATATATATATACATTATATGAACCCAAAGTCCGATTATTATGGACATTATCTGACATTAAGGGCTCTATCCAGTATTGCCAGATCTAGCGAGACAAATAAGCAACCAGGTCTGTGAAAACAAGCCCAAAACAAGCAACTTTTCACGGAGCCCCCCTAAGATCCTGGAAGAGATAAATAAATAAACTTTGTGCACGGTTTTACAATCACTGGGGACGGATTGTCCATTTCCATCCATGTGGACAGATTTGTAAACTGTACACACCGTAGTTTATTTATTTTCTCCCCTTGAGCTTCAGGACCATGACCCCAGGAGGGAGTTAAACCACCTTTTAACATTATTTAACATTAGAAAACTGATGGGATATCAAATATATACACGTTTTCACAGTGATTTTGAGTTGTTCCCTACGACGGGTTGAATCCATTCTTTTCCTCCTTTCTCTTTCTCCCAGTCTTTGTTATATTTCTTCCAGTATTTCTCCCATTTTATCCCGGGTATTTATTCCTCCAAAAACTCTCCTACAGTCCAGTCACCATCACTCGCTACTCGTGCATTTTCCTAACCAGAAAACAACAGACTGCCCTGCTCTGCCTGTGATTGGCTGGTATTCGTTGCCATCTGGGTCAGAGCCAATTAGAAGCAGGAGGTGGGCGGGTCATAACGCTGCTGTCTCCAGTGTGTATGGGGAAAGGGGCGGGACCAAGGGAACAGGCAGGACAAACTCCTACGTTTAAATAACATAGAAAATACCTGGGGCCTATTGCACGAAAGTAGAATAAAGATATCCAGGATAAATGAAAAAAGCGCAGCTTGACTTAGTGTGACCTGCTCATCGCGGCTTAATCGGTTGCACGTTTGCCGAGCCAGGATGAACAGGTGAAGCTAAGTCAAGCCAGGTGTAGATAGCTGGGATAAGTGCACGTTCACGGCTTTCTCACATAGACCACGGTATCGATCACAGATTTACTGATGCAGAGATGGAGAAGACGCATGTGCCATATGTTTCATCCAATGAGCAGCAGCTTCTAATGGAAAGTAACGAGGAGGGGAAGAATATGCAAAAAGAGACGGCTCTTATCAAACGGAGAGAAAAAGCCCAACATAGCGGACCCGACTGAATGTGTGAGAGTGTAAAAATATCTACTTAGCCTATAGTCACTCCACATTTTTACAAAGTTGGAGGCTACACTGTGTTTGAATTGCTTTAAATATGCTAGTTTCATGTTTCTGTTTTTATATGATATATGTGCTGGTTTTACTGTAAAGTGTCTTTGACTAGCCTACCATGTAAAGCACTATATAAATAAAATGGATTATTATTTAGCCTTTGCCTTAAAAGTGAGCAGAGGGAATTAATGTTCCTCGGGTAATGGACCCTAATGACTCTAGGCTTAATTTCAAACTCTTATTCACAACGCGAGTTTTACAACCATATGCACAAATCTCTATAAGCTATGTCTAATTCTTTGTACAATTAATGTTCATACAGAACGATCAGAAAGGGACAACAACTAGAAAAAGAAGTAAATGACTTCAATACACGCTTTGAGCATTTGTAAAACAATATTCATGTTTTTTTATTTTTCTGACAAGTGACGCACCAAAATAAAAAGGTTAAGAACCATTGCGGTGTTCCCGGTGTGATGAATGTAAACTACACTATATACGTAGGCCTACTGTATATAGGCCATGTTATTGGTCCAGGGATGTGAGACTAAATGAGAAGGTTATGAAACCAATGTAAGCTATAATAAAAAACATTAGGCCTACATATTAAGGAGTAACACAAACTGTCCTTTATTAGAGAAGGATAAGTAACAAGAAAATGAAATCATGAATGTATTGGTCTCTGACCAGTCTGCCATTAATATCATCTGGGAATATCGCTGCATTAATATCGTCACACTTAATCTTCGGAGCGCGTCCTGTATGAACCTGAAGCTGAGACCACGGACGCTGCGCTGCTCATCTCTACTTTTACAGAGAGAGTGGACACTGACGCGACTCGCAGGTCTGGGCAGCGGCCGCACGGCAGGCACGGTACCGTCCCACCGGGAAGTCCCACCCCGCATCAGGGTGCCAGCGCAACCATTTCTAACCATCTAAACAGTAGTAGGGTTTAAATCAAACTCGCGACAACAATAGTGACAAGTAGGCAAATGCATGTTAATGAAAATAAAGCAGAACACATGCAGAAGACAACGGAATAACTGTTAAACATGTTTATTTCGGATCAGACGGCAGCTGATTTGACACATGAGACTCCAGGATTAACTTAGCCTGGCTGTTAGCCTGCTCTGGACCAGGCTAGCCGCAAAGAATAAATCTCCATGGTTACTTGGCTGGGCTTAATTCAATCTGGTTTCGTGCAACCGAGTTAAAGCTAAATTCATCCAGGATAACTTGAATATCCCGGCTTAATCCCTTATCCTAGTTTGTGCAATAGGCCTCTGCTTGACAACTTATTATGGAGCTGGGAACAAGCCCAAATACACAACTACACCTTAGTAACAAGCCCAAAAAACCGTGACCCGCGACTAACAATATTTGTAAGCTACTTTACAGAATAACAAGCCCAAAGTCACTTGTAATAAGTGGACTTGGCAACACTGGCTCTATCTTGCACCCGGCACAGCGCCGTGCAAAGACCGACACAAATGACTTTGCTATTTTAACCCTTGTGTTGTCTTCCCATATAATTGAAAGGCAAAACTTTTCTTATATTTTGGTCCCTTTTTGACGCTTTTTTGAATGTTTGTTGCTTTTCAAACGTTTTCAACACTACGTAACACTACCTTATTAAGGTAAAACCTTAAGTTTTACAGTTATTTTTTGAATTTATGGTCAATAAACCTCATTTATAGGAAATTATACGTAATGTTGGAGTTAGAAATGCAGAAATTAGGAAATATTTAGACTAAAATTAAAGGAATGGATGTTGATGATAATCACAGACTGGAACATGTCAACTTTTACTCAATACTATTTCAAAAACACTTCAATGTTTTTCTACAAATGTTATAAAATTGAATAAGACGCCCCAAAATTAATGAAAGTAGAGATTTGTACTTGGCAAAGAGCGTTGTGTGGAATCAATCATGTTATTTTGGGGAATTAAAAAGAACATTGGTATAGGAAAACGGGTCAATTTGACCCGAGGACAACATGAGGACAACATGAAGACAACATGAGGACAACATGAGGGTTAAGACCGACGCAGTTGTTAATTTCCCGTCCTGCGCCCTCGTCGTTTAAATAATAAATGCACATGAGTCCATCTTTGTGCGTCTTTGGGATTAGGCGCACAAAAATGGCTCGCTAGCGCCTCTACAAAGTTAAAAGATTTGAGCCCCTGCAGTGCGTTTAATGTAGACTCACGAAACTTGGTACACATATGTATTCATCTTCAATGATAAAATTATAACTACTAGAGGCAAAATCCACCAAGACCTGCCTTTAACTGGCACTGACTTATCTCTAAACTCAGGAACCTTAGAAACAGCTGTAAAACCAGATGTATGTTTAGACTGCTTTGGTTCACTTGATCTTTATCAATTTAATTCAATTATTTCTTCATCTAAACTATCAACCTGCCTCTTAGACCCCATCCCGACTAGGCTACTTAAAGAAGTTCTACCCTTAGTCAACAATTCTCTATTAGATGTAACCAATCTATCTTTATTAACAGGCTATGTACCACAGCACTTTAAAGTAGCTGTAATTAAACTTCTTCTGAAAAAGCCCAACCTTGATCCAGAAGTTTAGCCAACTATAGACCTATATCCAATCTTCCATTTCTCTCTAAGATTCTTGAGAAAGCAGTCGCTAAACAGCTGTGTGACTTTCTGCATAGCAAGAGCTTATTTGAAGATTTTCAGTCAGGATTTAGAGTTAATCATAGCACAGAAACAGCACTTGTGAAAATGACCTCCTAATTGCATCAGACAAAGGACTTATCTTTGTAACTATAACTATAACTGGTGTTATTAGATCTTAATGCTGCATTTGATACCATTGACCATCATATTTTATTACAGAGATTGGAACATTTAACTGGCATTAAAGGAACTGCTCTAAGCTGGTTTAAGTCTTATTTATCAGATCGATCTCAGTTTGTCCATGTTAACGATTAATCCTCCGTGCACACCAAAGTTAGTCATGGACAGAGGTGGGTAGAGTAGCCAAAAATTGTACTCAAGTAAAAGTACTGTTACTTCACAATAATATGACAAGTAAAGTTGTAATTAAGCACCACATAAATAAAATTGAATTGAATATTGTTAGGCCCACCTGCTTCTCGTCATAGTTGTCAGACCTATCTATCATACAATCAATAATATAAATAGAGGGAGACTTGGTTCTAGCCTGACCAGGCTCCTCTCTTTACCCTATCTCTCTTAGTTATGCTGTAATAGTTTTAGACAGCTGGGACTTCCTTTGACACACTGAGCTCCTCTCTCCTCTATCTTTCCATTTGTATGCATCCATGTCCCAGAAATGCTTGTTACTAACCTAGCTCTGGGGAGTCATTCCCCGCAGTCCTTTTGTTCTTTTTCACCCAGCATGTTTCCTCGGATCAGGGAGGCTCCAAAATCATGGTTGCAGCTGTCAGCATGGTCCCGCTACACGTTCTGCTGTGCCCAGCTACGTTCTGCTACGTCCTGCTACGTCCTGCTACGTTCTGCTACGTCCTGCTACGTCCTGCTGTGCCTTGTAATGCCACACAGTGCCCTGCTATGCCATGAACTACTACAAAGAACTACTACAAACTACTATTTTTTTGGGACTGTTATTGCCACTCTTCATTTTAACCCCAACCGGTCGTCAGACACGGCCTACCAAGAGCCTGGGTCTGGGCCTGGGCTGGGTCTGGGTCTGGGTCTGGGTCTGTCCAAGGTTTCTGCCTAAAAGGGAGTTTTTCCTCGCCACTGTCGCACTGTTGCTTGCTGTGGAAGAAACTACTAGAACTGTTGGGTCCTTGTAAATTCTGGAGTGTGGTCTAGACCTGCTCTATCTGTAAAGTGTCTTGACATAACGTGTCCAAAATTGAATAAAATTGACTTGAAATGTAGCATGGCAAGATGTACATTTTACTCTATTGTAGCCCAACCCTAAACCCAACAGGAAGTCCGTCATTTTGAATTGGAAGTTCGAAATTAGTGCAATTTTGACCATTTCCACATGTCGTACTTTAACAAAATCCTCCTAGAGATTTCATCTGATCAACTTCAAATCTGGTCTGTGTCATCTTAAGATGTTAACAATGAAAAGTTATTAAAAGAAAAAATTTCATCATAGGGCATGGCCATTTTGGGCGGCCATTTTGGGCGTTTTGCCAAAGAAACAGGAAGTGGGTGTAACTTGAGTGTACATTGTCCGATTTGGCTCAAAACTTTTCAGAATTCATCAGAGTCTGCCCCTGACGACAAATACACGCATACATAGCGCCCCCTAGTGGCAACAGGAAATAGGCCTAAAAGACAAGGTGCTATACTTTAACGAACTCCTCCTAGAGATTTCAACAAATTTGGTCTGTACCATCTCAACACCTTAAAAATGAAAGGTTATTAAAATCAAGACTTTGCAGCTTTAATTATTATTACTTCTTTTCCCAAACAATGAATAGCCTTTTTGGGTATGTTATAATCAAAAACTCACCAAAATTTGTAGTCGCATCAAGCCTGGTGAAAATGTATGTATTTTAAGGATTTCGAGAATAGGCACACACACAAATGGCTTGCTTGTGGGATTGTTCAGGATTGTGGGTAATGAAGTTCTTATCCAGGACATTACGAATCAAAGACATTCATCTCAAAACAAAGTACATTTAAGAACGTTTGGCATCTATATGAGCATATACAATCGCTGAGTCATGTGGTAGCTGGTTTTACGTCTACCATGGACGGTTATGATTTTATGGTTTTTTCCAATTGGTAAATAGCATGTGAGGTATCATTGAACTCAGCAGAGATTTCCTTTTTCATTGCTCACGGTTTGGCCCGCCGCCTTTCACAGCTAATTAACTGTACTATGTAGAGTCTTGTGCGAGGTATCATTGAACTCAGCAGCGAGTTCCCTTGTCATTGGTGACAACTTGCGGTGTCTGAGTGCCGCTCAAATGCAGAGAGCAGTGTCCGCCAGGAACCCAGACACGTGCAGTGGAGGGCCCGTCCAACACTGCTTGCAGCTTTAATTATTATTACTTCTTTTCCTTCACAATAAATAGCCTTTTTTGAGAACTTATACTCAAAAACTCACCAAAATTTGCAGTCGCATCGAGCCTGGTGAAAATGTACGTATTTTAGGTATTTCAAGAATAGGCACATACCAAAATGGCTTGCTAGCGCCCCCTGCAAAAAAAAATGGAGCCTTACGATTGAAAAGGGTCCAGGCCTGAGGACCTCTATAAAAAAAGTGGTTATAGCGCCCCCTGCTGGCAACAAGAAATCAGCCTTATATAAAAACATCATCCAATTTACATGAAACTTATGTGATACTGAACCGCCCATACAGTATATTTCTGCTTTCAGCTTTATTTGTTCTTGTATTCTATCCAATTTATTATTTCTTTTATATTCTGTATGTGTGCAGAATATATTTACATTTCCCTGATTTGGGATGAACAGAGTCTATTCATCTAATCTCAAATTTCTCTCTCAGGCCAGAGGGTTCGCTGCTTCTCTCAGTCTTTTCTACCCATAGCAGTGTGTTGGCTGATACTGTTGGTCATCATGGGCCTCCGTATCTACTGTGAGTACCACTGTCTTAACTTGTTGTTGTTATTTAAAGGACAGGTTCACATTTTATCAAGTCTGTCTGATGGCCAGATGTTCATAGAAACAGTTTTTGCTCGGTGTAATCCTTCCTCCTCTTCATACTGGCTCTGCTCAAAGACATATTCCAAAGTTCATCTGAAGCTAAAATGAGACTTCAGCAGTCTGATTTAGAGAAATCAAGTGTGTAACATCTAAAGTTACAACCTTTATAGTACCAAGTTCCCTCTTTGTGTTTTCCCAGACAGGATTTCTGAAGCAGATTGATAGAAACACAAAGATATTTAAAGATAAAACCATTTTTTGACAAACTTAGACTACTGAAGTAGGCTACTTGTTTAGGGCCCCTACTTGTTATCCTCCCCCCCCTCCGGGGTGAACCCTGGCAGCCATGCTCAACCAGCCAGGCATGTAGCACGGACATTACATTACAGCAACACAACTGATTCAGTGGTTAGATGTATTTAGGTTTCTATTTAATGTTTTCAGTTCTGTTTGTGTTGTTATTTGGTAAATCATTCCAAAAATGTGTCCTTATCCCTAAAAAAACATGAAAGTGGTTTTGCCCCTCTGCTATGCAGTTGCCACCCACTGCTCCCCTAGTGGCCACTCTCCTTGTTTTTTTTTTGCCACAACAGTTCAGCTGGAGCTCGATATTTGAACATTTAAAAAGTCGGTTTAAGAAGGAAGAATTTAACAAATTTGAAAATTTAAAAGCTTGTATTTTTACAATCAAACAGTGGAACATTGTTGGTTTCTGATCCATTAAGGTGCCCTTTTGTATAAAGATATTATGGGTTTGAATAAAGGCAAAATTCAGAAAATCTTCAAGCATGGATGTTGTAGTTTTTTCAATTTTGTAATGAGGAAGCACCAGAGACACAAAATAACACTCAAATACCAGAAAAATTTTTTTTCTTAATATGGGCACTTTAATGTTAATATGAACACCTGCCTATTGTTTTAAGATAAATTTGAAACATGTGAATCCATCCTGTAATGTATTTTATTATAATGTAAATGTGTTATAATTGAAAAAAGAAAAGAAATAAGAAGCTCATTTTCATTTTGCAGTTACCAATCGCAACCTCAACAACAGTGTCTTGAAAAACCGATCAAAACCTGATCATTAAACCCTGACACGAAACCAGGAGCTTAAACCAGGACCTGGAGACACGAAACCAGCTGGAGAAACCAGGAGCTGGAGACACGAAACCAGGAGCTGGAGACGGAGAGGAAGAACTTAACAGGACCGATACAAAACATCAGTCGAGCTCAGTGGAGCATCGATGAATACTGCCCCAAAGTACAGAACGGTATGTTAAGATCACAATAATGAGATCCAATAATAACCAATAATAATAATAATATTACAGAGAGTGTCTCACAATCAGCAGATTCACTAAATTCATTCATAGGAATATCTCTCCCCTGTGAAAATGCACTTTGCCCTTTATCCACTTTCTGCATTAAAAGCACAAGGCTCACATACACATGTTCTGGGATACCATGCCATCTTGGACAACTTGCTTTCATTTCACATTCACTTTCAGTGATAGACTATTCTCCAAAATGTTGTGAAAATGCACTTTGCCAAGACACTTGGTGCTGTTGTTTATCTGTTTGCTGGCCCAACTGCTACCAATTATTATGGTTATTATATTACCATTTTTCTCAGGCACTAATTATGTTATCATGTAAATACATTCCTTTAACTATTTGTTCTTATATTTCTTTATTTATATTTCTACTTGATATTTCTACTATTTGTCGACTGCAACACAGAGTTTTCTTCAGGGATCCATAAAGTATTTTGCATGATTCTGATTCTGATTCTGACCGTTGGTCAGTTCTGGATCCATATTGCATCCAAAGTCTCCGCCTTGTTTAATGTTACTGCGCCTGTTACTGTTCAGGTCTTGATTCTGAATGAGCTGTCAGCCTTTCAGCTCTCTGGGACCCAGAACCGTGCTGTGTTTGCTGGACCACAGCTGCACAGAGGATGATAGCGACCTGTTGGAAAACACCCACACGACCTGTCTAGCAATGGACCCTTTCCTACCTGGATGTGGTCTAGTTGGAGGTGTCCACGCGGATAAATGGTGTCCTAGGAAAGACTCTGACTGAAATGTGACTGTGTGTGTGTGTGTGTGTGTGTGTGTGCATTGCTGACTTTTGAGGTCTCACAGAGTCAGCAATGCACCTCCAACTTTCCTGTGTGTTTGTCATTATTTGCATTTGTGAAAAATGTGTGTGTGTGTGTTTTTTTTGTTCCATCCAATCTTTCCTCTGTTTCTCTTATTTGTATTTGTTTGTATTATGTTTTTATTGTTTGTCATTGTTTATTTCTTAAAATGTAAAAACAAAAAAAAAATCTTTGATAAAAAAATTAATATGTCCCAGAGTAGTGATGTTGTTTATTGGTTGGTCTCTGTAGTTTCAGAGAGACGGTGTAGAGCTTGTCAGGAGGGATGGGAACTCATCGGGTCCAGCTGCTATCTGTTTAATGATCCTTCTGATCTGAAAACCTGGGAAGAAGCTCGAGAAGACTGCAGAGCACGGAGTTCAGATTTGGTTGTTGTACATGATGATGAAGATGAAGAGGTAATGAGGAAGCTGTGGGAGTTTTTACGACACAATTCTGAAATAAAATGTATTTTCTCTAGGTATGAACACACTGTGAGTCTGTAGATCAGCGTATTTATTAAAGTATAGTGTTTAAATCTCTGATAAATGTTTCTCTCTTGTCAGGATGCACTCCGTTATTACAGCTGGTACAGATCCTGGGTTGGTCTGAGAGCTGAAGGAGGGAGATGGAAGTGGATCGATGGAAGTGATCTGACTGAACGGTAAGAGACACATTCCTGAACACTTTGAATTTTAAATCTATCAGCCTTGATCTAAACATCATCTTCTTCTTTCCCTCAGTGTCAGCAGATGGATACAATGGAAACCATAAACCTCCTCCTACTGACGGTCAGTGTGTAGTTTATCACCCGTGTCCGGATGGACATCAGAGAGCTGTGCTGAGAGAAGGCGATGGATCTGCCAAAAGAAGTCTTTATCTGTTTAACCCCTGCAGTCAGACTTGAGAAGGTTACTGGATGCTCTGCATGATAAAATCAACTGGCTTCAGAAATATCTAACTATAAAAAGCTCTACTTCATAATTTAAATCGATTGTTCATAAAAAAATAGGCATTTTATTTAGTTTGCTGTATAAAGAGAGAAAACAAATATTTATGAATAAATTACTTTGAAAGCTGTGTGTGTGTAAATGTAATAAATAGGGGAATTAGGTATGATACTAAACTATTAACTATTAATAACCTTTGTTAGAGATGCTTATAATCTGTATATCAGCAGATTGATGAGAGGTGCAGACAGACTGCTCAGCTTCCTGTTTCCTGTGTCACAGCTTATATTGTTGCTGCTCATGAGCCAAAATGGAGGCACAGCATCACGCGTTGTTCTTCAGCATTTAATGTAAAGCATATTAATATGTAGTGTTTTATCTACTGTATCTAGAAGCAAAGTCCTGTTTTATTACAGTGAATAAAATCCCTGCGACTCATTGTTGTTATTGTATTATTCTTACATCATGCTGACTCCATGTCAGAACAGACAACATCATTCAGGAAGTTACATCATCATTGGTCAGGATGTCAGAACCAGACGCTGTCACACAGGACTGCATAAGTGGGGTTCGAATGTTTGGGCACCCCAGGTAAAAATGTATATTAATGTGCATAAAGAAGCCAAGAAAAGATGGAAAAAAATCTCCAAAAGGCATCAAATGACAGAGTAGACGTTCATATAATATGTCACAAAAAGTTAGATTTTATTTCATCATATACACTTTCAACATAATAGAAAACATCATTGTAATCGTTCATCATCCAAATGGCGTCTGCATGAAAGTTTGGCCACCCCTGCAGAGTTTCTAGCATGCACCCCCTTATTCCTTGAAATTTGAGATTTGTCAGGTCCACCCCCTATGTTAAAATATATGGGGCATAAGTATTCACCCCCATGTTAAAATATATTAGCTGGGGGCATAAGTATACACCCCCTATGTTAAAATACAGGGGATAAGTATCACACCCCTATGTTAAAATACTGCTAATGGGGGCATAAGTATACACCCCCTATGTTAAAATACAGGGGGCATAAGTATACACCCGGCATGTTAAAACACAGGGGACCACATGGATTCAAAAAATACACCACCCCTATGTTAAAATACAGGGGCATAAGTATACACCCCCTATGTTAAAATACAGGGGGCATAAGTATACACCCCCCCATAAGTATACACCCCCTATGTTAAAATACAGGGGGCATAAGTAGCATACATATGTTAAAATACAGGGGATTCATAAGTATACCCCCTATGTTAAAATACAGGGGCATAAGTATACTTCCCCTATGTTAAAATACAGGGGGCATAGTAGTACTATTTAAAAACCAGGGGGCATGTCCCCCTATTAAAATCAGGGGGCATAAGTATACACCCCCTATGTTAAAAAATACAGGGGGCATAAGTATACACCCCTATGTTAAAATACAGGGCATAAGTATACACCCCCTATGTTAAAATACAGGGGGGCATAAGTATACACCCCTATGTTAAAATACTGGCATAAATGGTTTATGTTAAAATACAGGGGCATAATATACACCCCTATGTTCCCCATCTATACACCCCCATGTTAAAATACAGGGACATAAGTATACACCCCTATGTCCCCCTATGTATAATGTTAAAATACAGGGGCATAAGTATACACCCCCTATGTTAAAATTTCATAAGTAACCCCCTACAAAACAGGGGGCATAAGTATACACCCCTATGTTAAAATACAGGGGCATAAGTATACACCCCCTATGTTAAAAATACAGGGGCATAAGTATACATAAAATACAGGGGGCACCTGAATACACCCCCATAAAAATACAGGGGCCAGAATATACTATATTGAACACACCCCCTATGTTAAATTCCCATAGAGACAGAACTGTATTTTTCAATCCCACCTGAACACACCTCCCTGTAAGACCAGCACGCCCAAGACTTACGCCTCTGGACTTTAAGAAACAGCAAAAAGAAGAAGTTCATGTTTTGTCATATTGGTCTTCAGTCTCAGCAGAAAGAAGTGATTGAATTTGATTATGATAGAAGTGACTGTCGGTTGGTGATATGTTGATGCAGCAGTGTGGGTTAATGCTGCAGACACACCCAGTGTGGTTAACACCATTAAAGGAGATAGATTTGTGACATTAGATGCTAATCAAAACACACAACTCGGTCTCATCTTAAAAGCAGAACTAACAACTAAACATATTCTCTGAGAAATTTAACTAAACTTCCTTTCACAACAACACATTATTATTAGCTGTGATCTCATCTTGTAAGACACAGGACAGTGATGCCTACTGTTGGAATTTAAAATGTTATATGTGCTTTTTAAACATTGTGTGTGATTTGCATTATACATTCAAGCTAAAAGGTAAAAGCATTATTTCAACATAAATGAAGACATGGTGGTCATGCATTAAGTTTGTTGTTATAAGTATATAGTTTGTTGTTTGTTGCATTTACAGTACTTCGGTTTTATAACATAAGATGTTCTGGTATCTTTCGTTATAATCCAGCTCTCTAAATGTGTTAGAAGCAGAATTGATTGTTAGGGATGTTTCCTGAGTCTGGTTTCAGTCCAATTTTACAGCCCACTGCTTTTTTTGAATAAGGGTCATACATTTTCAGTCACATTCCAACTGAAAAAAGATAACCAATAGGCATAAACACACATCACTGTGGTATGAAGACCCCAAATATAATACTGGGGGTCCGAGCCAAAAGTCAGACAAATTTTTGTTAGGTTCTCTGTATTTGTTCTAGGATATCCTATGTAATAAAATGGATTCACATATCAACATCTAAGATTTTTATTAAACAACACTGTGATTTCCTGTTCACAAGAACCGTTATTACAGTTGACAATTAAAAGAAAAAACAGTCACATCCTCAAAGCAGAAGTGTAAAGACGGTCTCAGCGGAGCAGACGCCCTCCTAACAGCTCTCATACAGGACTGCAGCAGGACTTTACACATCTGTTCAGGATGATCAGAACTCCACAGGAGGAAATCGGTAATTAAAAATACTCTGATGTTTATGTGTCTGTATGTAAATCTACTATATGTCTATGTGGCAGGATTGTCTACATTTGTGTTTGGTGTTTGTCTTTCAGAGGAAATGGAGGAAAGCAGCAGCTAACTATGTTAATGCTCCAGCACGCACTGGGAAGAAAATGGCTGCTCAGGTCCAGGTACATTTTTGACATTTAATATTGTTAAACAAAGTTTTTGTATTTTTCTGTAGCATTTACTTCAAAGTAGTAGTAGTGTGTACAACAAGTAGATGTGACCGAGCAATCTAATTGGTCCAATAGAAATTAAGATGCTCCAATCAATTACAGCACAGCCAGAACCACTTCTCTTTGGGCCATAGAACCAGTTGGAATTTTTGTACACTTGTCCAGTTCTCATGATTCATTGTACAATAGCTATGAAAATGGCTTCAGATTCATCAGAGTTTGCAGACGACATTGTTAATACATGCTGATATTTAAATAATAAAGGCCCCTAGTGGCAACAGGAAAAGGCCTAAAAAAAATGGATACTTTGCGAACTCCTCCTAGAAATTTAAAATTTGGTTGCATTTTAACATAAAGACTCACAAAAATTAAGACTTTGCATTTTAATTTTTTAATTGAGTTCGGAATGAAAGCCTTTTATTTCCACAGACCTTATACTGAAAAACTCACCAAAATTTCATCCGATCAACTTCAAACTTGGGTGTGTATTTTAAACGTTTCAAATGAAAACTTATTAAAAAGAAAAAATGGCTTCATAGGGCGTGGCATTGAAAGGATTGCCAAAATTAAAAGAAACAGGAAAGATGGTACATTGTCCAAATTGGCTCAAAACTTTTCATGGATTCATCAAGTCAGTGGACATTTAACATGCATCAACGGTAAAAGTTTATGGTTGGCAACAGGAATTAATTGTACTAAAAGTCAAGGTGCTAGGTATTTGAACTCAGCAGAGATTTCCCTTTAATTTGGTCTGTACCATCTCAACACCTTTAAAGATGAAGTTATTAAAATCAAGACTTTGCAGTTTTTAATTATTATTACATTGGTGACGATTTTCTTTTCCCAAACAATCAAATAGCCTTTTTGGAGACCTTATCTCAAAAACTCACCAAAATTTGGGGGCCCGCATCCAAGCCTGGTGAAAATGTATGTATTATTTTAGGATTTTGAGAATAGGCACAAAAAATGGTTTTGGAAGCCCCCCCAAAATCAAAATATTGAGCCTTCACGATTGACAAGGGTCCAGGCTTGAGGATTTTATAAGCAAAAAAAATTGGTTATGTTGCTGGCAACAGGAAATCAGCCTTATATGACAAACATCATCCAATTTACATGATTGTTATGTGATACTGAACCGCCCATACTTCTGCTTTCAGCTTTAATTGTTCTTGTATTCTGTCCTATTTATTATTTCTTTTTATATTCTGTATGTGTGCAGAATATATTTACATTCCCTGATTTGGGATGAACAGAGTCTATTCATCTAATCTCAAATTTCTCTCTCAGGCCAGAGGGTTCGCTGTTTCTTTCAGTCTTTTCTACCCATAGCATATGTAGCCGTGTGTTGGCTGATACTGTTGGTCATCATGGGCCTCTGTATCTACTGTGAGTACCACTGTCTTAACTTGTTGTTGTTATTTAAAGGACAGGTTCACATTTTATCAAGTCTGTCTGATGGCCAGATGTTCATAGAAACAGTTTTTGCTCGGTGTAATCCTTCCTCCTCTTCATACTGACTCTGCTCAAAGACATATTCCAAAGTGTATCTGAAGCTAAAATGAGGCTTCAGCAGTCTGAGTTAGAGAAATCAAGTGTGTAACATCTAAAGTTACAACCTTTATAGTACCAAGTTCCCTCTTTGTGTTTTCCCAGAAAGGATTTCTGAAGCAGATTGATAGAAACACAAAGATATTTAAAGATAAAACCATTTTTTGACAAACTTAGACTACGCTACTTCTTCATCCCCCCGGGGGGGGACCCTGGCAGCCCTGCGCAACCAGCCAAGCATCTAGCACGGACATTACATTACAGCAACACAACTGATTCAGTGGTTAGATGTATTTAACGCTTTCTATTTAATGTTTTCAGTTCTGTTTGTGTTTTATTTGGTAAATCATTCCAAAAATGTGTCCCTATCCCTGAAAAAAACATGAAAGTGGTTTTGCCCCTCTGATGCAGTTGCCACCACTGCTCCCCCTAGTGGCCACTCTCCTTGTTTTTGTTTTTGCCAAACAGTTTCAGCTGGAGCTCGATTATTTGAACATTTAAAAGTCGGTTTAAGAAGGAAGAACTTAACAGTAAAGTTATAAAATTGTAAAAAATTTTGCAATCAACAGTGGATCCACATTGTTGGTTTCTGATCCATTATTTTAGGTGCCTGTTTGTATAAAGATACCATGGGATTGATTAAAGGCAGGAACATTCAGAAAGCCGTATCTCACTCAAGACACCATGGATGTTGTAGTTTTTTTCCATTTTTATGTGTGAGGAAGCACCAGACTTTAAAATACATCCAAATACCAGAAAAATGTTTTTTTTTTTTCTTTAAGATACACTTTAATGTTAATATGAACACCTGCCTATTGTTTTAAGATAAATTTTTGTGAATCCATCCTGTAATGTATTTTATTATAATGTAAATGTGTCATAATTGAAAAAAGAAAAGAAATATGAAGCTCATTTTCATTTTGCAGTTACCAATCGCAACCTCAACAACAGTGTCTCCGAAAAACCGATCACAAACCTGACCGCATTAAACCAGGACCTGGAGACACGAAACCAGCTGGAGGAAACCAGCTGGAGACACAAAACCAGGATTTGGAGACACAAAACCAGGAGCTGGAGACACGAAACCAGGAGCTGGAGACGGAGAGGAAGAACTTAACAGGACCGAAACAAAATATCAGTCGAGCTCAGTGGAGCATCGATGAATACTGCCCCAAAGAAAATAACGGTATGTTAAGATCACAATAATGAGATCCAATAATAACCAATAATAATAATAATATTACAGAGAGAGTATCACAATCCACACCATCAGCAGATTTACTACAATTTCATTCATAGGATATATCTCTCCCCTGTGAAAATGCACCTTTGCCCTTTATCCACTTTCTGCCCAATTAAAGCACAAGGCTCATATCTACACATGTTCTGGGAGTCTTCTACTACCATGCCATCTTGGACAATGTCTCGCTTAGCTTTACAAGAGCACTTTCAGTGATAGACTCATTCTCCCAAAATGCACCAAAGAGCGCCACAGGAAGTCATTCCTGCCTGTGGCCATCAAACTTTATTCCTCCCCTAAGTTTAGAGAGGTTGATATGACAATCATTATCTGTTTTGTGCAATAACATGGCCTGAAAGCTATACTCAACTGCTACAATTATTATTATTATTATTATTATTATTATTACTTTTCACCATTGCAATTCCCTAATTATGTTAATCATGTAAATACTGTATAATAACATTCCTTTAACTATATAAATACCGTACATATCCACATTCCTTATATTTCTTTATTTATATTTCTACTTGATATTTCTACTATTTGTGCGACTGCAACACAGAGTTTCCCTTCGGGGATCCATAAAGTATTTCTGATTCTGATTCTGATTCTGATTCTACCGTTGGTCAGTTCTGGATCCATATTGCATCCAAAGTCTCCGCCTTGTTTAATGTTACTGCGCCTGTTACTGTTCAGGTCTTGATTCTGAATGAGCTGTCAGCCTTTCAGCTCTCTGGGACCCAGAACCGTGCTGTGTTTGCTGGACTCACAGCTGCACAGAGGATGATAGCGACCCGTTGGAAAACACCACACACCTGTCTGGTGACGTGGACCCTTTCCTACCTGGATGTGGTCTAGTTGGAGGTGTCCACGCATGGATAAATGGTGTCCTAGGAAAGACTCTGAACACATGCCTGTGCATTGCTGACTCTGTGAGGACCTCACAGAGTCAGCAATGCACCTCTAACTTGGGCAGGTGCTTGGTGACTGTGTGTGTGTGTGTGTGTGTGTGTGTGTGTGTGTGTGTGTGTGTGTTGTTTTTTCTCCCTCCCTCCAATCTTCCCTCTGTTTAATCCTTATTTGTATTTGCAAAATTTTTATTATATATGTTTTTATTGTTTGTCATTGTCTATTTCTTAAATATGTAAAAACAAAAAAAACAATCTTTGATAAAAAATAATAATAATATCCCAGAGTAGTGATGCTGTGTATTGGTTGGTCTCTGTAGTTTCAGAGAGGTGGTGTGGAGCTTGTCAGGAGGGATGGGAACTCATCAGGTCCAGCTGCTATCTGTTTAATGATCCTTCTGATCTGAAAACCTGGGAAGAAGCTCGAGAAGACTGCAGAGCACGGAGTTCAGATTTGGTTGTTGTACATGATGATGAAGATGAAGAGGTAATGAGGAAGCTGTGGGAGTTTTTACGACACAATTCTGAAATAAAATGTATTTTCTCTAGGTATGAACACACTGTGAGTCTGTAGATCAGCGTATTTATTAAAGTATAGTGTTTAAATCTCTGATAAATGTTTCTCTCTTGTCAGGATGCACTCCGTTATTACAGCTGGTACAGATCCTGGGTTGGTCTGAGAGCTGAAGGAGGGAGATGGAAGTGGATCGATGGAAGTGATCTGACTGAACGGTAAGAGACACATTCCTGAACACTTTGAATCTTAAATCTATCAGCCTTGATCTAAACATCATCTTCTTCCCTCAGTGTCAGCAGATGGATCCTAGATGGAACATAAACCTCCTCCTACTGACGGTCAGTGTGTAGTTTATCACCCGTGTGTTCGGATGGACATCAGAGAGCTGTGCTGAGAGAGAAACCATGGATCTGCCAAAAGAAGTCTTTATCTGTTTAACCCCTGCAGTCAGACTTGAGAAGGTTACTGGATGCTCTGCATGATAAAATCAACTGGCTTCAGAAATATCTAACTATAAAAAGCTCTACTTCATAATTTAAATCGATTGTTCATCAAAAAAATAGGCATTTTATTTAGTTTGCTGTATGAAAAGAGAAAACAAATATTTATGAATTAATTACTTTGAAAGCTGTGTGTGTGTAAATGTAATAAATAGGGGAATTAGGTATGATACTAAACTATTAACTATTAATAACCTTTGTTAGAGCTGCTTATAATTTGTATATCAGCAGATTGATGAGAGGTGCAGACAGACTGCTCAGCTTCCTGTTTCCTGTGTCACAGCTTATATTGTTGCTGCTCATGAGCCAAAATGGAGGCACAGCATCACGCGTTGTTCTTCAGCATTTAATGTAAAGCATATTAATATGTAGTGTTTTATCTACTGTATCTAGAAGCAAAGTCCTGTTTTATTACAGTGAATAAAACCCTGCGACTCATTGTTGTTATTGTATTATTCTTACATCATGCTGACTCCATGTCAGAACAGACAACATCATTCAGGAAGTTACATCATCATTGGTCAGGATGTCAGAACCAGACGCTGTCACACAGGACTGCATAAGTGGGGTTCGAATGTTTGGGCACCCCAGGTAAAAATGTATATTAATGTGCATAAAGAAGCCAAGAAAAGATGGAAAAATCTCCAAAAGGCATCAAATGACAGAGTGACGTTCATATAATATGTCACAAAAAGTTAGATTTTATTTCATCATATACACTTTCAACATAATAGAAAACATCAAAATGGCGTTGCAAAAGTTTGGCCACCCTGCAGAGTTTTAGCATGCACCCCCCTTCCTTTACCACCACCAGGTCCAATAAAAAGTATTCCCCCCTATGTTAAAATATATGGGGCTAAGACCCTGTTAAAATTTGCATTTGCATAATGTTAAAATACAGGGGGGTATACCCCCTATGTTAAAATACAGGGGGCATAATATACACCCCCTATGTTACAAAAAAATACAGGGGCATAAGTATACACCCCCTATGTTAAACAGGGGGCATAAGTATACACCCCTTTTATGTTAAAAAATACAGGGGCATAAGTACAATGTTAAAATACAGGGGCATAAGTATACCCCCCCTGAATGTTAAAATATGGGGGCATAAGTATTAAAATACTTTAAGTATACACCCCTATGTTAAAATACAGGGACATAAGTATACACACCCCCTATGTTAAAATACAGGGGGCATAAGTATACACCCCCCAGGGCTGTTAAAACAATGTTAAAATACAGGGGCCTAAGTATACACCCCCTATGTTAAAAAATACAGGGGCATAAGTATACACCCCCTATGTTAAAATACAGGGGGGCATAAGTATACACCCCTATGTTAAAATACAGGGGCATAAGTATACACCCGGCATGTTAAAAGAAGGGGCAAAGTATACACCCATATTTAAAATACAGGGGGCATAAGTATACACCCCCTATGTTAAAAACAGGGGTATACACCCCAGTAAAAGTATACACCCCCCTATATTTACAGGGGGGGCATACGCATACACCCCCCTATGTTAAATTCCCATAGAGACAGAACTGTATTTTTCAATCCCACCTGAACACACCTCCCTGTAAGACCAGCACGCCCAAGACTTACGCCTCTGGACTTTAAGAAACAGCAAAAAGAAGAAGTTCATGTTTTGTCATATTGGTCTTCAGTCTCAGCAGAAAGAAGTGATTGAATTTGATTATGATAGAAGTGACTGTCGGTTGGTGATATGTTGACGGCAGCAGCGTGGGTTAATGCTGCAGACACGCACAGTGTGGTTAACACCATTAAAGGAGTAGATTTGTGACATTAGATGCTAATCAAAACACAACTCGGTCTCATCTTAAAAGCAGAACTAACAACTAAACATATTCTCTGAGAAATTTAACTAAACTTCCCTTTCACAACAACACATTATTATTAGCTGTGATCTCATCTTGTAAGACACAGGACAGTGATGCCTACTGTTGGAATTTAAAATGTTATATGTGCTTAAACATTGTGTGTGATTTGCATTATACATTCAAGCTAAAAGGTAAAAGCATTATTTCAACATAAATGAAGACATGGTGGTCATGCATTAAGTTAGTTGTTATAAGTATATAGTTTGTTGTTTGTTGCATTAAGTTGTTTTGCAGTACTTCGGTTTTATAACATAAGATGTTCTGTTATCTTCCGTTATAATCCAGCTCTCCTAAATGTGTTAGAAGCAGAATTGATTGTTAGGGATGTTTCCTGAGTCTGGTTTCAGTCCAACTTTTACAGCCCACTGCTCTTTTTCCTTAAGGGTCATAAATTTTCAGTCACATTCCAACTGAAAAAGATAACCAATAGGCATAAAAACACACATCACTGTGGTATGAAGACCCCACCCTTTGTGATATAATACTGGGGGTCCGAGAGCCAAAGAGTCAGACAAATTTGGGGGAGAGCCGTGTTAGGTTGACTCTGTATTTGTCTCTAGGATATCCTATGTAATAAAATGGATTCACATATCAACATCTAAGATTTTGACATATTAAACACTACGTAGATTTCCTGTTCACAAGAACACGTTATTATTAGTTGCCGAATTAAAAGAAAACAGTCACATCCTCAACGTAGAAGTGTAAAGACGGTCTCAGCGGAGCAGACGCCCTCCTAACAGCTCTCATACAGGACTGCAGCAGGACTTTACACATCTGTTCTGGATGATCAGAACTCCACAGGAGGAAATCGGTAATTATAAATACTCTGATGTTTATGTGTCTGTATGTAAATCTACTATATGTCTATGTGGCAGGATGTTGTCTACATTTGTGTTTGGTGTTTGTCTTTCAGAGGAAATGGAGGAAGAAGCAGCAGCTAACTATGTTAATGCTCCAGCACGCACTGGGAAGAAAATGGCCGCTCGTCCAGGTAAATTTCACACATTTAATATTGTTAAACAAAGTTTTTGTATTATTTCTGTTGCACTTTATACATCAAGTAGTAGTAGTACAACAAGTAGATGTGACCGGGCAATCTAATTGGTCCAATAGACATTAAGATGCTCCGATCAGCATTACAGCACAGCCAGAACCACGTACTCTCTCTTTGGGACGACCAGTTGGATTTTTTTTTACACTGTGTCCAGTTCTCATGATCCATTCTTACATATAGCTACAGAAATGATGCACTGTATTCATATATATCTTTATCTTGCACCCGTCCCACAGACCGACACAAGTGTCTTTGCTATTTTAACCCTTGTGTTGTCTTCCGTGAAAATTTAAAATAAAGACTTTTGATGCTTTTTTTGACATTTTCAACACTATGTAACACTAACTTATTAACTTTAGTTTTAAAGTTTTTTTTGGAATTTATGGTCAATAAACCTCATTTATAGGAAATTATACCTAATTAGTTAAAAATGCAGAAATTAGGAATTATTGAGACTAAAATTAAAGGAATGGATGTTGATGATAATCACAGACTGGAATATGTCAACTTTTACTCAATACTATTTTTCAAAAACACTTCCAATTTGTTTTACAATGCTATAAAATTGAATAAGACGCCCCAAAATTAATGAAAGTAGAGATTTGTACTTGGCAAAGAGCGTTGTGTGGAATCAATCATGTTATTTTGGGGAATTAAAAAGAACATTGATATGTGGTCAACATGAGGACAACATGAGGACAACATGAGGGGACAACATGAGGGACGACACATGGACAATGTAGCATGGCAGGACGGACATAAAAACTCCATGAGCCCAACAAACCCAACAGGAAGGCCATTTTTAATTGAACCGGAATTAGTGTTATTTTCCAATTGCACATGTCATACGTTTTAATAAATGCTCCTAGAGATTTCATCCGATCATCTTTCTGTGTCATCTTAAGATGAAAACGATGAAAAATTATTAAAAGAAAAATTTCATAGGGCGTGGCCGTGGCAAGGCGGCCATTTTGTGCGCCGCCATAGAAACAAAGTTAAAATAATTGAGCCCTTTTGCAGGATTTCAGAGTAGACTCACAAAACATGGTAAAGTCATAGCGCCCCCTAGCAGTGGCACAGGAAGGAGGCCTAAAAGTCAAGGTGCTATAAACCGAACTCCAGTATCTTCAATTTTCGGAGATTAAACAGGTGCTGGTTTGGTCTAGGTTCCATCCTCAACTATCAAACCTTAAAGAACCAAAGAAAAACTTTATTTTCCACAGCCTGACCGTTGGTTTCCTCCACAGACCAAAGTTGTTTTGGTGTCCCATATGTAAAAGCTAAATTAACAGCTCTCTTTTCCCAAAAAATGGTGGCCCTTTTTTTTGAACTCATAGAAACTCAAGTGGGTGTAAAAGTTCTTACATCTGTCGATTGGTCAAAACTGCTTTCAGGATTGTAGGTTTATCTGTTGGAAAATAATGCTGATATTTGGCTCAAAGAGAACCAGCACCAGTGGCTTGCTGGAAAAGACATCCTAGAGATTTCAACAAATTTGGTCTGTACCATCTCAACACCTTAAAGATGAAATTATTAAAATCAAGACTTTGCAGCTTTAATTATTATTACTTATTTTCCTCAAAACAATGAATAGCCTATTTGGAGATCTTATACTCAAAAACTCACCAAAATTTGCGGTTCATTGAGCCTGGTGAAAATGTATGTATTTTAAGGATTTTGAGAATAGCAACACACACACAAATGGCTTGCTTGTGGGATTGTTCAGGATTATGGCAAAAAATGAATACGCCCCCAAACATTGGAATAACAGACATTTATATCAAAACAAAGTTGGTGCCCAATGAACATTTGGTATATGAGCATATGAACCGCCGCTGAATCATGTTTCAGCTTTATTTGTTTTGTATTCCATCCTATTACAATTTTATCTTTTTTATTCTGTATGGAGTGCAGAATATCATTGAACTCAGCAGCAAGTTCTCTTGTCATTGGTGATGATTTGTGTCTGAGTGCCGTCAAATGCAGGGGAATGGCGTTCTCCAGTAACCCAGGCCAGTGGAGGGCCCGTCCAACACTGCTTGCAGCTTTAATTATTATTCTTTTCCTGCACAATGAATAGCCTTTTTGGAGACCTTATAATAAAAAACTCACCAATTTGGGTTTGCATCGAGCCTGGTGAAAGTTTATGTATTTTAAGCATTTTGAGAATAGGCACACACAAAATCTACAAAATCAAAAAAAATATTGAGCCTTACGATTGACAAGGGTCCAGGCCTGATGGACCTCTATAAGCAAAAAACAGTTATAGCGCCCCCTGCTGGCAACAGGAAATCAGCCTTATATGACAAACATCATCCAATTTACATGATTGTTATGTGATACTGAACCACCCCTAAACTTCTGCTTTCAGCTTTATTTGTTCTTGTATTCCATCCTATTTATTATTTCTTTTTATTCTGTATGTGTGCAGAATATATTTTGTTTTTCCTGATTTGGGATGAACAGAGTCTATTCATCTAATCTCAAATTTCTCTCTCAGGCCAGAGGGTTCGCTGCTTCTTTCAGTCTTTTCTACCCATAGCAGTGTGTTGGCTGATACTGTTGGTCATCATGGGCCTCTGTATCTACTGTGAGTACCACTGTCTTAACTTGTTGTTGTTATTTAAAGGACAGGTTCACATTTTCTCAAGTCTGATGGCCAGATGTTCATAGAAACAGTTTTTGCTCGGTGTAATCCTTCCTCCTCTTCATACTGGCTCTGCTCAAAGACATATTCCAAAGTTATCTGAAGCTAAAATGAGACTTCAGCAGTCTGGTTAGAGAAATCAAGTGTGTAACATCTAAAGTTACAACCTTTATAGTACCAAGTTCCCTCTTTGTGTTTTCCCAGACAGGATTTCTGAAGCAGATTGATAGAAACACAAAGATATTTAAAGATAAAACCATATTTTGACAAAAACTATGAAAGTGTCACGATAGTGAGGGGCCTGGGCCACTTTGCCCCCCTGCTATGCAGTTGCCACCCACTGCTCCCCTAGTGGTCACTCTCCTTGTTTTTGTTTTTGCCACAAAAGTTCAGCTGGAGCTCGATTATTTGAACATTTAAAAGTCGGTTTAAGAAGGAAGAACTTAACAAAGTTATCAAAATTGTAAAAAGCTTGTATTTCTGTACAATCAAACAGTGGAGTCACATTGTTGGTTTCTGAGCCATTATTTTAGGTGTCCTTTTGTATAAAGATATGATGGGTTTGAATAAAGGCAGGACACATTCAGAAAGCCGTATCTCACTCAAGACAGCATGGATGTTGTAGTTTTTTCAAGTTTGTATGCGTGAGGAAGCACCAGAGACACAAAATAACACTCCAAATACCAGAAAAAAGGGATTTTTTTCTTAATATGGGCACTTTAATGTTAATATGAACACCTGCCTATTGTTTTAAGATAAATTTGAAACATGTGAATCCATCCTGTAATGTATTTTATTATAATGTAAATGTGTCATAATTGAAAAAAGAAAAGAAATAAGAAGCTCATTTTCATTTTGCAGTTACCAATCGCAACCTCAACAACAGTGTCTCTGAAAAACCGATCACAAACCTGACCGCATTAAACCAGGAGCTGGAGACACGAAACCAGGAGCTGGAGACACGAAACCAGGAGCTGGAGACACAAAACCAGGAGCTGGAGACACGAAACCAGGAGCTGGGAGACGGAGAGGAAGAACTTAACAGGACCGATACAAAACATCAGTCGAGCTCAGTGGAGCATCGATGAATACTGCCCCAAACAAAATAACGGTATGTTAAGATCACAATAATGAGATCCAATAATAATAATAATATTACAGAGAGTGTCTCACAATCCAGACCATCAGCAGATTCACTACAATTTCATTCATAGGATATATCTCTCCCTGTGAAAATGCACCATGGTGCATTTTCACAGGTGAGATATGTCTGTGCTGTTAATTATTTTTGCACATGAAAATATTTAACAATTCTTTATACACTTTCTGCCCAATTAAAGCACAAGGCACATGTCTACACATGTTCTGGGAGTCTTCTCCCGTTGGTCAGTTCTGGATCCATATTGCATCCAAAATCTCCGCCTTGTTTAATGTTACTGCGCCTGTTACTGTTCAGGTCTTGATTCTGAATGAGCTGTCAGCCTTTCAGCTCTCTGGTATGTCTTTTCCACCAAGACAGTTATGGTGCTGGTTTGGAGTTAGTGCCAAATATCGAACCGGTTCTTTGCTTTTCCACACAAACCTGGCTCTGGGCCAAGAAAACAGGTTCCAACTCAGCACCAACTTAGCGCTGGTCTAGAGATAAGAACCAGGTTACGTCAGGTGCTGGGGGCGGGTCCCGATAGGCTTTTTGTTGGGAAAATTGGGACCGCCCCGGTCAAAACGGGACCTCTGTTCACCCTAACAGTGTTTTGCTTGACGCTGCTGATGTTACCATCACAAGCTAGCAAAAGATTATAATAAACGTTAAATCCTGCGAGATAATTCCCTTTCTTCTGGAACGTGTCCTCGGTCCACAGTGGTCACAAATAGCTGTCAAGGTCCGTCTTTGAATTCCAGTTGGAATTTGTAAAGCCAGGAGCAAAAGTATCGGTATGTAGTCCTCCATTATTGTTGATTATCATGTTGGTCAGATCTGGATCCATACTTGCATCCAAAGCCCTCCTGGGCTCCAGCTGTTGTTGGAAAATCCAGCTGGTTTTTAGATAACTGGCGAGTAGAACCAGCAACAAACTGGCAACAGAACCAGAACCAGCACCTGGTTAGCCTTGGTGGAAAAGACATATGGGATCCAGAACCGTGCTGTGTTTGCTGGACTCACACCTGCACAGAGGATGATTGCGACCCGTTGGAAAACACCACACGACCTGTCTATCCGCACGTAGACCCTTTCCTACCTGGATGTGGTCTATTTGGAGGTGTCCTAGGAAAGACTCTGGACACATGGTGCTGCATTGCTGACTCTGTGAGGACCTCACAGAGTCAGCAATGTACCTCTAACTTGGGCAGGTGCTTGTGTGTGTGTGTGTGTGTGTGTGTGTGTGTGTGTGAGTGTGTGTGTTGTTTTTTCTCCCTCCCTCCAATCTTTCCTCTGTTTAATCCTTATTTGAATTTGTAAAAATGTTATTATATATATTTTTATTGTTTGTCACTGTCTATTTCTTAAATATGTAAAAACAAAAAAAACAACCTTTGATAGCAAAAGAAAAAGTATCCCAGTAGTGATGCTGTTTATTGGTTGGTCTCTGTAGTTTCAGAGAGACGGTGTGGAGCTTGTCAGGAGGGATGGAGACTCATCGGGTCCAGCTGCTATCTGATTAATGTTGGTCCTTCTGATCGTAAAACCTGGGAAGAAGCTCGAGAAGACTGCAGAGCACGGAGTTCAGATTTGTTTGTTGTACATGATGAATATGAACTGGTAATGAGGAAGCTGTGGGAGTTTTTACGACACAATTCTGAAATAAAATGTATTTTCTCTAAGTCTGAACACACTGAGTCTGTAGATCAGTGTGTTTATTAAATTATAGTGTTTAAATCTCTGATAAATGTTTCTCTCTTGTCAGGATGCACTCAGTGTTTACAGATGGTACGGATACTGGATTGGTCTGAGAGCTGAAGGAGGGAGATGGAAGTGGATCGATGGAAGAAATCTGACTGAAAGGTAAGAGACACATTCCTGAACACTTTGAATCTTAAATCTATCAGCCTTGATCTAAACATCATCTTCTTCCCTCAGTTTCAGCAGATGGATACATGAACCTCCTCCTCCTCCTACTGATGGTCAGTGTGTAGGTTATTACCCGTACGGATGGACATCAGAGAGCTGTGCTGAGAGAAGACCATGGATCTGCCAAAAGAAGTCTTTATCTGTTTAACCCCTGCAGTCAGACTTGAGAAGGTTACTGGATGCTCTGCATGATAATATCAACTGGCTTCAGAAATATCTAAATATGAAAAGCTCTACTTCAGAATTTAAATGAATTGTTTTTCAAAAGAAATATAGGCATTTTATTTAGTTTGCTGTATGAAAAGAGAAAACAAATACTTATGAATGAATTACTTTGAAAGCTGTGTGTGTAAATGTAATGAATTTAGGGAATTAGGTATGATACTAAACTATTAACTATTAATAACCTTCGTTAGAGATGCTTATAATCTGTATATCAGCAGATTGATGAGAGGTGCAGACAGACTGCTCAGCTTCCTGTTTCCTGTGTCACAGCTTATATTGTTGCTGCTCATGAGCCAAAATGGAGGCACAGCATCACGCGTTGTTCTTCAGCATTTAATGTAAAGCATATTAATATGTAATGTTTTATTTACTGTATCTAGAAGCAAAGTCCTGTTTCATTACAGTGAATAAAATCCCTGCGACTCATTGTTGTTATTGTATTATTCTTACATCATGCTGACTCCACGTCAGAACAGACAACATCATTCAGGAAGTTACATCATCATTGGTTAGGATGTCAGAACCAGACGCTGTCACACAGGACTGCAGCACGACTTTACACATCTGTTCAGGACGCAGAGAAGAAACTCTAGATACAGGTAATGGTACTGCTACCACACTGTAAAAATACTCTGTTACAAGCTAAAGTCCCAGTGTGTAACGTGTGTAGTCGTTCATCATCCAAATGAGTGTTGCCCTTCACAAACTCGTCCTTTTACATGAATATTTACCACCACCATCAATGCCAAGTATTCTTATTGGCTTGACATTTTACATTTGCATTCGCATGAACTGGGGTAGACAAGAGAAGAGAGAGCACAAGACTCCGGGAAAGGGAAGAAGTTGAGTTAGTAACATGCATTAATGGGATGAGGTTGCATACAGATAGAGAGAAGGAGGAAGAGAGAAGTGCTCAGTGCATCATGGGAAGTCCCCCGCAGTCTAAGCCTATAGCAGCGTAATTAAGGGATGGTTCAGGACTCTCCTGAGCCAGCCCTAACTATACGCTTTATCAAAGAGGAAAGTCTTAAGCCTACTCTTAAATGTGGAGACGGTGTCTGCCTCCTGAACCCAGACTGGAACCTGGTTCCACAGGAGAGGAGCCTGATAGCTGAACACTCTGGCCCCTGGACCCAGACTGGAACCTGGTTCCACAGGAGAGGACCCTAGTAGCTGAAGGCTCTGCTCCCTGAACCCAAACTGGAACCTGGTTCCACAGGAGAGGAGCCTGATAGCTGAACGCTCTGGCTCCCGTTCTACTTTTAGAGACTCTAGGAACCACAAGTAACCCTGCATTCTGGGAGCGTAGTGCTCTTGTAGGGTAGTAAGGTACTATGAGCTCTTTAAGATAAGATGGTGCCTGACCATGAAGAGCTTTGTAGGTGAGAAGAAGGATTTTAAATTCTATTCTAGATTTTACAGGAAGCCAATGCAGAGAAGCTAAAACAGGAGAGATGTGATCTCTTTTCTTGGTTCCTGTCAGAACACGTGCTGCAGCATTCTGGATCAGCTGAAGAGTCTTTATGGACTTTTTGGAGCAGCCTGATAATAAAGAATTGCAGTAATCCAGCCTAGAAGTAACAAATGTATGGACTAGTTTTTCATCAGTAATGTGGATTTAATGACTAATAACAGTTGGAACAGTTACAACAGTCTGGTGAGTACAGGAAATGACATCATCTCTTTGTCATAATGCAGCCTTTAAACCCAGGAAAAGACACTGCTTGACTCAGACTCAGTCCCTCAAAAAGCATTTAGGTTTAATATGCAGTAGAGCGATATTATTGGCCAATATTAGGCATTTGCACGATATATTGGTATCGGCATTTATTATGGCTGATTTAAAATATATACTATTTATATATAAATACGTGGAATTTACACAAATTACATTACTTTTCACAGCTATAGGTAAATTGGTTCACGAGAACAGCCTGAATAACAACCATGAAACTAAAAGCAAACACCACGTCAAATATTAAACGCTGATAGATCCTCATAAAGCAGTAATCATCATCATCAAACAATAAATGAATCAAAACAGACATAATACTCCTTATCGCAACCTCGACCCTAAAAACAAGTCAAGCCTTTAAATATAAGAACAGACTGTCCCGAACACAGACACACACACACACACACTCACACACTCACACACTCACACACACACACAACGTTTTTGTTTTAAATCATATAAAGGGTCATTGCTGCTGTTTGAACACTTTAAGTGTAGGTTAGTATATTTTAAAAAAATAATTGAAATACAGCAATTCAAACTGATGATAATGAACATAAAGTGACTCAGCAGTAACGGTCGCTACAAAGGAGGGCAGCATGTGTGTGTGTGTGTGTGTGTGTACTGGCTGCTGCCACGGGAGGGCAGCAGTACTATGTGAAATATTACTATACTATAGTACTACTCTACTATAGTATAGTAGAGCTGCATCTTTGATTGTGTGTGTGTGTGCGTGTGTGTGTGTGTGTGTGTGTGTGTTCAGTTACACTGTGTCACACGTGACATGTTTGAACTCTCTCTTCTTGTGTTTTCCAGCCATGTTCAGAGGAAATGTGAAATGTCCCTTAATTTATCACAATATGCAATAAATTAATTAATCACATGATAAATAAAGATCAGCTCGATAACTTTTAAATGCAAATTATCACGTTGGGAAAATCTCCATTTTATTTATTGCTTTTGATCATGTTTTGGGTTTTTATTCCAGTGCATTTCTTGTTAACAGAGAGCATGTATACCTGCATTATTATGTCATTTCTATCAGGAGAGACAGATATTCAAATGAGGTTTATTATTTATTATTGTACAGCTCAATAAAGTGTACAAAGTCTCAGATTAGACTCCATTGCTATACTAATATTTCCTATATATACAGTGAGGAAAATAAGTATTTGAACACGCTGCTATTTTGCAAGTTCTCCCACTTAGAAATCATGGAGGGGTCTGAAATTGTCATCGTAGGTGCATGTCCACTGTGAGAGACATAATCTAAAAAATCCAGAAATCACAACGTATGATTTTTTAACTATTTATTTGTATGATACAGCTGCAAATAAGTATTTGAACACCTGAGAAAATCAATGTTAATATTTGGTACAGTAGCCTTTGTTTGCAGTTCCAGAGGTCAAACGTTTCCAGTAGTTCTTCACCAGGTTTGACACACTGCAGAAGGGATTTTGGCCCACTCCTCCACACAGATCTTCTCTAGATCAGTCAGGTTTCTGGGCTGTCGCTGAGAAACACGGAGTCTGAGCTCCCTCCAAAGATTCTCTATTGGGTTTAGGTCTGGAGACTGGCGAGGCCCCCCCAGAACCTTGATCTGCTTCTTCCAGAGCCCCTCCTTGGTTCTCCTGGCTGTGTGCTTCGGGTCATTGTCATGTTGGAAGACCCAGCCTCGACCCATCTTCAATGCTCTAACTGAGGGAAGGAGGTTCCTCAAAATCTCGCAATACATGGCCCCGGTCCTCCTCTCCTTAATACAGTGCAGTCGCCCTGTCCTATGTGCAGAAAAACACCCCCAAAGCATGATGCTACCACCCCCATGCTTCACAGTAGGGATGGTGTTCTTGGGATGGTACTCATCATTCTTCTTCCTCCAAACACGGTTAGTGGTATTATGACCAAAAAGTTCTATTTTGGTCTCATCTGACCACATGACTTTCTCCCATGACTCCTCTGGATCATCCAAATGGTCATTGGCAAACTTAAGATGGCCTTGACATGTGCTGGTTTAAGCAGGGGAACCTTCCGTGCCATGCATGATTTCAAACCATGACGTCTTAGTGTATTACCAACAGTAACCTTGGAAACGGTGGTCCCAGCTCTTTTCAGGTCATTGACCAGCTCCTCCCGTGTAGTTCTGGGCTGATTTCTCACCTTTCTTAGGATCATTGAGACCCCACGAGGTGAGATTTTGCATGGAGCCCCAGTCCGAGGGAGATTGACAGTCATGTTTATCTTCTTTCATTTTCTAATGATTGCTCCAACAGTGGACCTTTTTTCACCAAGCTGCTTGGCAATGTCCCCGTAGCCCTTTCCAGCCATGTGGAGGTGTACAATTTTGTCTCTAGTGTCTTTGGAAAGCTCTTTGGTCTTGGCCATGTTAGTAGTTAGATTCTTACTGATTGTATGGGGTGGACAGGTGTCTTTTTTCAGCTAACAACCTCAAACAGGTGCATCTAATTTAGGATAATAAATGGAGTGGAGATGGGCATTTTGAAGGCAGACTAACAGGTCTTTGAGGGTCAGAATTGTATTTGATAGACAGGTGTTCAAATGCGTATTTGCAGCTGTATCATACAAATAAATAGTTAAAAAATCATACATTGTGATTTCTGGATTTTTTTTGTTGGATTATGTCTCTCACAGTGGACATGCATCTATGATGACAATTTCAGACCCCACCATGATTTCTAAGTGGGAGAACTTGCACAATAGCAGGGTGTTCAAATACTTATTTTCCTCACTGTATATATATATATATATATATATATATATATATATATATATATATATATATATATATATATTGATGCTGTGTATTGGTTGGTCTCTGTAGTTTCAGAGAGGTGGTGTAGACCTTGTCAGAAAGGATGGGAACTCATCGGGTCCAGCTGCTATCTGTTTAATGACGCTGATCCTCCTGATGAGAAAACCTGGGATGAAGCTCGAGAAGACTGCAGAGCACGGAGTTCAGATTTGCTTGTTGTACATGATGAAGATGAACGGGTAATGAAGAAGCTGTGGGAGTTTTTACGACACAATTCTGAAATAAATGTATTTTCTCTAAGTCTGAACACACTGTGAGCCTGTAGATCAGTGTGTTTATTAAAGTATAGTGTTTAAATCTCTGATAAAAATGGATCTCAGTTTGTCAGGATGCACTCCGTTTACAGCATGTACGGATCCTGGATTGGTCTGAGAGCTGAAGGAGGGAGATGGAAGTGGATCGATGGAAGAGATCTGACTGAAAGGTAAGAGACACATTCCTGAACACTTTGAATTTTAAATCTATCAGCCTTGATCTAAACATCATCTTCTTCCCTCAGTGTCAGCGGATGGAGACGTGAACCTCCACCTCCTACTGATGGTCAGTGTGTAGTTTATTACCCGTTCGGATGGACATCAGTGAGCTGTGCTGAGAGAAGAACATGGATCTGCAAAAAGAAGTCTTTATCTGTTTAACCCCTGCAGTCAGACTTGAGAAGGTTACTGGATGTTCTGCATGATAATATCAACTGGCTTCATAAATATCTAACTATGAAAAGCTCTACTTCAGAATTTAAATCGATTGTTCATCAAAAAATAGGCATTTTATATAGTTTGCTGTATGAAAAGAGAAAACAAATATTTATGAATTAATTACTTTGAAAGCTGTGTGTGTGTAAATGTAATAAATAGGGAAATTAGGTATGATACTAAACTATTAACTATTAATAACCTTTGTTAGAGATGCTTATAATCTGTATATCAGCAGATTGATGAGAAAGTGCAGACAGACTGCTCAGCTTCCTGTTTCCTGTGTCACAGCTTATATTGTTGCTGCTCAAGAGCCAAAATGGAGGCACAGCATCACTTGTTTTCACAAAATGTCCCCAGAGCTCTTTTCTTTAGCATTTGATTTAAATAATATTAATATGTAGAGTGTTTTCTATTCATCTATCTAGAAAAAAATGGTTTATTACATTGAATAAAAACTCTGTAACATATTGTTGTTATTGTCCTTTTTGACAAACTTAATCTGTTTCCAATGTATTTTAGAAAAAGGTTTGGGTTTCTGTTAGTTTAAAAAAAAGGCCCCTATTGTGATGGCTATATTGCATAGATTTTTAAATAACCAGAGGACGCTCTACAACGTCCCTGTTAGTGAATAGTTGGTCCACCAGAGGATTTTTTTACAACGTCCCTGTTAGTGATGAAAAGTTCTGTTTGTCCACCAAAGGAAAGCTTACAACGTCCCTGTTAGTGATGGCGTTGCATAGTTTGTCCACCAGAGGGCGCTCTAAACGTCCCTGTTAGTGTTGGAAAGGTTTTTGTATAGTTGTTCTGTAACATTTATAACTACAAAGTGATGGCGTAGTAGTGCATAGTCTGTCCACCAGAGGATGACAACGGGCAATCTAATTGTCCAATGACATAAGATGCTCCAATCAGCATTCCACCAGAGGATTCTACAACGTCCCTGTTGTGATGGATTTTGTTGCATAGTCTGTCCACCAGAGGAGTTCTCATGATCCGTCCCTGTTAGTGATGGACAGCTATAAAACAATGCAAGGATTCATATTGTTGGCATCAAATTTTGGGTTTTTGTTCAAAGGACTTTGTATTTTTCTACATTTCATCTATCAGAACTTTAATATATTTTGATGTTCTGTTGTGACAATAAAACAAATTATCATCATATTATTTTTATTTCAGAACTCATAAACATAACTACAAATAACTCATGTTGGGAAATCTGTTTTTTGTTTTGTAACGCATTTCTGATTTAAAAAAAATGGATGGTATACAGTATAAACATGGATTTTTAAATAACAGGTTTTGTGTCAGGTATCGGCCTTAAAATCCTTTATTGGTCGGGCTCTAATATGCAGGCCAAAACATTTCCAAATGCCTTTCACTGAAAAGTTCTGCAAATCTCAAACATACAAAGATTTTAACTGTTGCTGAGGGTTGAGACTTCGCATGAGATTTATTTATCAATCATAATGGTAATAAGCACTGTTACAGTGATGAATATTGGAAAAGTTTTTGTATTTTTTCTGTAGCACTTTATACATCAAGTAGTAGTAGTAGTACAACAAGTAGATGTAACCTAGTTCCTAATTGGTGGTCTAATTAAGATGTCTCCAATCAGCATTACAGCACAGCCAGAACCTGTTTCTTTGTTTGTTGGATTTTTTTTTACACTGTGTCCAGTTCTCATGATTCATTCTTACATATAGCTACAAAACATGATGCATTGTATTCATATATATCTTTATCTTGCACCCGGCCAACAGACCGACACAAGTGCCTTTGATATATTATATTAACCCTTAGATTGTCTTCCTGTGTTCAGTTTTCATGATCCATTTGAATTAAAAAAATGATGCCCTATGATTCATATATGGATATTCATATATCTGGATGGTGAAATCATAAAACACGGCATTTCAAGCCAGGGGTACAGGTTCAGGTTTAGGGTTATAGAGCTGAAATAAGCACACTTAGGCCTGACATATTGTTCTCCCACCCCTTCCTGAACAAGGTCTTCATCATCAGACTCAGTGGATGAGGCATATGTTATGGTTTGGGGTTTTGTTGTATACAGGTTCACCTTGTGATTGTGTTATTGTTTTGGTCTTGTATTTGTTTGGGGGGGGGTCTGGGGACTCTTGATGATGCTCTTTGCATTTTAATTCAATTCTATTTTAATTATATGGGATGTTAAATCACAACAACAGTTATCTCTTTGTGTTTTCCATAAAGAGCAGGACTAGACCGGACTTTGGGATGTTATTTACAAAAACCCAACAGTTCCCAAAGAGCAAGCACTAGGACACAGAGGCAAGGAGACACTTCCTTTAAGAGGCAGAAACCTGAGCAGAACCATGTCTCAGGGTGGGGGGCATCTGCCTCAGGGATGGGGGACATATCTAGCAGGGTTGCCAAAGTCAGAGAGAGAGATAGATCCTAAGAAGAGAGAATTGTAGCAAAGGGTGTCGAGAGCACAAGACTCTGGGAAAGGGAAGAAGTTGAGTTAGTAACATGCATTAATGGAATGAGGTTGCATACAGATGGAGAGAAGGAGGAAGAGAGAGGTGCTCAGTGCATCATGGGAAGTCCCCCCAGCAGTCTAGGCCTATAGCATTTGAGAGGCATCTTTTCTGGGCCAGCTCCTGAATCACCAATGTTTCCAGCGGTGTCCCAGCCCTTGTGTCTGTTGCCTGTTACCTCGTTACCCTTGGATCTAACTTCCCCTTGTCTGTTGTCACATCGCTGTAGTGTTTTCAGTTTGGATTGTAGTGTTACTGTGTTTCTGTTTTTGTGAGTACTTGCTTGGATTATCCCTTTTGTCTCTGAATCTTAGTTTTAACCCCCTGTCTGTTGGTTCTGGCCTTAGTTGTTGTTTTTGGACTCAGTTTTTGGTTTGTACTGTTATGTCTTTTCTGGAATAAACCTCCAACAGATTACAAAAGACTTTGCCAGCTGCTCTCTGCTGCATTTTGGGTCCCTACCTGCCTTAACCCTCATGTTTTCCTTTGGGTGTGTAAATGGTGGAAATAAAATTTAACTTTTGTGACATATTATACAGAATGTCTAATCTGTCATTTGATGCCTTTTGGAGATTTTTCCTTCTTTTCTTGCTTCTTTATGCACATTAATACACATTTTTACCGGGTGCCCAAACTGTGAACCCCACTGTCTGTATGTGTGTTGTTTTGTGTGTCTGTCTGTGTGTGTGTGTGTGTCTGTGTGTTTGTGTCTTTTAGGAAGTTCCAGTGTGTCCCAGACAAAGGGTAATAACTTATTTTCACAATAACTCCATCCATACAGTAAGTAACACTATGACAGAATGTATGAATACTTTGGTCGTAGGTTTTAACACTTTTAGCTCTGTAATAAATCATCAAAAAGCAAAAAATCAAAAAAAGCCGTGGGACCCTGGGGTGAAATCTTATCAAATGGGGGTCTAATTTGTGTCAGTTTAGTGGTCCTTGATGTGAAAAGTCTAGAAACCGCTGACCTAAACAGTGGAGATTGTCCTCCCAAAAAAAACGCTCCCAGAGGTTGTGTATTCAAGCAGTAATAACGACTCATAAACAGTTATAGTGGTGGTTCCCCCTAGTGGCCATGGTAAAAATGACCGAGCAAAGAATCAAAATAGATTTATTGTCAGGTAAGTAGCACAAACAAGGACGTTTAAAAGTTTACCAGAAATCTATATAAGGATGCAGTTTTAAGTCATATTAGGAGCAAGTGGATCAATTTCTCTTGAAGGAAAAGGTGAATTTTTAAATATTTTCAACTAAGGAGCAATAAGTGTGTTCCCCTTAATAGAAGTAAACAAGAATGTAATATGGCGCCAAATCTTTTTGATTGCCAAATACAATGCATGGTGCTTCAACATTTTACAAAAATATTATGGAATTACAGAGTGTGAGAACTGAGAATCTTTGCATATAAACAAACCTTCCTTAAAATACAGGGGGCATAAGTATACACCACCTATGTTAAAATACAGGGGGCATAAGTATACACCCCCATGTTAAAATACAGGGGGCATAAGTATACACCCCCTATGTTAAAATACAGATGGGGCATAAGTCTATACACCCCCCTATGTTAAAATACAGGATTTAAAGTATACACATTTACACCTTAAAAAAAGGACAGGGGCATAAGTTACACCCCCTATGTTAAAATACAGGGGGCATAAGTATACACCCCCATGTTAAAATATGTTTTTAAGTATACACCCCCCTATGTTAAAAATACAGGGGGCATAAGAACACCCCCCTATGTTAAAAAATACAGGGGGCATAAGTATACACCCCTATGTTAAAATACATCCTGTAAGTATACACCCCCCTATGTTAAAATACAGGGGGCATAAGTATACACCCCCCTATGTTAAAATACAAGGGTCATAAGTATACACCCCCCTATGTTAAATTCCCATAGAGACAGCCTGATATTTATATTTTTAAATCCCACCTGAACCACCTCCCTGTAAAACCAGCACGCCCAGAATGCACCTGAACACACCTCCCTTGTAAGACCAGCACGCCCAGAATGCACCTGAACACACCTCCCTGTAAGACCAGCACGCCAGTAATGCACCTGAACACACCTCCCTGTAAGAGAAAGCACGGCCAGAATGCACCTGAACACACCTCCCTGTAGGACCAGCACGCCCAGAATGCACCTGAACACACCTCCCCATAGGATCAGTATGCCCAGAATGCACCCGAACACACCTCCCTGTAAGACCAGCACGCCCAGAATGCACCTGAACACACCTCCCCATAGGACCAGTACACCCAGAATGCACCCAAACACACCTCCCCATAGGACCAGTACGCCCAGAATGCACCCGAACACACCTCCCCATAGGACCAGTACGCCCAGAATGCACCCGAACACACCTCCCTGTAAGACCAGCACGCCCAGAATGCACCTGAACACACCTCTGTAAGACCAGAACGGCCAGAATGCACCTGAACACACCTCTGTAAGACCAGAACGCCCGGAATGCACCTGAACACACCTCCCTGTAAGACCAGCACGCCCGGAATGCACCTGAACACACCTCCCTGTAAGACCAGCACGCTCAGAAGGCACCTGAACACACAGAAAGAAGTGATTGAATTTGATTATGACAGAAGTGACTTCCGGTTGGTGATCTGCTGACTGCAGCAGCGTGGGTAAATGCTGCAGACACACCCGGTGTGTTTAACACCATTAAAGGAGAAGACTTGTGACAATAGCTGCTAACCACACAACAACTCCGTCTCATCTTAAAAGCAGAACTAACAACTAAAAATATACTCTTTGAAATGTAACTAAACTTCCCCTTCAAAACCACACGCTGCCGAATTAAAGAAAACAGTCTCATCCTCAAAGCAGAAGTGTAAAGACGGTCTCAGCGGAGCAGACGCCCTCCTACCAGCTCTCATACAGGACTGCAGCAGGACTTTACACATCTGTTCAGGATGATCAGAACTCCACAAGACGAAATCGGTAATTAAAAATACTCTGATGTTTATGTGTCTGTATGTAAATCTAATATATGTCTATGTGGCAGGATGTTGTCTACATTTGTGTTTGATGTTTATCTTTCAGAGGAAATAGAGGAAGAAGCAGCAGCTAACTATGTTAATGCTCCAGCACGCACTGGGAAGAAAATGGCAGCTCGTCCAGGTACATTTCACACATTTAATATTGTTAAACAAAGTTTTTGTATTTTTTTCTGTAGTACTTTATACATCAAGCAGTAGTAGTACAACAAGTAGATGTGACCGGGCAATCTAATTGGTCCAATAGACATTAAGATGCTCCGATCAGCATTACAGCATAGCCAGAACCACGTACTCTCTCTTTGGGAAGACCTGTTGGATTTGTCCAGTTCTCATGATCCATTACATATACATATAGCTACAAATAATTATGCACAGTATTCATATATATATATATATATATATATATATATATATATATATATATATATATATATATATATATATATTATATATATATATACATTATATGAACCCAAAGTCCGATTATTATGGACATTATCTGACATTAAGGGCTCTATCCAGTATTGCCAGATCTAGCGAGACAAATAAGCAACCAGGTCTGTGAAAACAAGCCCAAAAAACAAGCAACTTTTTTTCACGGAGCCCCCTAAGATCCTGGAAGAGATAAATAAATAAACTTTGTGCACGGTTTTACAATCACTTGGGACGGATTGTCCATTTCCATCCATGTGGACAGATTTGTAAACTGTACACACCGTAGTTTATTTATTTTCTCCCCTTGAGCTTCAGGACCATGACCCCAGGAGGGAGTTAAACCACCTTTTAACATTATTTAACATTAGAAAACTGATGGGATATCAAATATATACACGTTTTCACAGTGATTTTGAGTTGTTCCCTACGACGGGTTGAATCCATTCTTTTCCTCCTTTCTCTTTCTCCCAGTCTTTGTTATATTTCTTCCAGTATTTCTCCCATTTTATCCCGGGCATTTATTCCTCCAAAAACTCTCCTACAGTCCAGTCACCATCACTGCTACTCTGCATTTTCCTAACCAGAAAACAACAGACTGCCCTGCTCTGCCTGTGATTGGCTGGTATTCGTTGCCATCTGGGTCAGAGCCAATTAGAAGCAGGAAGTGGGCGGGTCATAACGCTGCTGTCTCCAGTGTGTATGGGGAAAGGGGCGGGACCAAGGGAACAGGCAGGACAAACTCCTACGTTTAAATAACATAGAAAATACCTGGGGCCTATTGCAATTAAAAGTAGAATAAAGATATCCAGGATAAATGAAAAAAAAGCGCAGCTTGACTTAGTGTGACCTGCTCATCGCGGCTTAATCGGTTGCACGTTTGCCGAGCCAGGATGAACAGGTGAAGCTAAGTCAAGCCAGGTGTAGATAGCTGGGATAAGTGCACGTTCACGGCTTTCTCACATAGACCACGGTATCGATCACAGATTTACTGATGCAGAGATGGAGAAGACGATCTGTGCCATATGTTTCATCCAATGAGCAGCAGCTTCTAATGGAAATACTTGAGGAGGGGAAGAATATGCAAAAAGAGACGGCTCTTATCAAACGGAGAGAATAAGCCCAACATAGCGGACCCGACTGAATGTGTGAGAGTGTAAAAATATCTACTTAGCCTATAGTCACTCCACATTTTTACAAAGTTGGAGGCTACACTGTGTTTGAATTGCTTTAAATATGCTAGTTTCATGTTTCTGTTTTTATATGATATATGTGCTGGTTTTACTGTAAAGTGTCTTTGACTAGCCTACCATGTAAAGCACTATATAAATACAATGAATTATTATTTAGCCTTTGCCTTAAAAGTGAGCAGAGGGAATTAATGTTCCTTAATGGACCCTAATGACGTGGCTTAATTTCAAACTCTTATTCACAACTTGAGTTTTACAACCATATGCACAAATCTCTATAAGCTATGTCTAATTCTTTGTACAATTAATGTTCATACAGAACGATCAGAAAGGGACAACAACTAGAAAAAGAAGTAAATGACTTCAATACACGCTTTGAGCATTTGTAAAACAATATTCATGTTTTTTTATTTTTCTGACAAGTGACGCACCAAAATAAAAAGATTAAGAACCATTGCGGTGTTCCGGTGTGATGAATGTAAACTACACACTATATATTAGGCCTACTGTATATAGGCCATGTCAGAACAGACCATATTGGTCCAGGGATGTGAGACTAAATGAGAAGGTTATGAAAACCAATGTAAGCTATAATAAAAACATTAGGCCTACATATTAAGGAGTAACACAAACTGTCCTTTATTAGAGAAGGATAAGTAACAAGAAAATGAAATCATGAATGTATTGGTCTTTGACCAGTCTGCCATTAATATCATCTGGGAATATCGCTACATTAATATCTGGGAATATCACACTTAATCTGGGGAGCAAAAGTCCTGTATGAAGCTGAAGCTGAGACCCACCGGACGCTGCGCTGCTCATCTCTACTTTTACAGAGAGAGTGGACACTGACGCGACTCGCAGGTCTGGGCAGCGGCCGCACGGCAGGCACGGTACCGCCCCAGGAAGTCCCACCCGCATCAGGGTGCCAGCGCAACCATTTCTAACCATCTAAACAGTAGTAGGGTTTAAATCAAACTCGCGACAACAATAGTGACAAGTAGGCGAATGCATGTTAATGAAAATAAAGCAGAACACATGCAGAAGACAACGGAATAACTGTTAAACATGTTTATTTCGGATCAGACGGCAGCTGATTTGACACATGAGACTCCAGGATTAATCTTAGCCTGGCTGTTAGCCTGCTCTGGACCAGGCTAGCCGCAAAGAATAAATCTCCATGGTTACTTGGCTGGGCTTAATTCAATCTGGTTTCGTGCAACCGAGTCAAAGCTAAATTCATCCAGGATAACTTGAATATCCCGGCTTAATCCCTTATCCTAGTTTTTGTGCAATAGGCCTCTGCTTGACAACTTATTATGGAGCTGGGAACAAGCCCAAATACACAACTACACCTTAGTAACAAGCCCAAAAAACCGTGATGTTAACAATATTTGTAAGCTACTTTACAGAATAACAAGCCCAAAGTCACTTGTAATAAGTGGACTTGGCAACACTGGCTCTATCTTGCACCGGCACAGGGGCAAAGACCGACACAAATGACTTTGCTATTTTAACCCTTGTTGTCTTCCCATGTTATAATTGAAAGGCAAAACTTTTCTTATATTTTGGTCCCTTTTTGACGCTTTTTTTTGAATGTTTGTTGCTTTTCAAACGTTTTCAACACTACGTAACACTACCTTAAAAAGGTAAAACCTTAAGTTTACAGTTATTTTTGAATTTATGGTCAATAAACCTCATTTATAGGAAATTATACGTAATGTTGGAGTTAGAAATGCAGAAATTAGGAAATATTTAGACTAAAATTAAAGGAATGGATGTTGATGATAATCACAGACTGGAACATGTCAACTTTTACTCAATACTATTTCAAAAACACTTCAATGTTTTTCTACAAATGTTATAAAATTGAATAAGAGGCCCAAAATTAATGAAAGTAGAGATTTGTACTTGGCAAAGAGCGTTGTGTGGAATCAATCATGTTATTTTGGGGAATTAAAAAGAACATTGGTATAGGAAAACGGGTCAATTTGACCCGAGGACAACATGAGGACAACATGAAGACAACATGAGGACAACATGAGGGTTAAGACCGACGCCAGTTGTTAATTTCCGCCCTGCGCCCTCGTCGTTTAAAATAAATGCACATGAGTCCATCTTTGTGCGTCTTTGGGATTAGGCGCACAAAAATGGCTCGCTAGCGCCTCTACAAAGTTAAAAGATTTGAGCCCCCTGCAGTTTTTTAATGTAGACTCACGAAACTTGGTACACATATGTATTCATCTTCAATGATAAAATTATAACTACTAGAGGCAAAATCCACCAAGACCTGCCTTTAACTGGCACTGACTTATCTCTAAACTCAGGAACCTTAGAAACAGCTGTAAAACCAGATGTATGTTTAGACTGCTTTGGTTCACTTGATCTTTATCAATTTAATTCAATTATTTCTTCATCTAAACTATCAACCTGCCTCTTAGACCCCATCCCGACTAGGCTACTTAAAGAAGTTCTACCCTTAGTCAACAATTCTCTATTAGATGTAACCAATCTATCTTTATTAACAGGCTATGTACCACAGCACTTTAAAGTAGCTGTAATTAAACTTCTTCTGAAAAAAGCCCAACCTTGATCCAGAAGTTTAGCCAACTATAGAATATCCAATCTTCCATTTCTCTCTAAGATTCTTGAGAAAGCAGTCGCTAAACAGCTGTGTGACTTTCTGCATAGCAAGAGCTTATTTGAAGATTTTCAGTCAGGATTTAGAGTTAATCATAGCACAGAAACAGCACTTGTGAAAAAAATGACCTCCTAATTGCATCAGACAAAGGACTTATCTTTGTAACTATAACTATAACTGGTGTTATTAGATCTTAATGCTGCATTTGATACCATTGACCATCATATTTTATTACAGAGATTGGAACATTTAACTGGCATTAAAGGAACTGCTCTAAGCTGGTTTAAGTCTTATTTATCAGATCGATCTCAGTTTGTCCATGTTAACGATTAATCCTCCGTGCACACCAAAGTTAGTCATGGACAGAGGTGGGTAGAGTATAAAAAATTGTACTCAAGTAAAAGTACTGTTACTTCACAATAATATGACAAGTAAAGTTGTAATTAAGCACCACATAAATAAAATTGAATTGAATATTGTTAGGCCCACCTGCTTCTCGTCATAGTTGTCAGACCTATCTATCATACAATCAATAATATAAAAAGACTTGGTTCTAGCCTGACCAGGCTCCTCTCTTTACCCCTAATCTCTTAGTTATGCTGTAATAGTTTTAGACAGCTGGGACTTCCTTTGACACACTGAGCTCCTCTCTCCTCTATCTTTCCATTTGTGTGCATCCATGTCCCAGAAATGCTTGTTACTAACCTAGCTCTGGGGAGTCATTCCCCGCAGTCCTTTTGTTCTTTTTCACCCAGCATGTTTCCTCGGATCAGGAGGCTCCAAAATCATGGTAGCAGCTGTCAGCATGGTCCCGTCTAAACACGTTCTGCTGTGCCCAGCTAACGTTCTGCTACGTCCTGCTACGTCCTGCTACGTTCTGCTACGTCCTGCTAGGTCCTGCTGTGCCTTGTAATAAACAGTGCCCTGCTATGCCATGAACTACTACAAAGAACTACTACAAACTACTATTTTTTTGGGACTGTTATTGCCACTCTTCATTTTAACCCCAACCGGTCGTCAGACACGGCCTACCAAAGCCTGGGTCTGGGCCTGGGCTGGGTCTGGGTCTGGGTCTGGGTCTGTCAAGGTTTCTGCCTAAAAGGGGTTTTTCCTCGCCACTGTCACTGTTGCTTGCTGTGGAAGAAACTACTAGAACTGTTGGGTCCAGAATAAATTCTGGAGTGTGGTCTAGACCTGCTCTATCTGTAAAGTGTCTTGACATAACGTGTCCAAAATTGAATAAATTGACTTGAAATGTAGCATGGCAAGATGTACATTTTACTCTATTGTAGCCCAACCCTAAACCCAACAGGAAGTCCGTCATTTTGAATTGGAAGTTCAAATTAGTGCAATTTTGACCATTTCCACATGTCGTACTTTAACAAAATCCTCCTAGAGATTTCATCTGATCAACTTCAAATCTGGTCTGTGTCATCTTAAGATGTTAACAATGAAAAGTTATTAAAAGAAAAAATTTCATCATAGGGCATGGCCATTTTGGGCGGCCATTTTGGGCGTTTTGCCAAAGAAACAGGAAGTGGGTGTAACTTGAGTGTACATTGTCCGATTTGGCTCAAAACTTTTCAGAATTCATCAGAGTTGCCCCTGACGACAAATACACGCATACATAGCGCCCCTAGTGGCAACAGGAAAAGGCCTAAAAGACAAGGTGCTATACTTTAACGAACTCCTCCTAGAGATTTCAACAAATTTGGTCTGTACCATCTCAACACCTTAAAAATGAAAGGTTATTAAAATCAAGACTTTGCAGCTTTAATTATTATTACTTCTTTTCCCAAACAATGAATAGCCTTTTTGGGTATGTTATAATCAAAAACTCACCAAAATTTGTAGTCGCATCAAGCCTGGTGAAAATGTATGTATTTTAAGGATTTCGAGAATAGGCACACACACAAATGGCTTGCTTGTGGGATTGTTCAGGATTGTGGGTAATGAAGTTCTTATCCAGGACATTACGAATCAAAGACATTCATCTCAAAACAAAGTACATTTAAGAACGTTTGGCATCTATATGAGCATATACAATCGCTGAGTCATGTGGTAGCTGGTTTTACGTCTACCATGGACGGTTATGATTTTATGGTTTTTTCCAATTGGTAAATAGCATGTGAGGTATCATTGAACTCAGCAGAGATTTCCTTTTTCATTGCTCACGGTTTGGCCCGCCGCCTTTCACAGCTAATTAACTGTACTATGTAGAGTCTTGTGCGAGGTATCATTGAACTCAGCAGCGAGTTCCCTTGTCATTGGTGACAACTTGCGGTGTCTGAGTGCCGCTCAAATGCAGAGAGCAGTGTCCGCCAGGAACCCAGACACGTGCAGTGGAGGGCCCGTCCAACACTGCTTGCAGCTTTAATTATTATTACTTCTTTTCCTTCACAATAAATAGCCTTTTTTGAGAACTTATACTCAAAAACTCACCAAAATTTGCAGTCGCATCGAGCCTGGTGAAAATGTACGTATTTTAGGTATTTCAAGAATAGGCACATACCAAAATGGCTTGCTAGCGCCCCCTGCAAAAAAAAATGGAGCCTTACGATTGAAAAGGGTCCAGGCCTGAGGACCTCTATAAAAAAAGTGGTTATAGCGCCCCCTGCTGGCAACAAGAAATCAGCCTTATATAAAAACATCATCCAATTTACATGAAACTTATGTGATACTGAACCGCCCATACAGTATATTTCTGCTTTCAGCTTTATTTGTTCTTGTATTCTATCCAATTTATTATTTCTTTTATATTCTGTATCTGTGCAGAATATATTTACATTTCCCTGATTTGTGATGAACAGAGTCTATTCATCTAATATCAAATTTCTCTCTCAGGCCAGAGGGTTCGCTGCTTCTCTCAGTCTTTTCTACCCATAGCAGTGTGTTGGCTGATACTGTTGGTCATCATGGGCCTCCGTATCTACTGTGAGTACCACTGTCTTAACTTGTTGTTGTTATTTAAAGGACAGGTTCACATTTTATCAAGTCTGTCTGATGGCCAGATGTTCATGGAAACAGTTTTTGCTTGGTGTAATCCTTCCTCCTCTTCATACTGCCTCTGCTCAAAGACATATTCCAAAGTTCATCTGAAGCTACTATGAGGCTTCAGATATCTGAGTTAGAGAAATCAAGTATGTAACATCTAAAGTTACAACCTTTATAGCACCAAGTTCCCTATTTGTGTTTTACCAGACAGGATTTCTGAAGCAGAGTGATAGAAAAAGAAAGATATTTAAAGATAGAACCATATTTTGACATACTTAGACTACTGAAGTAGGGTGTCACGATGTAACGATAGTGAGGGGCCTGGGCAGCTACTTATTTATCTCCTATACCCACACAAAATAACACTCAAATACCAGAAAAAGGGATTTTTTCTTAATATGGGCACTTTTATGTTAATATGAACACCTGCCTATTGTTTTAAGATAAATTTGAAACATGTGAATCCATCCTGTAATGTATTTTATTATAATGTAAATGTGTTATAATTGAAAAAAGAAAAGAAATAAGAAGCTCATTTTCATTTTGCAGTTACCAATCGCAACCTCAACAACAGTGTCTCCGAAAAACTGATCACAAACCTGACCGCATTAAACCAGGACCTGGAGACACGAAACCAGGAGCTGGAGACACGAAACCAGGAGCTGGAGACGGAGAGGAAGAACTTAAAATTTCACAAAACATCAGTCGAGCTCAGTGGAGCATCGATGAATACTGCCCCAAAGTACAGAACGGTATGTTAAGATCACAATAATGAGATCCAATAATAACCAATAATAATAATAATATTACAGAGAGTGTCTCACAATCCAGATAAATGGTGTCCCAGGGAAGACTCGGGACACATGGCGGTGCATTGCTGACTCTGTGAGGACCTCACAGAGTCAGCAATCCACCTGGCAGGTGTTTCTGCGTGTGTTGTTTTGTCTCCCTCCCATCTTTCCTCTGTTTATTCATTATTTGTAAAACTGTTATAATATATATTTTTCTCAGTGTATTGTTCGTGATTGTTTGTCAGTGTTTATTTCTTAAATATGTTAAAAAAACCTTTGATAACATAAAATAATATCCCAGAGTAGTGATGTTGTGTATTGGTTGGTCTCTGTTGTTTCAGAGAGACGGTGTAAAGCTTGTCAGGAGGGATGGGAACTCACCGGATCCAGCTGCTATCTGTATAATGACGTTGATCTTTCTGATCGGAAAACCTGGGAAGAAGCTCGAGAAGACTGCAGAGCACGGAGTTCAGATTTGATTGTTTTACATGAGGTAATGAGGAAGCTGTGGGAATTTTTACGACACAATTCTGAAATAAAATGTATTTTCTCTAGGTCTGAACACTGTGAGTCTGTAGATCAGCGTGTTTATTGAAGTATAGTGTTTAAATATCTGATAAATGTTTCTCTCTTGTCAGGATGAACTCACTTTTTACAGCAAGTATGGATCCTGGATTGGTCTAAGAGCTGAAGGAGGGAGATGGAAGTGGATCGATGGAAGTGATCTGAATGAACGGTAAGAGACAAATTCCTGAACACTTTGAATCTTTAATCTATCAGCCTTGATCTAAACATCATCTTCTTCCCTCAGTGTCAGCAGATGGAGAGATGAACCACATCCTCCTACTGATGGTCAGTGTGTAGGTTATGTGGGTTGGTCCAGATGGACATCAGAGAGCTGTGCTTACACAAGACCATGGATCTGCCAAAAGAAGTTTTTATCTGTTTAACCCCTGCAGTCAGACTTGAGAAGGTTACTGGATGCTCTGCATGATAATATCAACTGGCTTCATACATATCTAACTATGAAAAGCTCTACTTCAGAATTTAAATGGTTTGTTTATTCCAAAAAAATAGGCATTTTATTTAGTTTGCTGTATAAAAAGAGAAAACAAATATTTATGAATGAATTACTTTGAAAGCTGTGTGTGTAAATGTAATGAATAGGGGAATTAGGTATGATACTAAACTATTAACTATTAATAACCTTTGTTAGAGATGCTTATAATCTGTATATGAGCAGATTGATGAGAGGTGCAGACAGACTGCTCAGCTTCCTGTTTCCTGTGTCACAGCTTATATTGTTGCTGCTCATGAGCCAAAATGGAGGCACAGCATCACGCGTTGTTCTTCAGCATTTAATGTAAAGCATATTAATATGTAGTGTTTTATCTACTGTATCTAGAAGCAAAGTCCTGTTTCATTACAGTGAATAAAATCCCTGCGACTCAATGTTGTTATTGTATTATTCTTACATCATGCTGACTCAATGTCAGAACAGACAACATCATTCAGGAAGTTACATCATCATTGGTCAAGATGTGTGAGGAGAAGAAGTTGACCAGACGCTCTCACACAGGACTGCATAAGTGGGGTTCGAAAGTTTGGGCCCCCCAGGTAAAAATTTGTATTAATGTGCATAAAGAAGCCAAGAAAATATGGAAAAATCCTCCAAAAGGCATCAAATGACAGATTAGACATTCGTATAATATGTCACAAAAAGATAGATTTTATTTCCATCATTTACAATTTCAAAATAACAGAAAAAAAAAAAATGGCGTCTGCAAAAGTTTGGGCACCCTGCAGAGTTTGTAACATGCACCCCTGTCTTGTGGTCTGTTGGGTGTGTTTGTATGTTCTGTTTCCTGTTTTATTTTGATAGTCTAGTTTTCTGTTTCTGGTTTTACTTCCTGAGATTTTCAACTCTTGTGATTCAAGATTCAAGATTTCTTTATTGTCGCACCACCACAGTACACTGTATTATTTATATGAATTAAAATAAATAAATGCTTAAATGCTTATATGGGCGTGCAGAGCATGTAGAGTGATACATATACACTCACCGGCCACTTTATTAGGTACACCTGTCCAACTGCTCGATAACACTTAATTTCTAAGCAGCCAATCACATGGCGGCAACTCAGTGCATTTAGGCATGTAGACATGGTCAAGACAATCTTCTACAATTTGCATAAGCTCATCGAAATTGGACAATAGAAGATTGGAAAAACGTTGCCTGGTCTGATGAGTCTCGATTTCTGCTGCGACGTTCGGATGGTAGGGTCAGAATTTGGCGTCTACAACATGAAAGCATGGATCCATCCTGCCTTGTATCAACGGTTCAGGCTGGTGGTGGTGGTCTCATGGTGTGGGGAATATTTTATTGGCATTTTTTGGGCCCCTTGTTACCAATTGACCATCGTTGCAACACCACAGCCTACCTGAGTATTGTTGCTGACCATGTCCATCCCTTTATGACCACAATGTACCCAACTTCTGATGGCTACTTTCAGCAGGATAATGCGCCATGTCATAAAGCTGGAATCATCTCAGACTGGTTTCTTGAACATGACAATGAGTTCGCTGTACTCAAATGGCCTCCACAGTCACCAGATCTCAATCCAATAGAGCATTTTTGGGATGTGGTGGAACGGGAGATTCGCATCATGGATGTGCAGCCGACAAATCTGCGGCAACTGTGTGATGCCATCATGTCAATATGGACCAAACTCCCCTGAGGAATGCTTCCAGCACCTTGTTGAATCTATGCCACGAAGAATTGAGGCAGTTCTGAAGGCAAAAGGGGGTCCAACCCATTACTAGCATGGGGTACCTAATAAAGTGGCCGGTGAGTGTAAATATATAACGTCTAAAAAAACAGAAAAATATAAATATCTAGATGCTAGATAGATACAGTTGGGAATGAATATAAAGTATAAATAAGGAACATGGAGGCAGCAGGTGACTCCAACCCAGATCCAGACCACAGATCCAGACTCCACAGATCCAGAGCCAGAAACACCTGCAGGAAGCTATAGGAGGAGAGGGACGAGAGAGCACAAGACTCTGGGAAAGGGAAGAAGTTGAGTTAGTAACATGCATTAATGGAATGAGGTTGCATACAGATGGAAGAGAAGGAGGAAGAGAGAGGTGCCCAGTGCATCATGGGAAGTCCCCCAGCAGTCTAGGCCTATAGCATTTAAGAGCCATCTTTTCTGGGCCACCTCCTGAATCACCTGATGTCTTCCAGCTGTGTCCCAGCCCTTGTGTCCCCTGCCTCTTGTTACCTCGTTACCCTCTGGATTTAGTCTTCCCCTTGTCTCTTGTCAGATTGTTATAGTGTTTTCAGTTTGGATTGTAGTGTTACTGTGCTTCTGTTTTTTGTGAGTACTTGCTTGGATTATCCCTTTTGTCTCTGAATCTTAGTTTTAGTTTTGAGATCCTGTCTGTTGGTTCTGGCCTTAGTTGTTGTTTTTTGGACTCAGTTTTTGGTTTGTACTGTTATGTCTTTTCTGGAATAAACCTACAACAGACTACAAAGACTTTGCCTGCTCTCTCTCTGCATTTTGGGTCCGCCATTCACCTATCTGCCTTAACCCTCATGTTTTCCTTGGGTGTGTAAATGGTGGAAATAAAATTTAACTTTTTGTGACATATTATACAAATGTCTAATCTGTCATTTGATGCCTTTTGGAGATTTTTCCTTCTTTTCTTGGCTTCTTTATGCACATTAATATAAATTTTTACCCGGGGTGCCCAAACTTTCGAACCCCACTGTATGTGACTGTCTGTCTGTGTGTCTGTCTGTGTGTGTGTGTGTGTCTGTGTCTGTCTGTGTGTGTGTGTGTGTGTGTCTGTGTGTGTGTGTGTCTTCTAGGAAGTTCCAGTGTGTCCCAGACAAAGGGTAATAACTTATTTTCACTATAACTCCATCCATAAGTAACACTATGACAGAATGTATGAATACTTCGGTCGTATGTTTTAACACTTTGTAACTCTGTAATAAATCATCAAAAATCAAAAATCATTTCAAAAGCCGTGGGACCCTGGGGTGAAATCTTATCAAATGGGGGTCTAATTTGTTTCAGTTTAGGGGTCCTTGATGTGAAAAGTCTGGAAATTGCTGACCTAAACAGTGGACACTGTCCTCCCCCCAAAACGCTCCCAGAGGTTGTGTATTCAAGCAGTAATAACGACTCATTATCAGTTATAGTGGTGGTTCCCTCTAGTGGCCATGGTAGTTATGACCGGAGCAAAAAATCAGAAATAGATTTATTGTCAGGTAAGTAGCACTAACGAGGAATTTCCTTTGGTTGATGTTCAAAAGTTTACCAGCCTGATCTATATAAGGAGGCAGTTTTAAAGTCATATCAGGAGCTAGTGGATCAATTTCTTTTGGAAGGAAGGGGTGAATTTTGTAAATATTTACAACTAAGGAGCAATGTGAGACGTGTGTTCCCACTTAATAGAAGTATACAAGTTTATAATATGGCGCAAAATCTTTTTGATTTGCCAAATACAATGCATGGTGCTTCAACATTTTACAAAAATATTATGGAATTACAAAGTGTGAGCACTGAGAATCTTTGTATATAAATAAATGTTCTTCCTTAAAATGCAGGGGGCATAAGTATACACCCCCCTATGTTAAAATACAGGGGCATAAGTATACACCCCCCTATGTTAAAATACAGGGGGCATAAGTATACACCCCCTATGTTAAAATACAGGGGGCATAAGTATACACCCCCTATGCTAAAATACAGGGGACATAAATATACACCCCCTATGTTAAAATACAGGGGGCATAAGTATACACTCCCCTATGTTAAAATACGGCGGGCATAAGTATACACCACCTATGTTAAAATACAGGGGGCATAAGTATACACCCCCCTATGTTAAAATACATGGGGCATAAGTATACACCCCCTATGTTAAAATACAGGGGCATAGGGGGCACAAGTATAGACCCCCCTATGTTAAATTCCCATAGAGACAGACTGATATTTATATTTTTCAATCCCACCTGAACACACCTTCCTGTAAGACCAGCACGCCCAAGAATGCACCTGAACACACCTCCCTGTAAGACCACCACACCCAGAATGCACCTGAACACACCTTGCTGTAAGAACACCACGCCCAGAATGCACCTGAACACACCTCCCTGTAAGACCAGAACGCCCAAGAATGCACCTGAACACACCTCCCTGTAAGACCACCACACCCAGAATGCACCTGAACACACCTCCCTGTAAGACCAGCACGCCCAGAATGCACCTGAACATACCTCCCAGTAAGACAGGCACGCCCAGAATGCACCTGAACATACCTCCCCGTAAGACCAGCACGCCGGGAATGCACCTGAGCACACCTCCCTGTAAAACCAACACGCCCAGAATGCACCTGAACACACCTCAACGTAAGATCAGCACGCCCAGAATGCACCTGAACACACTTCCACGTAAGACCAGCACGCCCAGAATGCACCTGAGCACACCTCCCAGTAAGACCAGCAAGCCGGGAATGCACCTAAGCACATCTCCCTGTAAGACCAAAGAATGCACCTGAACACACCTTGTAAGTCACCACGCCCAGAATGCACCTGAACACACCTATAGTTTGTAAGACCAATACGCCCAGAATGTTTTTGAACACACCTCCCTGTAAGACCAGCACATCCAGAATGCACCTGAACACACCTCACTGTAAGACCAGCACACCCAGGACTTACACCTCTGGACTTAAAGAAGCAGCAAAAAGAAGAAGTTTATGTTTTGTCAGATGGGTCTACAGTCTCTCTATGCTGAAGACAGCAGCGTGGGTTAATGCTGCAGACACACACAGTGTGGTTAACACCATTAAAGGAGAAGACTTGCGACATTAGATGCTAATCAAACAACAACTCGGTCTCATCTTAAAAGCAGAACTAAATTTAAACACATTCTAGGTTGACTCTGTATTTGTCCCCTAGGATATCCTATGTAATAAAATGTGATCTCACTTATAAACATCTAAGATTTTGACATGCCCACGTAGATTTCCTGTTCACAAGAACACATTATTTTTAGTTGCCGAATTAAAAGAAAACAGTCACATCCTCAAAGCAGAAGTGTAAAGACGGTCTCAGCGGAGCAGACGCCCTCCTAACAGCTCTCATACAGGACTGCAGCAGGACTTTACACATCTGTTCAGGATGATCAGAACTCCACAAGACAAAATCGGTAATTAAAAATACTCTGATGTTTATGTGTCTGTATGTAAATCTACTATATGTCTATGTGGCAGGATGATGTCTACATTTGTGTTTGATGTTTATCTTTCAGAGGAAATGGAGGAAGAAGCAGCAGCTAACTATGTTAATGCTCCAGCACGCACTGGGAAGAAAATGGCCGCTTGTCCAGGTACATTTCACACATTTAATATTGTTAAACAAAGTTTTTGTATTTTTTCTGTAGCACTTTATACATCAAGTAGTAGTAGTAGTAGTACAACAAGTAGATGTGACCGGGCAATCTAATTGGTCCAATAGATCATTAAGATGCTCTGATCAGCATTACAGCACAGCCAGAACCACGTACTCTCTCTTTGGGAGACCAGTTGGATTTTTTACTGACTGTGTCCAGTTCTCATGATCCATTCTTACATATAGCTACAAAAATGATGCACACAAGTTCTATATATTTTAACCCTTGTGTTGTCTTCCCGTCAAAATTGAAAATCAACACTTTTCTTATGTTTTTGTCCCTTTTGACGCAATTTTGAATGTTTGTCACTTTTTTTGACGTTTTCAATACTATGTAAGTAACTTATTAACTTTAGTTTTAAAAAGTTTTTTTTTGGAATTTATGGTCAATAAACCTCATTTATAGAAAATTATACCTAAATTAGTTAGAAAAGCAGAAATTAGGAATTATTGAGACTAAAATTAAAGGAATGGATGTTGATGATAATCACAGACTGGAATATGTCAACTTTTACTCAATACTATTTCAAAAACACTTCCATTTGTTTTACAATGCTATAAAATTGAATAAGACGCCCCAAAATTAATGAAAGTAGAGATTTGTACTTGCCAAAGAGCGTTGTGTGGAATCAATCATGATATTTTAGGTATATTAAACAGAACATTGATATAGGACAACAGGTCAATATGACCCGAGGAATACATGAGGGTTAAGACCGACGCAGTTGTTAATTTTGCGTCCTGCGCCCTCGTCATTTAAATAATAAATGCACCTTTAACGTAGCATTTAACGTAGACTCATGAAACTTGGTACACATATGTTGCATGTGAAGACGTACATAAAACTCCAATGTAGCCCCACCCTAAACCAAACAGGAAGTCCGCCATATTGAATTGGAATTTCAAAGCAATTTTGACCATTTCCACATGTCGTACTTTAACTCCTCCTCCTAGAGATTTTATCCAATCAACTTCAAACTTGGTCTGTGTCATCTTAACATGTCAACGATGAAAAGTTATTAAAAGAAAAACTTCCTATGAAACTTTTCAGGATTCATCAGAGTCCGACCCTGACGACATATACATGCCAATATTGGCTCAAAGTCATAACGCCCCCTAGTGGCAACAGGAAGTAGGCCTAAAATTCAAGGTGCTATACTTTAACAGAACAAATTTGGTCTGTACCATCTCAACACCTTAAAGATGAAAAGTTATTAAAATCAAGACTTTGCCGCTTTAATTATTATTACTTCTTTTCCTGCACAATGAATAGCCTTTTTGGAGACCTTACACTCAAAAACTCACCAAAATTTGCAGTTGCATCGAGCCTGGTGAAAATGTATGTATTTTAAGGATTTTGAGAATAGGCACACACACAAATGGCTTGCTTGCAGGATTGTGGGTAATGAAGTACTTAACAAAGACAAAGACATGTATCGCAAAATAAAGATGGTGCCCGATGAACTTTTGGCATCTATATGAGCATATACAATCACTGAGTCATGTGGTAGATGGTTTTAAGTCTAACACGGTTACAGTTTTATGGTTTATTCCAATTGTCAATGGAGAAATTGCATATGAGGTATCATTGAACTCAGCAGAGACATCCTTTTTCATTGCTCACGGTTTAAGTCTACCATCAACATTACAATTTTAATTAACTGTAAATGTAGTGTCTTGTGTGAGGTATCATAGAACTCAGCAGCGAGTTCCCTTGTCATTGGTGACGATTTGCGGTGTCTGAGGGCTGCTCAAATGCAGGGAGCGGCGTCTGCCAGTAACCCAGACGCATGCAGTTGAGGGCCTGTCCAACACTGCTTGCAGCTTTAATTATTATTACTTTTTTTCCTGCACAATGAATAGCCTTTTTGAAGACCTTTTACTCAAAAACTCACCAAAATTTGTGGTCGCATCGAGTCTGGTGAAAATGTATGTATTTTAAGGATTTTGAGAATAGGCACACACAAAAATGGCTTGCTAGCACCCCCTACAAAATCTAAAAAATGGAGCCTTATGATTGACAAGGGTCCAGGCCTGAGGACCTCTATAAGCAAAAAATTGTTACAGCACCACCTGCTGGCAACAGGAAATCAGCCTTACATGACAAAAATCATCCAATTTATATGAAAGTTATGTGATACTGAACCGCCCCTATACTTCTGCTTTCAGCTTTATTTGTTCTTGTATTCTATCCTATTTATTATTTATTTTATATTCTGTATGTGTGCAGAAAATATTTACATTTTCCTGATTTGGGATGAACAGAGTCTATTCATCTAATCTCAAATTTCTCTCTCAGGCCAGAGGGTTTGCTTCTCTCAGTCTTTTCTACCCATAGCAGTGTGTTGGCTGATACTGTTGGTCATCATGGGCCTCTGTATCTACTGTGAGTACCACTGTCTTAACTTGTTGTTGTTATTTAAAGGACAGGTTCACATTTTCTCAAGTCTGTCTGATGGCCAGATGTTCATAGAAACAGTTTTTGCTCGGTGTAATCCTTCCTCCTCTTCATACTGGCTCTGCTCAAAGACATATTCCAAAGTGTATCTGAAGCTAAAATGAGGCTTCAGCAGTCTGAGTTAGAGAAATCAAGTGTGTAACATCTAAAGTTACAACCTTTATAGTACCAAGTTCCCTCTTTGTGTTTTCCCAGACAGGATTTCTGAAGCAGATTGATAGAAACACAAAGATATTTAAAGATAAAACCATATTTTGACAAACTTAGACTACTGAAGTAGGGTGTCACGATGTCACGATAGTGAGGGGCCTGGGCCCACTTGTTGACCTCCCTTGTCACTACAGCAAAACACTGATTAAAAGTTATCCCTGCTATGCAGTTGCCCCCCACTGCTCCCCTAGTGGTCACTCTCCTTGTTTTTGTTTTTGCCACAAAAGTTCAGCTGGATCTCGATTATTTGAACATTTAAAAGTCAGTTTAAGAAGGAAGAACTTAACAAAGTTATCAAAATTGTAAAAAGCTTCTATTTCTGTACAATCAACAGTGGAGCCACATTGTTGGTTTCTGATCCATTAATTTAGGTGTCTTTTTGTATAAAGATATGATGGGTTTGAATAAAGGCAGGACACATTCAGAAAGCCGTATCTCACTCAAGACAGCATGGATGTTGTAGTTTTATCAAGTTTGTATACGTGAGGAAGCACCAGAGACACAAATAACACTCCAAATACCAGAAAAAAGAGATTTTTTTCTTAATATGGGCACTTTAATGTTAATATGAACACCTGCCTATTGTTTTAAGATAAATTTGAAACATGTGAATCCATCCTGTAATGTATTTTATTATAATGTAAATTGTGTTATAATTGAAAAAAGAAAAGAAATAAGAAGCTCATTTTCATTTTGCAGTTACCAATCGCAACCTCAACAACAGTGTCTCTGAAAACTGATCACAAACCTGATCACAAACCCTGGAGACACGAAACCAGGAGCTTAAACCAGGAGCTGGAGACACGAAACCAGGAGCAACGAAACCAGGAGCTGGAGACACAAAAACCAGGAGCTGGAGACGGAGAGGAAGAACTTAACAGGACCGATACAAAACATCAGTCGAGCTCAGTGGAGCATCGATGAATACTGCCCCAAAGAAAATAACGGTATGTTAAGATCACAATAATGAGATCCAATAATAACCAATAATAATAATAATATTACAGAGAGTGTCTCACAATCCAGACAATCAGCAGATTCACTACAATCAGATATGTCTGTGCTGTTAATTATTTTCATGTGGACATGAAAATAATTAACAATCCTTTATCCACTTTCTGCCCAATTAAAGCACAAGGCACATGTCTACACATGTTCTGGGGAGTCTTCTCCGTTGGTCAGTTCTGGATCCATATTGCATCCAAAATCTCCGCCTTGTTTAATGTTACTGCGCCTGTTACTGTTCAGGTCTTGATTCTGAATGAGCTGTCAGCCTTTCAGCTCTCTGGTATGTCTTTTCCACCAAGACAGTTCTGGTGCTGGTTCTGAATCAGTGCCAAATATTGAACCGGTTCTTTGCTTTTCCACACAAATAAACCTGGCTCTGGGCCAAGAAAACAGGTTCCAACTCAGCACCAACTTAGCGCT